>OX104069.1:108404959-108573612 GCA_944474145.2 Dicrocoelium dendriticum
TGCGAGACGTTTAGGCACCATGGTCCAGAAAAATGGAGCACTATACCACAACACTACAAAAGCTGACTTGGACAAGAAGTCCAAAGAAAACCCGATGTACGGTTATAAGATGACGGTGTGGTATAATTAAATATCACAAACGGTATGATAGGGTTAATGGAAGCGATATAGCAACACTGAATAGCCAACCAAAAATTTTCAACTTATTCGAATTTACCGCCAGTCATCTGTGATGAATTCGACAACAGAGCATTTCCGTACCGCTATTGTTAATCGCCTGGATAGTGTGTGCTTCTGAACTGTTTTCCAGTAAATAAATAAATAAATAAAGGGCATATTCTCGGTAAAACGAGACACACCTGTAAAGGCGTGATCAAATATGCATACAAGCATGGCTTCTTTGGAATGTTAAAACATTTCGTTTTAATGGAAGGGTGAAAAGAAAAGATGCAGTTCATATGAGTGAGCATATTGTCAGGTACTAGCCAGACCAAGGAACATTATGGCACTGTTGCGCGAAGTCCGTCAAGATATCAGTTGGGGGTAATTTCGCCAGGTGGTGCTCCGTGAGCACAGAAGCCCAAACAAGGTTTTGGTGCAACCAAAGACCATTACGAAATAGGGATGATCCGTGCTCCATCGAAGCATTCTCCATAGCAGGATTGGTTGCACATGTTGCATGTAGAAGGCTGAGTACTGCGTCAGTGTGAACTGCTTAGCTGTGACTTTATTGTGTGGAGAGTCAAATCCGCCACGTTACTGTCTTGTTAAGCGGATATTTGTGGCTTTTTATAGGGAGAACGCTTGCCAGGCGATGACCCACCACGTCCTGGAACACTGCCGTAGCTTCCGTTGAGCAGTAGTGCAAGTCGGCAGTGTATCGTATAGACCGATTTTGCACTCTATTAATCGCAGTCGGTTGACAGCCAAAATTCTTCGTTGGTTGGCCGAGTGGCTTAGTACTGATACGGCAGCAGCCGTTGAAGCCGATCAATGATGCAAAAGATTCGAAAAGTCAAATGATAATGATGCAGGTGAGTAAACACATTGTTAATAGGGCCGGCTTTTCTATTATATTCTTGTTCTGCTCGCAAACCGTGTCCAGCTATCCACGCAGGACTTGTGACGGGGTCGGTGAGTGAAGTTGTTTCTTGTGGCTGAATATGTCCATAATAGGTAAAAACGCCTTTCTCCGCAAAGTGGATTCGGTATTCTTTCAAATGTATGTACGTTTAACTGTCTCCTTAGCCAAGTGCTCGCTCCATGGAAGGCCATCGGAATAGCCACGTATACGAGCGCAACGCTGTCCGTGAAATGACATCAGAATGGCTCTAGGTGACTAGCGAATAGGAATGTTTGGGGCAGTGAAGGTAGTCACGCCAGAGTTGTTTGTCTGGGGCTGTGGAACGGGGAACTATGTAAATATATTATTCCAGGTGAGTAAATTGTTCTCTCTGAGTACGAGGTGGGCTAAACCCATTTGTTTAGGCCCCGTGAATGTAGCGTATGCAGAATGGCGGAAAGAGCTCCATTTGGAACGATGTGTGGGTTCTTCATTTCCCGGAGATAGGACAAAGCGTTTGAAGATGGGTCGACCATTTCCAGTGGATAGACGTTCTTGTTTTGGCGGAAGTAACTGTGGGAATCTCGGGAAAAACAGGCAACGGACAAGGCAGCCAAACAGAGAGACAGCAATGAATCAAGAAGCACTAACACAGACTGGTGGCGCACACCGGTGCCTATGATGCATTAAAGCTTATGTAATTTTGTTTAGTATACATGATTTGCAAGCGCGTTCTTTACATCACGTCGCTGGTGTGACTTAGACTACAACTGCTAGGTAGGAAGGAGGTTTTGCACGCACAGGGTCAAAAGACCGAAATAACAAGCGTTAAGCGAATGATGCGATGGTTGGAGAAACAAGTAAACCGATGATGATGGCAGCAGTCCGAATGCGACAGTCGTCTGAGGTGAAACTAAGGACAACTAAGTTGAGACCGAAGGCGGGAGCAAAATAAGTAAAGCAACGTTCCAAGCGGAAATTCAAGGGATCGGCTAGGTGCGGATGAATGCTGACGGCAGTGCGAGTAGTAGTTCCAAAGAGTAGTTACGCTAAAGTGCTCATGATTCCTCAATCCAAAAGCCTTCAGAATCTAGCAAAATGTCACAAGGGGCCAAAGATATCGTGCATCGGGAGTCGTTATGACACTACGGTCTAAAGAATAGAAAACTGCAAGCATAAGGTAAAGAGCAGAGAAATAGGAACAGTGGTAAGTTGAGCATACTAATGGAAGTACTAGTCAATCAATACTTAGCAATTGTCCGGGTTCCGCCAAACATCAGGAGCGAGCTCGAAGCGAAGGAGACCATGCTTACGGGGATAACTTGGATAATCGATAGGAGTATAAGCCGTGGGAATAAAAAGTGAAGCGCAATAAGGGAAAAGGCCAAAGATAATAGGAAAATAAAAGCAGGCAGAAAGAGACAGACAGGTCAGGTGAGACAAGATAACGGCAGGGCAGTAAAGCAGGCCGTCCGATTTAAAAAGGAATAAAAAAAGTAAGCGATAGAAAAGGTTATGGTCTAGATGAGATGGGATAGTTGGTAAAAGATGGAAAAGCTCCAGAATCTCTCCAAGTAAATGTAAACAGAACCATTATGTCAGCCGAACCAATAGAAGTGATGTCTCAGAAGTCCAAGTGTATTTTTTGAGAATGAAGCCGACTAAGCGGGACTGGACTAATCGGCGCTTTATGGCTAGGCGTATAAATAAGTTAACAAAAGAGCTAAACCAATAACGAGGGAACTAGTCTAGCAGTCTGTACGATTTCTAACGTCAAAGAACTCCGAGTGAAATCAGAAAACAAGTGGCTAGTCTGGCGAGATTGAGTTAGTCAGCGCTTAGAAATAACAGGTAAAATAAACGCCGGAAAAGTGGCTGTAACAAACAAAGGTGAACGAGTCTTGCAGCCTCACGATGTAGGGGAACAAGAGCGTTGAGTCTGCATAGCGTATACCACTTAAGTCTGGGTAGCATTGGAGCATTCAGAGAGAAAGAGGTTAGTCAGTGGGACTAGATCACCTCAGAGAAGTAAGGTCGTGCACTCCGATTGAGGAAGAAATTAAAGCGGAGCACGATAATAAAAGTTAGGGTCAGGATGGGAAAGGTTTATTGACGAAAGATGAGAAAAGCCCAAGCAGCTTTCCAGGTTATGTAATCGGGTAGTTAATTCATCAGAACCAACAAAGATGACGTCTCAGATGTCTAAATGAATCAGGAGAGCAGGAGGCCGATCAGGTAGGGCTTGGTTAGTCGGTGCGTTTGGAAAAGGACATGGAGTAAAGATAAGCAAAGAGCCTGCAGTAAATGGTGGGCAATTCTAGCAGGCTCTGGATTTAAGGGAAACATCATGTCTAGACTGCGGGGCATATACCGCGTAAGTCTCTGTAGCATAGTAGCAGACTGAGGGAAACAGGCTAGGCAGGTGAGCCAAGATCACGGCACTGCAGTAAAGCCGGACGTCCGAGTAAAAAAGATTGAAAACAGAATGTGAGAGAAGAAAAGGTTAGGGTCGGGGTGAGAAGGGTTTATTGGTGAAGAGTGGAAAAGCCCAAGGAATAACATCACCCCAGTCCTCGTTCAATGGCGATCTGTTATGGAAAGCTGGTGCCAGGGGACATGAACCTCGCCATCGGGACTATCCGGAGATAGCCAGGTCACGGTCAAAACTATCAGGCCTAAGCGTGGCTCTGAGGTAAGGGAGAAGATGGCACCCCGTTTGTTTATAAAGTTGTGTAAGTTAGCAGACATCACGCGAAGTCCATGTATCGGCCCTGATCCTACGATCCGAATAGGACTAAGGTCGGCCTCCAGAGTACTCTTGGGATCCTCTTCACACATGGAAAATCCACAATATGAAGACAGGTCTCGCCGTCTGGTCTTCGGGTGCGCAATTCATTGGCGGTCAGCTTCATTTTAACACGGTCCTCAGGGTAAAGAGCTCTCAGAACATGGAATGTTTATCCCTTAAGACGTGAGGTCCTCTTTAGAACCCGGTGGCGTTCAGCCTCGTCCTGGCGAACAATTTTGAGAGGACGAAACAGCAGAATCGTCATGCTTTCTGATGAGACAAAATGCGGAAACTATGTTGCTTCCCGCTTCTCCGTTATCAACCGATAGATCATGCGTTGTAAGAAATGTTTCGTCGTCCAGTGTGTTCTCTGATGGCATTTCCTTTTCAAATTACGGGACATAGGCGATAATAAGGCCGTGTTTTCGAGAGGGGATCTAACTCCTGCAGAACAAGTTGGCTTCGTTTGGTCTGAATGTATCTAGCTGATGCATCTTGTCTAAGACCAGTGTAAGATGACTGCAGGGAATCATTAAGACTCTTAGGTTTAATGGCTTTATTCACCTTATCCGTGCAAACAGAAGTCGCTGTCTTCGTTCTCTTACCGAAGTCGGAGGCATACGTTTTTCTCTGAGTACAGTGTGTCCCAAGGGTAGCAAATGCCTTAGGGTACAAGCAAAATCATTTCGACTATCATATATATTTGGGGTCGTTGAACCAGACTTAGAAGGTGATAGACGGAGAGCGGATATTGTTTCATCTGCATGTATCCCCAGTATAAAGATTGAGGCTCTTTCCTCGTGGACTTGAATGTAGTTGACGTTATTCTAGCTGTAGGTGAGGTGCTGGAACTCGATACTTGGCATAGTTGTTGAGCTTATCCTTTGGCTCATTGTTATTCACAATGGACAGCGGTGTTTTTGTCAATGTAGCGGAGGAGGCGCTGCTACTTTTACCTTTGGTTGAAGAATACTCGGACCCGGGCAAGTTCATTAATGACAAGGGTCTCTCACCATCTGAGTAAGACACCGTCTGCAAGGAAACTGGTTCAGGTCACGTCAGTTCCTGAGAAGAATTCAGGCATCCGCCTAATGAGCGTCGCGCTTCTTAAACCGGTAAGCGAACCAAGCCTCCGGCACTTCGAAGTTACAAAAATTCACCGTATTACTGCGAAAAAAGAAAACAGAACGAGAGCAATTTGGTACTCTCGTTTTAGCAAAATTACAGTAATTCAGGAAAAGATTTGGCCAACCTTAATCTAGTCCATGTTTGAAGGCTTCTACCGTTTTAGATTCAAGGAACTCAGGAGGAAGCCTATTCCAGTTGCTCACGACACGATGTGTGAAAAATCTCCCCGGATGTCAAGCCGAGACCCCGGTTGCTTGAGCTTAAGCCGATGTTCATGCAAGTGAGCAGACGTAGCCAGCTCAAACAAATCTGCAAGATTGATCCCACTGAGGCCCCACAAAATTTTGAACATCTCAATTAGGTCACCTCTCAATCTGCGTCTTTCTATAAAAAACAACCCTAAGCTTCTCAAACAGTCCTCGTATGGCTTTCCACGTTGACGGATCATTTTGGTCGTCAGTTTTTTGATCCTTTAAATGCAAATGAAGTAAGCAGGTAAATAAGGCGTCTAAGCCTGAGCACAATACGCTAGATGTGGCCTAACCATAGCGTTGTACAACGAAAGATAAACTTCGGGTCTGGTGTTACACAACGTTCGCCTGAGAAGTAATACCTCTCGTCGTGCCTTGTTAATAGCAAGGCGACACGGTGCAGAAGTTTTGAAATTGTTTACAACGATGATTTCTAGAACACGCGCTTGGCTATTAATCTGCAGTGACAGTGACCATGGGGAAGTCTGAATGGTAATTTCATCGTGCTTAGCTGTCAATAACTGACTTTTATTAATATTAGGGGTAAGTCCCACTGATTCGATCATATGACTACCGTGACGATATCGTTAGCAAGGGTTTCGCGATCACCCATGCTGAGCAATTTCAGGTCGTCAACATAACGGTAGGAGGATTTACAATCAGAGGTGCCAGCTCATTAGAAAACACTAGGAATAGCAGGGGCCCAGTACCGAGCCTTAGGGAACGCCACTACAAGCCCTGCCCACACTAAAGCTCGATCCCGATTTTGACACAAAAACTCCTTCCACGTAAAATTTCTGAAACTTAATTTAACAGTTGGGAGGGAATCCCAAACCATGTTGATTATTCGATTAAGAATCGATAGTCCACGGAATTTGAAGCCTTACTATGGTCCAAAAATTGCTTCTACCGACATCCCCGTTATGGAGACATTGAGGAATCTCATCCAGATAGCACAATAAGTTAGTAAAGCACGACTTCTTCCTCATGAAACTATGCGGTTTGGCTCTAATTAAGTTGTGCTCGGCCAAGTGTTTACGGAGCCGGTTCCTTATGAGCCTTTCCAAATATTTAAGCAAGACGCTGGTCAAGCTTACAGGCCTATAGTTGAGGGGAGGCTATTTAGGCCCCTTGTGGATTGCGATTAGGATCTCCTCCTTCTAGTCTCGCAGTAGCTTGCCTTCACGAAGTGACATGTTGAACAATTCCGTAACTGGGTGCTGAAGGACATCCGCTAGTGGCTTCACGATGACAGGCTGTACATTATTAAGACCAGCAGAATTATAGAGGTTTGAGTTAGTCAGTACTGTGAACACCTCCGAGACAGTAAAAGCGGTACCTGGTATTGCATGTGCCCTTGGGAAGAGTGGTTGCGATGGCACGAAATACCCATTGTCCCTACGGTGTAAATTCTGCAAGACATGCTGCAATACTTCGCTTCATCTAGCTCTTCTACAGTCTGCTTACCATACTCCACGGTCAGGACAACCGACAGTTTCCCTTAGGAAAGCTTTCGACCGAACATAACTTGGCTGGCTAGCCGAACAACCTCCTCGTGGTGCCAGCTGGGTGGTTCGGGTTTGACCAGTTCCAGCAAATAGTTCGGCGGCAGTGTTCCAGGACGTGGTGGGTTTTCGCCTGGCAAGCGTTCTCCCTATAAAAAGCCACAAATTTCTGCTTAACAGCACTGTGACGTGGCGGTCGTGACTCGCCACAAAATAAAGTCACTGCCCCGTGGGTATCCGAATAATCATTTCCAACGCACGGACATCCATCTTCTACTAGAGCATTGCCGACGATATGAGAGTCAAAATTAGAGCAGCACAGTTACAAACAGGAACCGCACAGTTACACACCCACACACACAGTTACATAATTACATACCCCCTACATAAACATACACTGCTACGGCAAACATAACGTATTCTTGCACATTCTTGATCACGCATTGTTGTCATAATGATCATGCCTGTAAAGGCGTGCCTCGCCTTGTCGAGAAGAAAAACTTTATTTATTTATTTACAATAGCGCGTAGGATTTTTTCTGCTTGTTAGGGTAGCTTCAGGTCATATGAGCATTTAGCTTGGCGTTGCAACTTAATGTGTAAGTTTCCACTTCTTTTGTATTGCAGCCAACCTCGACAATCTCGAGAGTTGTAGAAAAGTGCACACAGTATTGCGTCGTTTAAGCGCTCTATCGATTCTCCTCCTCCACCATCATGGCTTGCTTAGTTGCTTTCTAGGAGGAAGAAAAGCGAATTCCATCAGCAGTTGCACAGGACCAGTTTTAAGCGTTTACCATCTTTCTTCTAAGGAATCATGTTCGTGATCCGGGATCCAAGCAATCTGAAGGGCTCTCTCCCTTTAATTTTCATAATCAAGTCGACTAAAGTTCCTCACAATTTGAGAATGCTTCGCAAGTTTGGGTGTGGTTAGACAGAATATAGGAACGCAGTGATCGCGCTTACCTATAGGTGGCTCAACATAGAGATCTTTTACGTGACCATGCTTGGTGATAACGACAACTAGGATGAAGGGTTATTTCCTGTACGAACCCTCGCTGAGCAATTTACGTATTGCTCAAGTGTGTTCTCATGTGCCATTCTACTAAATCTTTCTCCAAACAATTCGCCTCAATACATGCAGAACGACAGTCAGCGTGCGTAAGATTCAAGTCTCCAACGACCAAACAATTTGGCGAAGGGCCCTCCGCGTACATTAATAACGTTCCAAGTTTATTACCCTCCACTTGCGAAGAAGTTGGATTACGGTAGACATACCGTGATTTCCAGCCTACCAGCTACTCTCAAGAAACAAGATAGCAGCTAGACATTTGCAGTGCTCAAGGTGAAAGGGGCTCCCAATGCTAGCATTGAGGCTTTACAAGGAAAAGTACTTCACCCCCTGTAAGCAACGAAGTCAAATACTAGGTCGCTAATAGGAGCAATTGAAGATAGACAGGTTTCCGTAACATGGACTACATCACCACACTTACAAAGCATCAGCAGTTTACCCCATTGATTTCTGGCACTGCAGCAGTTAGTGTAACACAGATTTAACCTTTTCTGACGAGAGCTTTTCCCCTCGGGCGTAGGACCCGAGGGGATAACCCGAATTTACGCGTTATGTTACTGTTACCATCCGCCTAAGCAGTTGAAATGACTTGCATTCTGGTGAAGCATTAGGTGACAATTTGTTTTCTGGTTTACCCCGCTTTGGGTTGTTGGTTAAACACCCAGCATGGGTATTCCCCCTTAGTCAAGTGGGCTTAGCAGCAGCGCCTTGTAATTTATCGGTAGGGTTAAGCCCAGGTTTTTTGAGATCTTTATTTTGGATACAAGCGTGTGAAAAATGGGACAAGTTATGTGTCTTGATGTCACTGATACGACGGAGTCAAGTTTCCCAGGGCGCACATCTTGTGGTTCCTTCACCAAACCATGACTTTGTTCCTCAACCATTAGGATAGGAATTGGATTGTCAGCAAGGGCTACTTTAACTACAGTTAAATCCAAATCATAAAGTGGTACTTTTGCGGCCTGCGTGGAACGGTGATCTGAACAGTTAAGTGCACAAGTTGTTTTCTAAGGTACCTGTGTAACGCAGGGATCGTTAACAGGGATCCCAGGATTCGGAACCGCAGCTTCAATAGCGAAATTAGGGATGATGTCATCCGGCGGGTTTATGTGTGGGTCTGTAGCTTTCGAAGTAAGTATGTATGGTGCGATTTGATACCACCCACTAATTTCCTGAGGCAGCTGTGTAATGCAGAGATTGTTGACAGGGTCCCCAGAAAGCTGAGCCGCAACTCTGGTAGGGAACTTAGTAGTAGTGTCATCTGGCGAGTTTAAGTATGGGTCTTTAGCTTTCAAGGTAAGCGTGTCTGGTGCGATTTGATACCACCCACTAGTTTCCTGAGGCAGCTGTGTACTGTAGGGATTGCTTACATGGGTCTCTGGAAGCTGAGCCGCACCTCCGATAGCGAACTTAATCATAGTGTTATCAAGCGGGTTTATGTGTGGGTCTGTAGCTTGCGAAGTAAGCTTATTTGGTGCGACTTGATACCGCCAACTAGTTTGATTAGCCATTAAGCCGGCTCTGTAAAGCAGTAAGACCCGGTGAATAGGGTTCTTAACTTCAACTAATATAGACCGCGCAAGTCCATGTCGGCGCAGCAAACCGGCTTCTCTACAGCTGCCGACTTGATATACCCTTTTAATACTTACATGTATCGGTATTCCGGTTATAAGAAGAATATCGTGCATGCGTCGTCTGTTTAACTCACGCCGAGCCTTGCGTTCATTTATAATTGGTTCCGCTCGTTTGTAAATGAGTACGTTCCTTTGCCTACCCATAACACTTTCCGCACCAGAAACATAGAACTCATTCAACTTGGTCCGTAGTTGGTTAAAAAGTAGACGCTGATCTTAAAACAGTTTGTCTGCGATGCTAGGTCGATGCAAAGACCTCTTATTAACGTCATCATTTGAGTCCACAACATCCGGCGTTATGCCACCATGCTGGTCACGGATTATACGCTAGATGTCCGTTTATACACACATATATATATAAATAAATATTTTATACTCAGTTTCATAGAGCCACACCAACTCAGGCATGATCAAGGTTTAAAAACAGATGTGTATCACGACGATACATGGGGTGCAATCGTGTGTAGTTGAAACGGTGTCGGGAAGAGTTGATATGTGAGTCTAGTCGACTTGCCAGTATGTAGTTGTGGGCAGTGACTTTATGCAGTGGCGAGCCACCTCCGCCACATCGCAGTGTTGTTAAACAAATATTTGTGGCTTTTTATAGGGGGCCAAAGTTGTTACTCAGTCCAATCCCAGATCTCCAAGTATTCCCGGACCTCAGAGGAAAGGGAAAGTGAGAGACAACCGAGAGAAAACTGCAAGAACAGGCATGGAGTTTACTGCTGTTACTGCTTTGCGTTATGACGTTTGGGATTGAGACAAAAGCATGTACGCTATGCAATAATAATTACGCTGAAAATGTCCTTTGTATATCCTTTAGAATTATTAGCCGTATGGATGGATTGCTAACGCCTGCGTAGAGACAAGAGCGTTGTACCAATATGTAAAGTACGAAGTATCCGTTTATGATGAGCCAATAATTGCGTGGGGATAGAGCAAAGATAGTAAAAATATTGGTAGTGATTGTCAGGTGCAGTCGCAGTACGTAGTTAGTGTAATCGGAGAGGGAGGCATAATAAGCGAAAATAAATATGTTGCCGCGAAAGTCCTAGTTATCAATTGGTGGCAGGGCAGCGGAAGGATTGCATGCGGATATTCTATAGGAATAAATAAAATTAATAAATAAATAAATAGTATATTCTCCAATTTCCGAGACACACCAGACCAGGCATGATCAACGTTTACCAGCAATTATGTTTGGCAACAAACACGTTGCTATGTATGTAATCGGCAGTAAGACGAAAGTTGTGCAGGCTTTGGAAATTGCAAAATTAATCTTGAGGTATAAATTCGTCAATGCATGACGACAAGTTGGGTTCTAATGGGCGTAGTGTAAACAAGCTGGGCATTCCGTTTGTAGAGAAAACTTGTCAGGAAAATATTACATTAGGATTCTGGTCGGCTTGCCAGTATGTAGTTGTGGGCAGTGACTTTATTCAGTGGCGAGTCACATCCGGCACGTCGCAGTGTTGTTATGCGGACATTTGTGGCTTTTTATAGGGAAAACGCTTGCCAGGCGAAAACCCACCACTTCCTGAAACACTGTCAGAAATCCGTTTGTACACTAATGTAAAACTGGCAGAGCAGCTCGTCGACTGATTTAACCCTCGGTTAACCGCCGTCAATTGCCTTCTAATTTCCTCTGTTAGCTGAACAGGTTATTATTGGTCGGGGCGACCATAATGGCTGAGGCCTATGGAGGGTTAGACCTTTGTCATCTTCGTGTCCAGGTGAGCAAAACTTCTGATTCTTGCGTCTAGATTTCTCAGGATTATGTATACCTCGCAGGAGTATGAAGGCGTCATGTCCAGCAACCATTACTGGAAGACGGTCATGGTAGTGAGTGCATTTTTATCCACATGTTGTACAGCCGTGTTCTATGTAGGTCCTTGGGGGTTTCTATGTCCTGTCCTAGGCAATAGCTCTTTTAAGTTCCGATCGCAGATCCCCAAGAAGTTCCAGACCTCGGAGAAAGGGAAGGTGAGAGACAAACAGGGCCGCAAAGAACAAACGTGGGAACAAGCATTGTTTATGTCCTATGGTCTAACATTTAGAGGAAACATATGATGTACACTGTGTAACAATGATTAGGCTAAAAGAGTCTTTTGAATATTCATCGGAAGCAAAGCCCTATAGGTTGGTTGCTACCGTATACCTTGGATGCAGAGCGTTGCGCCGTTGAGCAAAGAAAACACAGGCTCGGTTTGCTATGATGCAACTGTTGCTTGGGAAGATTCGCTGGGGAGCGTAGAATACGCTGACACAGGGAAAGCCAGTGAGTCTTTTGGACTCATACATGGGTAAGTTTCGCAAAAATAGCAGCGAATAATTGAGAAATGAACACCTGTAAATGAGAAGCTAAAGGACGTCTATGTACTGAGCAGGTGAGAGAGTGTCGAATGAAAAAGCTAAGAAGAGCTAATTGACGGAAGGACAGCGAATAGCCAGAATACATGCGTACATTAAGGTTGCTGAGGATATCAGCACCTGAGGCCTAACCGCAGCAGCCAGAGTGCTAGGGTTCTAGTGTCAAGCTGGATAGAGCCATGGACTGCTAGCCCGAGACTTGGAGTATTGCAGGTAAAGAAATGCTTAAGACACTACCGCAAGCAATGGGTGGATAAAAGTCTACAAATGTGAGGCAGAAGAACGGCTTACGCTGAATACCTGGATATGCTTGCTCGACAGAAGAAAGCTAAGAGAGTTTTTCGTGATAGAATGACAGCGGACAAGTAAAGCGCGAGCATACAAAGAGGTTGTTAGATAGTTAGAGCATAATAGACTACGACGCATCGACGCGCAGCTAATCAAATCATGCGGTGATGCTAACGGAGTATAATTAAGGAGGCCTGAGCCGGGAGACGCCAGTAAGAGAGCTGTACTACAGTCAGTTAGGTGTCGCGGATGAGCAATGGCATTTAGGTGCGGCCTTATAATTGTTAGTGGACACCTGATTAGGGCAACAGACAGCAAGTGTATGTGACGCACGCAGTCCCAGGGATTAAAGCTTGGAGGGATAACTTGTGGACCTTAGCAGCTCAGTATATGCACAGAGATGATGGCAGCTTATGAAGGACTGCTGCTAAACACGGGAGCCAGAGGTAAGACGAGAAGCTGTTCGGGTCGCTGTAAGTGTGAGTATCAGTGATCAGCAATGGAATTTGCATAAAGCCTTTTAGTTGCTAGTGTATGCCCACAATTATCCATAATAAAACAGCAAAAGGCGGATGTATGTGAAGCAGACAGTCACCAAGAATGTTTGAGATAGAAGAGAGCAGCTCTTAGCAAGCTCCAGAAATGCGTGGAGCCTGCGACCACTAGTTGCTGCTTAGCAGAAGTGCTTAGGTTTAAGAGGATCGACAGAACATGGCGCTGCGAGAAACGTTCGGTGGCCTGATGTAGCCAGTCCATTAGGCTATTTGGTTACAAGTGGATTGCTACAGTGTCACAGAACACATCAACAAGCCAGCGAAGGTAAGTGATACAGACAATCTGGGAGATTACAGGATGGAGAAACGAGGAATGTCACCTAGTAGCTCCGGATAAGCTCAAAGTTGTATGCAGCCTACAATGAGTCTCTGCAGTAAACTTAATGAAGGTAAAAACGAAGGCTAATTGTGCTAATGGAGAGAACCGGTGGACCGCAACGGAATTCTATTAAGCATTCTAGCTTATTCATTGGATACTTACAGTGTCAGAAGCAGTCAACAAACCAATGAAAGTATGTGATGATAACAAATCAAGAGAGTAAGAGTTGGAGAGATATGGAGTGGCTCCTATCGCAAAGATGTATGCTACCTGCAATGACTAGCTGCAGCTGAAAATTGGCGACGGAGGTAGTACGAAGAACTGATACTGATGCATGGTGAGATAGAGCGTATCCACGACTAGCAATTGCATTGGGGTGAAGCCCTCTTGTGGCTTGTGGCTACCTTATGTGTCCCAGAATAAGTCAGTGGACAGAAATGGATGTAAGGTAATGTAAGTTAATGTGGTCAGAGTATTTAATCATCTTAATATTGGCCAGTAACGGGACAATAGTCAGAGGTAAGAAAACATGAGCCGAAATACACGAGGCTGTATTAGTCGGAGTATTGCGATTTAATAGTGAACTTAAGTTGGGAAGAAAAATAGAGAGCGTCAGCAGAAATGGACATGTTATATGTAGAAGAGTTTGAATTGGTTAGTTAGATATAAGCACTAGGGGTGGGAGAAATAAGGTTTGATTGTGCGGAGCCTATACCGTTGACGGCTCAGTACGCTGTAGGTAGTCAGAAAGTAGGAGACTGGACAGTGGAAACAAGGTTAGCACACAGCTCTGGGTTCCTGATAGCGTGAGGGGAACAGTGTTCAGTCTTTAGATCAATGACCGGTACCGTCACAATATTACGAGAGGGTCAGCAGAACTGAACAGATTAGAGATAGAGGTGGCTGTGTTATAAAGGAATGAGCAGGGCCAGCAGGCTGTCGTGAAGAGAGGGCATAGCCAGCTGTCTACAAAGTCGTAACCGTAGTCTGGAGTAAGTCAAAGAGAGGCAGGCCAGTCAAATGAGACTAGGAGAGAGCAGGGCACGGACAAGTGACCGTCCGATAGAAGAAGAATTAAGAGCGAAGTGGATAATAAGGAGAGAACGTTGTCATTTTATAAGGAACCTTATTGGTGCTGCGTGTGTAGAGCAGCAAGCTCTTGGCGAGTTGAGATTATTCCACACAGTTAGCGCTTTGTTTGGAATTCTATATGTGATCAGGGTCGTTCTCCTATAGCTCGTCCTCAGGGATGCAGGTGCTCAAGATGTCTGCTACCGTGGGGACATTTAGTAATCTATTTATAGTCGCGGAGAATTGCAGGATACTATTAGAAGCTCTGATGGTTTCTGGTAACTTATTCCATACATGTGTATATCTATAGAGGAAGAAGTTAAAGCGAATGGAACAACAGGTTTTGGGCAGTGAGAATGAGTACGGCTACTGAGATAGCAGTGGCTCCTTACAAGCACCGGATCATCGCATATTCATGGCGCTAATGGCCACTAGCTACTTTTGAACAGAGCTGCCGAATTTACGACGACCGACAGATAGTGGCGCAAGGAGAGACTCAGTGGCCAGATGTAGCCATTCCAATCATACGCTTGGTCAATAGTGTATGCCAATAGGGTGGCTGAATGTATCAACAGGCCAGTGAAGGTAAGTGATAGGTCAATAGACCGGCTTAGCTGTGACGCAAACAATCCGAGAGAATGAACATTGTAAGAAGGGAGCGAGCTCCGGTTATCTGCAAAGTTGAATGGAAGCTATGGCGACTAGCTGCTGTTAAGCAGAGATAGTGGCACTAGAAAAGAATGTGTCAGTGGCTGGTTAACCAAGTCATTAAGACGTTTGATCTCTACTGGATACCTACAGTTTCGATGAAGAAATCAGCATGCGGGCGAAGATGAGAGAGACAGTCGTTAGAGGAAAATGAAAATTGGGTAGTCAAAGAGTGGCTCCTTGCGAGCTACATGGAGCCAACAATGACTAGCTTATGTCAAGAGGAGTTGATGCGAGTAGGACTTACGCCAAATAACGGCGCGGTAGGAGAGAGAAGAGCGACCAGCAATAGAGTTCGGATTAAGCCTTCAGTTACTGGTGGATCCTATGGTGGCACATAATAGGGCAAAAACCAGCTGAGCTGTGACGCAAGCAATCCAAGAGAATTAGCATTGTAAGAAAGGAGCGACTCTACCGAGCTCTAGATATCCGCAAAGTATAATTTAATCTATGGCGACTAGCTGTTGCTAGCATAGTTAGTGACAGTAGAAAAGGCTGTATCAATGGCTGGTGTAGCCATGTCATTAAGACGTTTGACCACTACTGGACACCTAAAATTTCAATGAATAAATCAACGGCCGAGCGAGGCAACTGCTCAACTCTGCGCAGACCACAAGAGTTATGTTTTGTGACGTAACAGTCCCAGAGAGTAAAGGACAGTTATTTGGTAGGGTCTGTGTCCAATATTTGGGGTTTTCAGGCTTAGAGGTGCTGTGCGCCATGTTCCCAAAGTTCATCCTCCGGTATATTGGTGTTGAAGAGCTCGCATGTAAGCAGGGTAGCAAGGTGTCTATGCAGGGCTTCTCGGTACTGTGCAGTTTTCTCGGATGCCCTTACTTTTACTGGTAGCCTGTTCCAGACGCGAGCGAATCTGTAGAGAAAGAAGTTTTTACGCAAGTTAGTGCGGGCTGTGGGCAGGGTAATGGTTAAGGGTCTATGACGTAGTGGATACCGAGAGTCACCGTTTTGTTAAATAATTCCTTCAAGGTTCGTATTTGGGTGGTTTATCGTCTGGAATAAAAAGGTGAGGTTAAGTCTTATTCTTCGTTTCCTTTGTCTCCCGAGTCTGTCACAGGTACGGCGATACGCACCCAAGGAATTGTCCTCCGTTTCGACAACCATACAAGGCACACAGTTCCTTTACCTGGACATGAGCGGAAAATTATCAACTTTTTTACAACTTACTAACCGGACAAATCATTCAATATCTTGCACCGATACAATTCTTCCGCGGCACGAACCACTGAGTTCAATTTATCTAACATTACCTTTTCCACATATCTCTTGACTGGAGGACTTCGACTACGAAAGGCACATTCTCCTGAACAATCGGTCATTCTAAGCTCTTCAATCCGCTTTGACCGCTCAAATGGCCGTGGCTTCCCCTATTTCTAATCAATTTCACTACACACCCCGGGGATCTGCGATTCTTTCTTCGGAAGCTATCCTATCCTCCAAGACTTCAACACATTTCAACGTATATTCTTCGAGACTTCACGTGGTTCTGCAGATGATCAACACATCATGTCCAGAAAGAATGCTTAGTTCCTGACCTACCAATCTGGCACAGGAGAGGACCCAGCCAAGCAATGGCCACTCACATAACGCATCAGTCAGCAGAAAAATGGGACGCAACTTGACTGCGAATAACAGAGCAAAGAAACGTTCAACAAGAAACATAGCCAGTTACAACCAGCCATTCAATGGATTAGCGGCACTGTTTCAGGACGTGGTGGGTTTTCGCCTAGCAAGCGTTCTCCCTATAAAAAACCACAAATGTCCGTTTACCAACACTGCAACGTGGCGGATGTGGCTCGCCACCGAATAAAGTCACAGCCCATAATTTCACACTGGCAGCTCAAGTAGAATCATCATACTGGATAGCTTGCTCTTCAATTATCTTCCAATGGATCACTCAGGATTCTCAATCTATTATTAGTCGAGGTATGACTGCGATATATGGCAGAGCGATTATGTCCAAACAAATGGATCCCGATCCCACTACAACCAAATCGCTGTTTCGCATGTTCACCATTGCACAGTTCCAAGCATGGACATATGAACAATTTTTTACTCTCAGTACAGTTCCCATAAAATGTCTGTACAGCTGTACATACCTGATCGTGCCTCAATTGAAGTGACTCGCATAGTCGAGAGTAAAATATTTATTTATCTATTTAATTATTTTTTTTATAACGGTTCAAGACCAAGGAGCTTACAGCGCTCACGGTAGTTGAGAGTAGAAGGGTAAGGCAGGCGCTTTGTGAATGAGCGTTTTACTTTCTCAATTGCTATTCGTCACTCTTTCTGGGGTTGGTAAATATTATTGAGCAGTATTCCAGAAGAGGATTAGCGCATACCTTGTATAGAGTGAGTCTGGATTCGGTTTTGAGCATTCGCTTGCAGATATGACCAGTGAGGAAGCTGGCTTTCGCTACACTATAGCTAAATTGTTCTGAAAAATGTAGTGAGCTTGAATAGTTTACTCCGAGATCCCTTACGGCTTGACAGATGGCTTGTGAGACGCCGTACAAGGTTAGCGCACTAGGCGGCACAGTGCATCTGTACGACAGGGCGCTGCACTTTGCAGGAGAGAAGTCAAGCTTCCATGTGTTGCACCAGGAGTCTGATGCTTTACGGTCACTTTGAATGTTGAGGAGACCGCTCCTTAGGTTAACCGGGTCAAAACAGAATACGACTTTGAAGTAATCGGCGAACAGGTACGCCTTTCCATATTCAAAGACTTGAAATACGTTGTTGATGTAAATTAGGAAGAGTATAGGGCCCAGTAAACTTCCCTGGAACACACCACTTGTAACTGGTTTCGATGAGGATTCGAGGTCTTCTAGTCTCACCGACTGTGTTCGATAGGAGAGATAAGAAGAGAACCAAGAATGCAACTGGTCCGATATACCGTAAGAAGCCAATTTAGTTAGCAGTCCATTGTGAGGAACTCGATCGAACGCCTTTTCATGTAAAAGAATGTGATGAGCAATGCTTTGCTGCAATCAACCATGGCGGAAACATCGTTCAAGAACTCCAGCTGGCATGTTTGACAGGATTTAAACGGGAGAAATTCCTGTTGGGATTAGTTGAAGAGGTTACGATGTGTCAAGAACCGTAGGAACTCTTCCTTTACGATCCTCTCCATCACCCGGGAAGCAAATGGGGTGTCACTAATGGGTCGGTAGTTCTCAACGTTTTGACGGCTTCCCCTTTTGTGTCTTGGCATGACCACCGCATGTTTCCAGGCGGAGGGAATTGTGCTGTGTTTCATGGAAAGGGTAGAAATTTTAAAAAGGAGGACGGCGATATCCACGCCACCTAGAATTAGCAGAGCCGATGGGAGGCCATCACATCCGGCATGGAAGAATAATTTGAGGGCTTGAACGTCTCGAGTAATGGTACGCAGGTCAAATGGTACTGCGCGTAAAGTAGTATCGGTGCAACTATGAATATTAAGGGGCAGGGTCAGGTTAGCAGCGTTGAAAGAGCCGCAGAAGTAGCGCTTCATGATCTCACATATTTCAGCTTGGTTACTGGTAACTGAGTTGTCTGAACGAATAATCGAGTTAATCGAATTTGAGGCGGCGTTGCTTCTGCGCCTTATCAGAGAATTAAGGACTTTGATACGTAGATAGAGTTTAGGGCAGTTTGTTCTTCGGACAGATTTGCGGTAGTTAGTGAATTTCTCCACTCCAACAAGACTTAATTGACGCGAATAAGGAGGAAGTAATCTTGGGTCCTGCTGTACTTTGAACGTAGCTTTATGAGCTTGACAAGCAGTTTGCGAGGGGTGCTGCGTCCCGCGGTGACTGTATTGCTTTTTGTTTCGCTACAGGTGCAAGTATATCCAGGCAGTAAGAGAGATTTCTACATAGTACAGAAGAGGCAGCGCCCGCATCCGTAGCCAGAAAGAATGCACCCCAGCTGATGGATCTCAGAAGTAGAGCAAAGTTTGTCCAGTTGATTCGTTTGAAGGGCCAAACAGAACACGCAGGTCTAGCCACTGGGGGACGAGTGATGGGTAGTTAGAAAGAGAGCTTTACTATTTTGTGATCGCTTCCAGGAAGATTATCAAGCACGCTAGCAGATGCATGTGAAACTCCGTTAGTAAAAAGTAACTCTAAGGTGTTATTGTGCCTAGTGCTTGCATGCACATGTTGAGTCCAACCAACTGCATATGTGGTGTCCACAAATGCACGGTATTTGGGTGACGCATATTGCGTTTGCCAGGCCAATTGTGGCATGTTGAAGTCACTGCCAATTATCTTATAGTGGGTAGGCAAAAGGGGTACTTCTGTGAAGACTTCCACTAGACTGCGTATACCGATTGGGTAAGTGTGTGGGGGTTATACAGACAGCCAATAAGGATATCGTGCTGTCCCCTACTAGTCTGAATCCAGACCGAGTCTTCCAGAGGGCCGATCGAAAGTTCTTGAAACGATGGCGCCCCGAAGGCGTCACGCACGTAAATGAGGCATCCGTCACCACGGTGGTTGGTACGTCCATTGCTGAAGGAGGTGTGGCCCGAGATTCGCAGCTGTGCATCGGGAGTGTTGGCATTATGCCACGTTTCTGTGTTGAGCACTACCTGGGGGCGGAAAGGATAATGACGGGGTTGATAAGGTGCATCTTATTTTTGATGGACCTTGCGTTAATGAGAAGTAGAGTGAGTGTCTCGTTGCAGAAGTGAGCATCTGCTGCATTATCAGAGACGGAAGTAATCTGAGTGGTTTGCGTGGATATACTTGCTGTTGTCTCAGAGGGAGTGATGAGAGTTATAAGGTTACAGAGGTCAGACAAAATCTTACTGTCCGCTGCATCATAGAGCAGGTCGGGTTGTAGGAGTGGGACTGCTTGGTTACCATGCTGAAACGAAACAGAGAAGACGGGTTTGTGGATGTGTGGAAGGTTATTGGCGATGGCTAAGGTATTGGCCGGGATATGTAGTACGAAAGCGGTAGAAGATGGAGTACAGTGGGCGTGCAGTCTTGAGGGGTATACTTCCGTCAGACGTGGGTTGGTTACTGCGGTGTCTGTATCGCATTCCAAGACTCGGAGTCGGTTGATGGCATGTTTGCATGCAATGGTGAGTCTCCTGGTTAGGTCGTCGGTTGGATGCGTGGAAGACAAGCTCGTAGGTGTGACAAGAATTGTCTCTGGGGAAGCAAAACTTGCGTTGCCGTTAAGCCGGGGCCGTTGAGTTGCGCAGCGGGGGAACGTTTGAGCATGTTCTCCTGGGGAGGTAGGGACTGATAATACATGCTATTTCTGGAATTAGATTTTAAAGAGCTGACGACTACATGAGTCGTTGGAGGGGTGGGCAGCGATTGCTCAAGGGCATCGGTGGGATGTTTAAGAGCCTGTAAAGATGGTAGATTGAGGCCTCGTCCAACAGTCTCTTGAGTTGTGGCGAGCCGTAGCCCACCATATTCCATAAAATGAAGCGGAGATGCGTACTGACGTGTTCGGCAGTTCAGTAATAATTGGGCTTGTACGGCGCGGGCAGTTAATCTTTGCAGGCCAGGGTGGGGTGGTGTGTTTCGTTACTTCGCGGAGTGTTCTATAAGAAGCAAGTTTGTAGCGTGGTACCTGCAGTTGATTACAGTTACTGTCCGCTTGATAGCACCGCGGAAATTGCGGCCTTAGGGAGTAGAGTGTGGATTCACCAGCGGACCGTGTTGTATTGGACAGTCTAGGGTTAAAAGACTGTCGGGCTGGGGTCGGTGAAGTGGGGCAGTAGTGTTGCTCGTGTTAGCGCTACCGAAAGCGGGGCTGGAGTAGCGCATCTTTTGGTTGTGGCTGAGGACATTGGCTTTTATATAGCGAGCATTTGGCGTTGGAAGCAAGTATGGCTTCCTGGGGGGCGGCACTTGTTTGTTGTTAGTCGTGGTCTCCAACTGTGGTATATAATTATTAGGTATTGCCTTTGAGGGTGCCGCCTGTCTGTTCTGAGATGAACACTTGTTAGGTAGCACGGAGGGTGGGGTTGCCTGTTTTACTTTGGACGTTCTCCGGGTTGATGTCTCGGCACGTCGGAGTTGCAAGAGGCAGGCTTTTTAATGCGCCTTCGTTTTGG
Organism: Dicrocoelium dendriticum; assembly: GCA_944474145.2. Classification (NCBI taxonomy): domain Eukaryota; kingdom Metazoa; phylum Platyhelminthes; class Trematoda; order Plagiorchiida; family Dicrocoeliidae; genus Dicrocoelium; species Dicrocoelium dendriticum. The sequence continues at coordinate 108,425,789 of OX104069.1, forward strand.
GCGGTTGCGTGAGAGTTCCTTAGTAGTCAGTGGGGTGCTTGTCATAGGTTCCTTGGATGTGTTACCAATAACTTCATCTGTCTGAGGTTCGTTATCAGTGTCACACATGTCGGAATCGTTCGGTTTATATATATATATATATATATGTATATATATATAATGTTCGGCGGCATCCGGTTTTGGATTTGCCTCTCACTGTAGCCAGCTGCGGGACTCCTGCGCTTACAGAGGGACCATGGGTGGCTTGCGCTGCACCACGCGCACACCCACCTATCCAGTGTAAAACAGAAGTAATAAGACCGGGAGACATGTGGATGGGAGTCACGTTGCATCAACGGAGCCGGCCCACACTCCTTCATAGGCAAACACAGACACGCTCTATTTGGGGAATCAAGCGGACACAAGGCGGTGGCCAGTCCGTGGTCCGCTCCACGCTGAGCGCATGGAACCAATCATAGAGCATATCACGGCTACAAGGACCGTGCACCCCGTCCCTTCATCAATGGCCAACTGTCTCCTGGAGCCAGAATGGAGGAGATGGTTCGTAATAGGCGGGTAGGCGTCTTGTCGACATGCGCATCAAGCGCAGCCACACCGGGGATGTCAAACAATAGCCAATCATTCGAAATGACATTATAAACTAAAATATATCCGCTAAAGCGGACAGCTATGTCAACATAACTCTTCGCTAAATTAGCATATGAAGCAAGGAAACCGCGATAACCACAAAATGTTCACCACTTGGTCAAAAAATGATATTCAGCGTATATGTATATCACAATCTGTTTACAGTTATTGTACCATCGGGACTATGGCGAAGTAGGAAAACAATATTAGAGTAAAAGAAAGAGAACAAACAATTTGAGTTTTTATTGGCGGTAAGAACAGGAATCACCGCATGAAGCATATACAAGCCCGCCATTGAGTTCGGTTTCGAGCTAGGACTTCCAACGTTTCCAATCAACTGCAGTCAGCGTTCTTGGTAATCCGTTCAGGCAGTCGAGAGAAACCAACCGTGATCAGCTATTTTGTCAGTGATTTTATGCTGGTTCCTTAAGTTGTAGGCTGTCCATCATACCGCCTCCTCCAACCCCGTACAGTGACCGCGAGCAATGCACGACGCGGAAGACGCTGAACCAGCAAATACAGTACGTGTCCGAGCCATCGTTGTTTGCGCAGCAAAGCAAGCGCCTCGAAGGAGTGGCTGTCTACACCCAAGACATGCTGTATGACATCAGCGTTGGTTACGTGGTTCAGCCATCAAACACGGACGATGGACCACAAGCAACGGTACTCGAAGACAGACAGTCGACGTAGGTCATGGGTACGAGCAGGCCAAGTCTCGCAACCAGACAACAGTAGGGTGCAGACAGTAGCACTAATAATCTGTCCTTTGATGGAGAGACGGATGGCATGGCGGCGCCATAAATGCCTCAACCTGGAGAAAGCTAGACGAGCTCTAGAGATACGCGTCGAAATCTCGTTTCCAACGGCCCCACTAGCAGTTATGCGCCTTCTAAGGTAGACAAAACTTTGTACCACGTCAAGTGTCCCACCATCGATGGTGAGTGCAGGTGGGGGCATAGACCGCCTTGAAAATGTGCTTCGCGATTGGATGGTGAAGAATGCATGCCCTACTTCGACTCTCCAATCACCAGGCGGTAAAGTGCAAGTTGGACGGCCTGCACATTGTCACCCAACAAGAAGATATCGTCAGCGTAAGCCAAAGCAACTACCCGATTATATACTTTGCAAACGTCTACGAATAGACAGAGCCAGCAAAAACCATTGGACTAAAAAGGTACAGAAACCGTAAAAGAAAACACACCACAGCACATCGGAGTCCATGGTTTCGTCAGCAGGCGTGATATTACCCGGTTGCCCAAGCCGAAGTACGGTGTTGACTTAGGGGACACCACCCCGAGCCATTGGCCAAATAGCCTGCCCGCAAGGCAGCGGAGCGAATTCAGGGAACCGCGCTCATTGGGAGCCGACTACCTGGAAGGGGCCCAACACCAACGCATAACAAGTCATCTAGTGCGTTTTGAGGACATACTCAATGGTAACGTTGAAGAGGAATGGAGAGCTAGGGAGTGCTTGTCGAACCCCACTGGTGACCACAAAGGAAAACGAAAGCTTGCCATAAAAGCTAACTCAACCAGTCAGCCTATACAGATCATGCAGAATGGTGACGAACTCTTTGGAAATACCATTCCTCAACAGACAGTGTCACCATGCAGCCCTGTCAACTGAATCGAAGTCAGCAGGGATATTCAGGAACACAATAAGCCTTAGCTTTTGATACACATGACGGAGCTCGAGCATCTGGCGGATTGTGAAAATCTGATCGATGCAGCCGCGACCAGGGCAGAACCCAGCTGTTCTTCTCGCTGTAGTGATCCACGCTCCTGGGATAACCTGCGAAGAATGATTGACACCAGAATCTTGCAAACGACGGAACCAAACTTATGTCCCTGTAATTGGAGCAATTTGCGCGTAGGCCATTTTTGAAGATGAGGACGACTATCAACTCTATTCAGGATGATGGAACCTCCCTTTTGCCCAGATTTCGGAGAACCAGGCGGTGACTGCTCGAATCAGCGAAGAACCCCATCTAAATAGAGCAGGAGGTAGACCATCAGGGCCGGGTGCCTTATGACATTTTAGGCAGCAGAGTTCTAGGGAGGATCAGTCGGGATAGTCTACTCGACACCAGTGGGCGCCAAGGGGAAACAGATGGTGCTGATGGCCAGAAAAACTGTGAGCAAAAATGTTCGGCCCATCGCCCTAGCCGTCCTTGATGATAAGTGATTAGGGAGCCATCACCTTTGCAGATCGTTTCGCTTACTCCTGCCCTGAAGTCCTCGGTGAATCGGATGAGGTGGAACACTTTTCTAGTATTACAAGGGATTACCAAGTTCAAGCTCTCAAGCATGTTCACACCACCAGGTCTCACGGTTCTTCTATAAGCTCCTACGGATCGCTCGATCCAGGGGTGGCGTTCCTCACTACAACCGGTGTCGGCTGGGAACAAGCGGCTTCTGTCCCTCAACGACATGGAGGCAGTGGTAATCCAGCTTTGCGGCGGATCACAAGCAATTCTACAACTGAGAGTACTGGCAGAAAGTAAGGCATCTCTGATGCGGATCCATTGCGAATTGAGACCATTGTCTGAGGATGAAGCACGTAGTGTTGACAGAGAATCCTGGTGCTTGGCTAACGTCGTAGATTTTTGCCGTTTGGACGGTAGAGCGTTCGTCTGGATTATTCTCCAAAAAGCTTGATAAGTTTGGCGCGAAATAGTGCCTGATCGGAGCACAGACAAGTTGACCAGTGCATTCGACAGTCTGTTACGCTCCCGCGCCATCTGTGGCTTATTGCTATGTGGTCAAGCTGGGATCATTAAATAAATAAATATTTATACTCGGATATGCGAGGCATGCCCGCGAGGGCCTGATAAAATAAGTGCAATTATACAGACATTTCATGGCAATAGTAACAGTGACAATCGGAGGTTGTTCATACCTTACTATTAGAAACTGTACAAATAGGACAGAAGTAAAAATGAAGTAAGCCCCTTGCCATGAGTTCGGGCGCGTTCGTGTGGGTACATTCGTTCTACCATAAAGTGCAGTAACAATTCAGGCATGAATAGACCCAGAACTAGGACGGATCAATTATAAATGAGCTGGTGAAGAACACGCTCAATCGCGATTACACGATACGCTGGGTTCATGTGAGTGTAGCGTTAAGAACAATGGTGAATGCGCAGAAAATGACGTGGCGACGAAGTATGCAGATAAGAAAGTGTCGGGGTGTATCCATCATGGTAGTATATAGGCATGGTAAGCTTGTCCGTGTGAGCTTATTGGCAGTGACTTTATTCAGTGGCGAGTCACCTCCGCCACGTCGCAGTGTTGTTAAACGGAAATTTGTGGCATTTTATAGGGAGAACGCTTGCCAGGCGAAACCCATTATGTCCTGGAACACTGCAATCAACGCATTCGAACGACAATCTGCAATTGGCAATGCTTCTTATTGACCGATTATTGGTTCCGTTAGTCGCAGTCAGGATACACCCATAATTTTTGCTGGCTGATGCATGATGGGGCGGGACTGTATCATCCATGAGTCCTGTCACTTCCAGACGCAATAACATGGCTTGTAGGGTAAATAAATAAATAAATCTTTTATTCTCAACAAAATGAGGCACGCCTTTACAGGCATGATCATTTTGACATAACGATGCATGATCAAGAAGGTGCAAAACTCCGATGTTTGCCATAGCAGTTTGTGTTTGTGTAGGGGGTATGTATGTATGTCAATGTGTGTGGATGTGTATGTAGCTATGTATTTTGTGCTTGTAGTTATGCTGCTTCAATCTTCAATGTTTGATATTGTCATCAATATGCGAGTAGGAGATTGGTGTCCGTGGGTTGGCGAGAATTATTCGGATATCCACGGGGCAGTGACTTTATTTTGTGGCGAGTCACGACCGCCACGTCGCAGTGTTGTTAAACGGAAATTTGTGGCTTTTTATAGGGAGAACGCTTGCCAGGCGAAACCCACCACGTCCTGGTGACGTCTCAGAAGTCTAAATGAATCAAGAGTGCAGGAGGCCGATCAGGTAGGACTTGGTTAGTCTTCGCGTTTGGATAAGGACATGGAGTAAAGGTAAGAAAAGAGCCTGCAGTAAATGGTGGGCAAGTCTAGCGGGCTCTAGATTTAAGGGAAACGTCAGGTTTAGACTGCGGAGCGTATACCGCGTAAGTCTCAGTAGCATAGTAGCAGACTGAGGGAATCAGACTAGGTAGGTGAGCCGAGATCACGGCAATGCAGTAAAGCCAAACGTCCGATTAAAAAAGGATTGAAAACAGAATGTGAGAGAAGAAAAGGTTAGGGTCGGGGTGAGAAGGGTTTATTGATAAAGAGTGGAAAAGCCCACGAGGCTCTCCAAGTAATGTAAACAGAACCATTATGTCAGCCGAACCAAGAGAATTGATGTCTCAGAAGTCCAAATGAAATCAGTGAATATGAGGCCGACTAAGCGGGACTGGATTAATCGACGCTTTGAGACTAGTCGGTACAATGCAGATATGGCTATAACAATGAAGAGGGAACAAGTCTAGCAGTCCCTTGGATTATGGGTTACAGCGCACGAAGCTCTCCAGGTAATGTAATCGGGTAGTTGAGGCAACTGAACCCAGACAGTTGACGTCTCAGTAGTCTGAATGAATCCGGAGAGCAGGAGGGCGATCAGGTAGGACTTGATTGGTCGGCGCGTTTAGATAATGACATGGAGTAAAGGTGAGAAATGAGCTGTCAAATAATGGTGTACAGTTCTAACATGCTTTGTGGCTGAGTAAACCTAGCGTTGAGCCTGCAGAGGCTATAAGGCTTGCGTAACCGATGTAAGTGAGCGTTCATAAAGCAAGAGACTGGTCAGGCGAGACAAGATCACAGCAGGGCATTAAAGTCTGCCGTTCGATTGTAAATGAGATGAAAACACAGAGCGCGTTAAGCAAGACAAGGTGAGGTTCGAGATGGGAATGGATTATGGGTGAAGTGTGGAAAAGCCCACGACGTTCTCCAAGTAATGAAAATAGATCCATTCAGACAACCGAGCAAGTGCGGAAGCATCTCAGAAGTCTGAGTGAGTTCGGAGAGCAGGAGGCCCATTGAGCGTTACTAAATGAAGTCGTACTGTTGAGGAGCATAAAAAGGACTATACCAAGGGAGATTGAAAAAGACTTGCAGGCTCTCATGGGGAGCATAAAATCATCGAATCCGTAGAGCGTATACCGTTTGTGTCTCTGTAGCATAGAAGCGGTTGGAGATAAGGAAATGGAGTCTTGGCAGGGCACTGAGAGGTGGCCGTCCGATTGAGGAAGGAAGGAATATAACGAGCGCGATAATGCAAATACTGGGACAAGATGTATGGAAAAGAAACTACGGAGGCATGCATAGCAATCCATCAGCCAAACATTGACCGTTAACGTACCAGTGATTTGAGAGTGTTCGGAGAGTAAAAGGTCTTTCAGGCGATATGTGATTAATCGGCGTACAATGAAGACAGAGAGCGCAGTACGGAAATGACAAGGACAGAATCCAGATCTTTACTGATTGGGAGTAGTAAAGTCAGCGAGACCGTCAAAGTAATGTGGACAGGGTGTTTTTGATCTTCTCAACCTTGGCCGGTAATATCACAGTAGTCTGCGAAGTCGAGAAGCTGTAGACTGATCAGGCGAGACTGGCTTAGTCGGCGGATCATGACTGAGTCAATTACTTAAGGTTTGAGAACGAAGAGAGAAGGTTAGCGGAGATGAACAGGTTAAGTGAGGGAAGGGGCTATACTGATAGAGAGTAAGCTAATCCAGCAAAATTCTCTGGGTAAGTGATTCGGTACATTGGAAATGTAGTGCCTAGATCATTTAGGTCTCGGTAGTATGGATGCAGGCAGGAAGCAAGAGACGGGTCAGATGAGATTAGATTATAGCAAGGTACAGATTTGCCTGTCTAGTTACAAGGAATGCCATCAGACACGCCGACAAGGATAGGGCAGTGTAAGGCTGAGGGCGGTTTTATTGATAAAGGGTATAAAATTTAACGAGGTCTCCGAAGGCATTTGAACATTCTATTAGGTCAACCGAACCGAGATGGTTAGAGCCTACGAAGAATGGCTCTTGCCAAGCCGACAAACAGCAAAGGTATGTGACGCAGACGGTCCAAGAGAGTAAAGGAGAGTTAATTGATGGGGACTGTGTCCGATATGTTAGGTTTTCGGATTTAGAGGTGCTCTGGGCCATGTTCCCAAAGTTCGTCCTCCGGTATATTGGTGTTAACGAGCTCGCAGATAGGCAGGGTAGCAAGGTGTCTAAGTAGGGATGAGCGGAGCAGTGCAGTATTCTCGGCTGCCCTAACTTGTAATCATAACCTGTTCCAGACGCGAGCGAATCTGTAAAGAAAGAAGTTGTTAGGCACGTTGTTGCGGGCTGTAGGTAGGGTAATGGTTAAGGGTCTATGTCGGAGTGGGTACCGAGAGTCACCGTTTTGTTGAATAAGTCCGGCAAGGTTCGTGTTTGGGTTGCTTATCCTCTGGAATAGGAAGGTGAGGTTGAGTCTCACTCTTCGTAACCATAAATAAACAAATAAATATTTTATTCTCGACAAAGCGAGACGCCTTTTGGGCATGATCAACATATTGCAATATTGTGCACGATAGCAGAATAAGCAGCACCAACTGCGGGAGTAGTACAGTTGGAGACAGTAGTGTGGGCCCATATGGCCCAAAGGTTGTATGCAGTATGTGTACACAGACTGCGAGCGGTAGAGATAATAATCAGATCACTTATACGGTATGTTGATGAGGAACTAGTCTGATGAGGTCCCGTAAGCAATGTAAGTCAGTGAGTGAAGTATAAGGAAACGGGTGAAAAATATTTAAGAATAGTGGCATGCCACTAATCAGCTACGTAAGCATGTTCTTGCGAGAGCAGATCTATGCACAGAGCTTGTAAATTTGGTGACGGTCAAGTTGCCAATGTGTAAGGGGCGGTACCTTTATTGAGTGGCGAGAAACATCCACCACGTCGCAGTGTTGCTTAACAGACATTTGTGGCTTTTGTGGGGAGAAAGCTTGCCAGACGAAGACCCACCACGTCCTGGAACACTGCCGGCTGGTGTTATAACATTGACAAGATTGCATCTGATCGATTACCCTCGCGGATATTCGCAGTCACGTAAAGCCAACTTGTTTCCAATGACTGTGTAGTCACCTTCGGAGTCCAGTGCAAGTGGTTGGAGCTGTTGAAGTCGGACGACTCAGGGGAGTTGTATTGAGTTGATCATTTTTCTAGGTACTTTAGTGTGTCAGGCTCACGAATTGCGGGTTTTTTCTTTGTTCTTCATTGTTTCCGTGCCCATGGGAACGTCGCAGATTTGTCCGCAGCGGTGTTCCGTGCAGGTAATGTTCTCCTGTAGAACAAGGGGAGAAGAAAAATGGACCGAGCAAACTGCCAACAAAATTGTACAGGACTACGTTATTGTATAAATATAAAATTTATGGTAAGGTTGTGCTGGTTAAAAGCGGTGGAGTGACCGTATGTTATACATCATATCCGTAGTTTTGTGTTCAGACACGAGACCTGATATTTGCTGCATGTGAGAGGAATATGCTGGCTGAAGTGGCCAAGCGTATGCAAAAGTTGTCCTATTCGAAAACTGCGAGTATCAGGCGTTGTTAACCAGTAAATGGGTTGAGGGAATCAGAACATAATGAGTGGTTTAATAAGCGCGTAAGATATAGGTTGAGCGATCTGTTGACAATGCTAGAGCTTATTGTTCGAACATGTACGAGAGCCAGTGCAATTATTACGCCGGGTTTGAGGCCATGAATATAATAAGGCAACGTGTTCAGTAATCGGATGCTAGACAGTTAAGTGAATGGGTGAGACGGAGTGTCAAATTTGTGACGAGAATGGGATTTATATACTACAACTGTAGCAACAGTAAGGTTGCATGGCTAGCCATAAAGAGACCTGGAATAGCGGAAAAAGATAGGGACTTCAACAGTGCAGCAAACAGGTCAAATATACGTCAGGAAAGGGTGATACTGGGAAGCGTGTTAGTTATGTGGAAGAAACTGCTTGCTGACAGGTCTTCAACTTTAATAATAGGAGAGCGGGGCTTGAATACTACAGGTTTAGTTAGAAAATGGTTGTATGGCTAGCACTGAAGGGGACCTGGAATATCAGAAATATGAGCAGCAGCCGCAAAAGATGCTACGCGTGCCACTCTGATGTGGACATCCACGGTGGAAGGTTGAAGTCAAATAGACTGTTGGTTAAAACTCACTAATTTGTGAGTTGCTGGCAGCCTGATTAATTAGTATGCAGGAGCGGCACGCTTTATTAGGCTCAACATAGTCTGATAGGTGTACAGTGTGGAATACAAGAGAGAGAACAGACAATAATACTTGAGACAACTGTAGAGAAAAAAGGACAGTGGTGCCGGCTCCGGAAGTGACCGAGGGTAAGGAAATAATACAGACAGCACCGCCAGTTGCTAATTTTCACCCCAAGATTTGCGATGACCAGAGAAGGTGCAGAAAAAGTATACAATAGATTATGGTTAAACATAGGAGTGGATGAGACCCAAAGAAGTTCAAGTGCTCAGCGTCTGGCGCTGGTGGAATAAGAAAGCCATCAGTCCAATAGGCGGGGGTGTGTGAATCAAAATTTCATGGCAGCCGATGAGCTGAGGCTAGTGGTACCTATGCCACCATTGAATAGTTGCAATATGGACGAAGAAAGAGGCCAAACAAGAGAGGGAGACGTTAATGTGAGCTGAGATGCATGATAGTGGAGCCGAGAGGCAAACCTCAATCAGAGACCGGAAATTTCGATTTCGGAAGGCGTTACCAAGCATAGAGATAATGATTCAGACAAAGAAGAGTATCGTGAGGTTGTAACTTATACCAATGAGAACATTAGTCGATGGCAGCCGATGTACAAAATAAGAGAGGTCTTGGTTTGAGACCTATAGGCATTTGGAGCCTGAGAGGACTGACTTGTCCAAAATGTTTTGAATAAGAGTCACAGTAGGAAAGAAGATCAAAAGAGGCCTTGGATGTTGCGCTGACGCTAGAGCTACCTATACCGCCATTGAACCGATGCGATATGGACGAAAAGAGAGGCCAAACAAGAGAGGGGTCGTACTTGTGTGCTGAGAATAATGATAGTGGAGCCGAGAGACACAACTCGACCAGGGGCCTGAAATTGCAGTTTCGGTAGAAGGACCAAGCATGCAGATAATGCGGCAGACGGAGGCGAGTACATGAGGCAGTTAATTATACCCATGAGAACCTTTGTCGATGGCAGTCGATGCTCAAAAGAAGAAAGGCCTTGGTTTAAGACCCATGGGCATTTGGAGTCTGAGAGGCCGGACTAGTCGAAAAGGTTAAACAATGAGTGCCATGGTAGAAAAGAGAAGCAAACGGGGGCTAGTATGTTGCGCTGACGTTAGAGGCACCTATACCGCCATTGAATCGAGGTGATATGGACCAAAAGAGCGGCCAAAACAAGAGATGGGAAACGAAATTGTGAGTTGAGATGCATGATAGTGGAGCCGAGACAAAACCCAATCAGAGACCTGAAATTGCAAGTTTGCAGGGGACCAAGCATACGGATAATGTACCAGACGGAGGCGAGTATCATGGGGTTGTTACTTATGCCAATGAGAATTTACTCGATGCTCAAAGGAAGAGTAGCCTTTGTTTGAGACCCATAGGCATTTGGAGCCTGAGAGGCCGGACTAGTCCTAAAGGTTAAGGAATGAGAGACACAGTATCAAAGAGATCCAACGGGGCCTAGGATGTTGCGCTGACGCTAGTGGTACCTATACTGCCATTGAACCGATGCGGTATGGACGAAAAGAGAGGCCAAACAAGTGAGGGGTACGTAATTGTGTGCTTAGAAGAATAAATAAACAAATAAATACTTTATGCTCGAAAATGCGAGGCACGCCCATGGAGGCATGATCTGATATGTACAACTGTACAAACATTTTATGGCAGCTGTAACGGTGACAGTAGAAAATGGTTCATATGTCCATGATAAAATAAATGAATAAATAGTTTATCCTCAGATGCATAGAGCCACACCAACTCAGGCATGATCAAGGTTTAAAAACAGATGTGTAGCACGACGATACATCGGGTTCAATCGTGTGTAGTTGAAACGGTGTCGGAAAGAGTTGATATGTGAGCCTAGTCGACTTGCCAGTATGTAGTTGTGGGCAGTGACTTCATGCAGTGGCGAGTCACATCCACCACGTCGCAGTGTTGCTAAACAGATACTTGTGGCTTTTTATAGAGAGAACGCTTGCCAGGCAAAAACCCACCACGTTCTGCAACACTGCCGTACAGCATTTTGAACATTAATGTTGAACTGGCAAAGCCGTTTGACGGCTGGTTTCACCATCAGTTTTTCGTAGAGTAATGGTTTCTAATTTCCTCTGTTAGTTGGACAGGTAATTTGATCGGGGTCGCCATGATTTTTGAGGTCGGTTAAGGAGAGGGACATCGCGATTATTCTTCTTGTTTTATGTCCAGGTGAGCAGAAGTTCAACTTTCCGCTGTGCAGATATTTCAGATGTATAATTTATGGGAGTATGAGGATATGTCAAGTTCTCCAAACTGGACAAGGGTTATGGGGATTGTAATTCGGTCCTTTCGGAGTTCTACCATGCACCATGTAAGTCCTTGTGGGTTGTTACGTCCGTCTTGGGCCAAAACTGTTCCTCAGTCCAATCCCAGATCTCCAAGTAGTCCCGGACCTCAGAGAAAAGGGAAAGTGAGAGACAACCGAGAGAAGACCGCAAAAACTGGCATGGAGTTTAACATTGTTACTGTCTTGCGTTACAACATTTGGGCTTGAGACAAAAGCATGTACACTGTGCAATAATAATTATGCTGAAAATGTCTTTTGAGTATCCTATAGAATCATTAGCCATATAGGTGGATTGCTATCTCCTGCGTAGAGACAAGAGCGTTGTACCAGTTGGTGAAGTACGAAGTATCCGTTTAGTATTAGCTAATAATTGCTTGGGGATAGAACAAAAAGAGTTAGATTATTGGTAGTGATTGTCAGGTGCAGTCACAGTACGTAGTTAGCGTAATCCGAGAAGGAGGCATAATAAGCGAAAATAAATAGGTTGCCGCGAGATAGTCCTAGAGCTAAACTGGTGGCAGGGCAGCGGAAAGATTGGATGCAGATATTTCTTAAGGAATAAAGGTTATTGAAATACGGAGTGGCTCATAACAAGCACCGGATCACCGCTTATGCAAGACGCCAATGGCCATTAGGTACTTCTGAAGAAAGACGCTGAATTTACGACAACCGACAGATGGTGGCGCAAGGAGAGACTCAGTGGCCAGATGTAGACATTCCAATCATACGCTTGGTCAATAGTGTATGCCTATAGGGTGGCTGAATGTATCAACAGGACAGTGAAGGTAAGTGATAGGTCAATAGACCGGCTTAGCTGTGACGCAAACAATCCGAGAGAATGAACATTGTAAGAAGGGAGCGAGCTCCGGATATCCGCAAAGTTAAATGGAAGCTATGACGACTAGCTGCTGTTAAGCAGAGATAGTGGCTCTAGAAAAGTATGTATCAGTGGCTGGTGTAGCTATATCATTAAGACGTTTGATCCCTACTGGATACCTACAGTTTCGATGAAGAAATCAGCATGCGGGCGAAGATGAGAGAGACAGACGTTAGAGGAAAACGAAAATGCAGGTAGTCAAAGAGTGGCTCCTTGCGAGCTACATGGAGCCAACAATGACTAGCTGCTGTCAAGCGGAGTTGATGCGAGTAGGACTTACGCCAAATAACGGCGCGGTAGGAGAGAGAAGAGAAAAAGCCACAAATGTCTGCTCAACAATACTGTGACGTGGCGGATGTGACTTGCCACTGAATAACGTCACCGCGCACAGCTGCATAATGGCAAGTCGACTGGACTCATATTTCAACTCTTCCCGACGCATGTAAGTATGTGATACTCTCCGTCTATATGCACCGTTTCATTGCACTTATAGTGCCTTGACCGTTTCAACTACACACGATGGAATCCGAAGTATCGTCGTGATACACAGCTGCTTTAAATCTTGGTTATCTCTGATTTGGCGTGTCCCTATGAATTTGGGAATAAACTATTTATTTATTTACTTATTTTGATATTGATACTGCCAATATGCGCCAGATAGATAACCTAAAACATGAATTCAGACAAATGTTGGGTCACCATTTTCCCCCGTGAAATCGGGCTTCTGAGGCTCCTTGTTCATTATAATAATCGTCCCGATCACTTTGATTGATCCAATACCGCTTAGTCGGCCTCGTAATCACTAAATTCCTTTGGACTTCTGAGACATCACTTCCATTGGTTCGGCTGACCTATTGGTGCTGTTTACACTACTTGGAGAGCCTCTTGGGCTTTTCCACTCTTTACCAATAAACCCTTCTCACCCCGACCCTAACCTTTTCTTCTCTCGCTTTCTGTTTTCATTTCTTTTTAACTCGGACGTCCAGCTTTACTGTCCTGCCGTTATCCTCTCACACCTGACCCGTCTGTCACTTTCTGCCTGCTTTTATTTCCTATTATCCTTGGCCTTTTCTTTTATTGCGCTCCAAATTTTATTCCCACAGCTTACGCTCATTGCGCCTATCCAAGTTATCCTCGTGCGCATGATCTCATTCGCTCTGAGCTCGCTCCTGAGTATTGGCGGCACTCGGACCATTGCTAAGTGTTGCTTGACTAGTACTTCCATTAGTATGCTCAACTTACCACTCTTCCTATTCCTATGCTCTTTACCTTATGCTCGCACTTGTATACTATTGAGACCGTACGTGTCATAACGACTCCCAATGCACGGCAGTTTTGGCCCCCTGTGACCATTTTCCTAGATTCTGACGGCTTTTGGACTGTAGAATCATGAACGCTTTGGCGTAATTACTCTTACAAACTACTCCTCGTATTGCCGTCAGCATTCATTCGCTCCTAGCCGATTCCTTGAAATTCCTTTCCCACTTGGAATGTTGCTCTACCTATCTTACTCCCGCATTCGGTCTCAACCTAGTTGTCCTCAGTTTCACCTAAGATGCCTCTCGCATGCTGGCTTCTGCCATCATCAGCGGTTCACCTTTTTCTCTCCAACAATCACATCATTCGCTTAACTTCTGTTAAAACGCTTTGTTTTATCGGTCTTTTGACCCTGCGCGTGCAGAACCTTCTTCCCACGTAGTAGCTGTAGTCTGAGTCACACCAGCGACGTAATGTATAGAATGCGCTTGCGAATTATGTATACTAAACAAAATTACATAAGTTTGAATGTATCATAGGCACCGGTGAGCGCCACCAGTCTGTGTTAGTGCATCTTGATTCATTGCTGTCTCTGTTTGGCCACCTCTTGTCCGTTGCCCGTTTTTCCCGAGATTCCCACAGGTATATCCGCCAAAACCAGAAGGTTTATCCACTGGGACTGACCGACCCGTCCTCAAAACGCTTGGTCCTTTCTCCAGGAAATGAAAAACCCACACACTGGTCCAAATGGAGCTCATTCCGCCATTCCGAAGGCGCTACCTTCATGGGGTCTAAACAAATGGGTTTAGCTTGTCTCGTACTCAAAGAACAATTTACTCACCTGGAATAATATATGTACATGGATCCCCCGTTCCACAATGGAAGACAAACAACTCTGGCGTGATTACCTTCACTGCCTCAAACATTCCTAATCGCCAGTCACCTGGAGCTATTCTGATGTCATTTCACGGAGAGCGTTGCGCACGTATACGTGGCTATTCCGATGATCTTCCATGGAATTTTCACTTGGCTATGGAAACAGTTACACTTACTTACATTTGCAGGAATCCCAAAGCTAATTTGCGGAGAATGGCGATTTTACCTATTAAGGACATATTCAGCCACAAGAAACAACTTCACTCACCGACCTCATGACAAGTCCAGCGTGGATATCTGGTCATGGTTTGCGAGCCGAGCAAGAAGATAACAGTAGAGCCGGCCTCTGTTAACAATGTGTTTACTCACCTTCATCATTATCATTCGACTCTTCGAATCTTTCATCATTGACCGGCTTCAACGACTGCTGCCGTATCAGTAATAAGCCATTCGGCCAACCAACGAAGAATTTTGGCTGTCAACCGACTGCGAATAATAGAATGCAAAATCGGTCTATTCGATGCATAACCGACTTGCACTACTGTTCGACGAAAGCTACGGCAGTGTTCCAGGACGTGGCTGGTTTTCGCCTGGCAAGCGTTCTCCCTATAAAAAGCCACAAATGTCCGCTTAACAACACTGCAACTTGGCGGATGTGACTCGCCACAAAATAAAGTCACAGTTAAGCATTTCACACTGACGCAGTCCTCAGCCTCCTACATCGAACCTGTGCAACTAATTCTGTTATGAAGAATGCTTTGTTGGAGCACAGATCATCCCTATCTCGGAATGTTTATTGGTTGCAAAAAACTTTGTTTAGGCTCCTGTGCTCATGGATCACTACCTGGCGAAATTACCCCCAACCTGTGTTTTGACGGATTTTTGCGCGCCACAGCGCCATAATGTCCCTGGGTCTGACTATTGCCTGACAGTATGCTCACTTATACGGACAACATCTTTTCTTTTATAACTTTCATTAAAACGAAATGTTTTAACATTCCACAGAAGCTATGCTTGTATGCATATTTGATCACGCCTTTACAGGTGTGTCTCGTTTTACCGAGAATATACTATTTATTTATTTATTTATAAAAAGCCACAAATGTCTGCTCAACAATACTGCGACGTGGCGGATGTGACTCGCCACTGAATAAAGTCACTGCACACAGCTACATACTGGCAAGTCGACTAGACTCATATTTCAACTCTTCCCGACGCATGTAAGTATATGATACTCTCCATCTATATGCACCGTTTCATTGCACTTATAGTGCCTTGACCGTTTCAACTACACACGATGGAATCCGAAGTATCGTCGTGATACACAGCTGCTTTTAAACCTTGATTATGTCTGATTTGGTGTGTCCCTATGAATTTGGGAATAAACGATTTATTTATTTATATATTGGTACTGCCTATGTGCGCCAGATAGACAACCTAAAACATGAATTCAGACAAATGTTGGGTCACCATTTCCCCCGTGAAATCGGGCTTCTGAGGCTCCTTATTCATTATAATAATCGTCCCAATCTCTTTGATTGGGAACGGGAGGGGACAGTACACTTTGCTGCTCTCTGCTGCCGTAAATAGTCAGTGACCAAACTTGCTCTGCTATCGTTCACTCGAGTGGCCGATGGTGCAAACAGTGTTATCCCCTCGATTGCAAGCGTGCAGATCCGTGGCTCGAAATCCGTCATGGAGCATCGGGATCTAGCTTAAAATCCTCGACTCCGAAAGCTGAACATATTCCCAATGGCTTTTCGTCCGTGTCGTGGAGATCTTATCTACACCAGACGGATCTAAGAGGAGAAGTTGGGACTGGGGTACAAAAGCACTTTCGGTTCAACGTGGTGTGCCTCGACAAATTCGAGAATAAACTATTTATTTATTTATTTGTTTAACAAGTGGAAGTTGCACTAGGCGGAATACTTCACGTCCGTCTAGAGGCCGCCTTATCAATATTTGTAGTGAAAGTTTTGCAGCAGCCTGCCGGCGATCATTTCTGCTGCACCGACAGAGGAAAGTTTCAAACGGCTTCTTGACTGCAATCTGATGAATATGGAAGTGTTCTGCGTCTCCTACTGCAACGGCAACGGTCCCCAGGGGGATGCCGCTTCGCAGCCAGTTGCGGCAAACCTGCACTGAATCGGAATCGATGGAGCTGACAAAGGCCTCCCCTCTTGCTCTCTACACACCAAGGAACCCAATCACTCTTCTTTGAAAAAGCACTTACCTGCTATTTTTCCCTTCAAATTTAGCTTGGGAGCATATTCTGAAGATGTAGTGTGAAAAATATAATCTGCTCCATCAATTCTTTGGATTGCTTTGCTCATGACAGTAAATACGCGGTGCAATCCCGCTTCAGTCTTCCCGTGACCTTGTGGTGCTCAATAAAGTAGACATTAAGTTTTCGTTGTCATTTCTACGGGCTTGAAAGTGCCCGATAAATCGGAATCTCAGACTCACGTAATCCTGTGGGTTGCTCATTTTTCCTTGTGATTTTATCTTGGAAAGTTCTACCCATTTTCTTCGAGCTACTGCTCCATCGATGGAGGATTGTTTTCAGCGCTTCCCTGCCTTGCCTCCAGCAGGATCCCTAACCGTCACCCATATACGTTCTACGCGCAGGAAGCCCTCGGTTTACCCGATGGGTCATTTGTGTGATACCGATGGGCTTAGAACTGTCCAATATATCAGTCTGGCATTCAAACTTTTGTTCCCGCTAATCAGAGCGTATTTGTGTTGCTCATTGTTTTGAGAAAACTCGACAATACTACCGTATCTTGGAATTTCCAGGGCGTTCGGGTCTGGTACTGTGGCGGATACGAGCTTTTGTCTATTGCTGCTCTTGTTGCTCGTGCCGGAACGTATAAACATTCTCCTGCACAAGATAATGTATCGCGGTCATCAAGACAGTCAACAAACAAACTGTTACTAGAGATCCCCACCCCGTGAGCTCGTTCGAGTAATAGTTTACTCAGTTGTCTTTTTATGCCAAATAGTACTGCGTATCGTAAGAGCACTTCCCGTCCTATTGTAGTATATTGTGTTTATCATTTATTAGTTCAGAGCTTGACTTGATTCGTAATTCTTACGTCTGTTTGTAACTCGCAAACGATAGCTGCGGAACTGAATTATAAATGTGGAGAGCATAGTTATGGGCTTGTAGTTAAGGAAGGAATTCAGTGCGATAGTTTTTTAGTATGGCAACACAACATTTGTTCAAGGTTAGATCAATCATCGATTTATCTGTATACTTACCATTCCCGGTTGAATTTGGTCTGCTTCCACTATATCAGTCTTGCGGACATCTCCTGGCTGGCCTGCCGAACAACCTCGTGGTGCCAGCTGGGTGGTTCGGGATTATCCCGTTCCAGCGAATAGTTCGGCGACAGTGTTTCAGGACGTGGAGGGTTTTTGCCTGGCAAGCATTCTCCATATAAAAAGCCACCTGTTCGTTTAACAGCACTGCGACTTAGCGGATGTGACACACCACTGAATGAAGTCACTGCCCTTTGCCTCTGAGCGGCATTGTAATTCAAGGAAGTGTTGGGGCCCTGATCCTATGCGGTCCTAAAGGCGTATAAAGCACTTGTTTGACCACCCAATGGGTTGCGATACACTCATATCGCCCTGCCGCCTTGTACCTTAGGTCCTGGACCAAAGGCTCTGGTTGGGGCTCCCTAGGACAACCCACTACTTCGACCTGGGCAACCGAGTAGTATCACGCCCACTGACGAACCATGGATGGATTACACTCTGCTTTCTCTCTTGCTACGTCTACTGGCTATACCGTCTCTGCTGCTCAACATCCGCTCACAGGTCGTCCCACGTCCAGTTCCTCAACTGCACCTATGTCTTCCCTAGTCACCGTCAACAACAGCCCACTGGTCGCATCTGACAGAGTTCTGAGCCAAACGTTTGGCGCTCGTTGTCCGGTGGCCACAACATCTGCACACTCAACCGAATCCCTAGCTTTCCTTCTACCTAGTGCTCTATTCGGCTTCGCAGCATTCCATGTGTGCACAGATGCAGATCGGACGACAAGCGTGTTTGACCCGCACTCTTGAGACACTCACGGTGGACATCTGCTGCCTTTCCGAAACCAAGTTGCAAGGTGCCAGTACCATCATCAGATTGACATCTCCGGTAAACCCTGACGTCAAATAAAACGTGCGCATTTCCGGAGACCTAGAGGCCGCCGCTTCCGGCCAAACTGGTTTCGGGGTTGCACTGAGTGACAGTGAGGCCGTTTTACTTGATTGCATCCCCGTCAGTAGTCGGCTATGTGTCGTCAGACTACGTGTTTCATCTAGTAATTAATAAATTAATTAATAGGTATATTTCTAGACCTGCTAGTGGCTGCACCCTAAAGGGTTCAGATCAATGCTTACATTAATCCGATACACTTGCATGGAAGTAGGCAAAATATAAGTATACGTTGATCGTCAGCAATTACAAATGCATCGGCACTGTTTGGTATACGGCTACTGAGTCGCAGGCGCCCACCTTGACAATTTTCTGGTTCCTTTGGGCGATATTGAGCTTCCTGTTCTTTTATTGTGAAAACTTCGCGGTGTAGTTGTGCCTTTTCTCCTTGGAACAGAATTCAATTCGCCACATGTTCACTTTAAATTGCTCGCACATTAATTTGCCACTCAGTAGCCCCAATTGTTGATGCGCACCATGCACTACTATACACGGCAAAGAACCGTACAGGTTGTCAGCTCCGCCTACACTCCTACAGGCTGCAACCTGGATGTAGTCAAGGATTGCTTTTACGAATAGCTACATGAACTAATGTGTGCCGCTAAACGTGACAGTCATTCTCGCCGGAGATTTTAGCGCACGTGTGAGCCGCCTGCCACCAAGCGAACATCAGCTTGAAGGTAGTTTCGGCCTCGGTAGCAGCCGCTCAGACAATGGAGACAGACTACTGACTTTTGTTCTGATCATCTCTTGTTTCCTTCGAGTATAAGTATTGCTCATTCAAAAAGACAGACTGCTACTTGGCGTCCGCCTTCTCAAACATGGTCCACCACGCCCAGTTCTCCAAGAGATCGCGCCTGCTCTGTATCATCTACAGAGACTCATTTATACACTACAGCCAACCTAACACGGTTGGTTCCAGCCCTGCGCGTAACCCCCTTGGACCTCAAACTGACAAGTAACCCGTCAGCGGCCGGCTGCCACCAGTGTAACAATCCGCCGCCCCCGGCACACATATCCGCTGCACTTAACTCACATATCCCAAGCACTTCCAAACTACATTACTTTAACGATCCGGTCTTTCCTCCATTGCGATGTTCCATTCAACCACACTCGGTCCATCCTAGGGACCTCAGTAACCCCCATCAACGTCTTATCGCCACCAACACAACTCTGCAAGGAGCTGACAATAATCTGCTGCATGCTCCACATGCCTACGACAATGGTACTGCTCCCACTACAACAACCTCCCTAAGTGGCAGTATAAAAGTTTCTGCGCAAATGAATGGGCCGCTAGACCCATTACCTTACCAACCCTTTATCTTGCAGTCGTCTAACAACTCGTTAGCGGACAACCTGTCGACTCACAATACCCTATACGGCACGACACCTCAGTGCATCTCCCCATATCGTTGTGAGGTAATAACTGCCGCATGTGTATTACCTGCACGTGAAACATTTGCCGCACCTACGAGCTTGTCATCCACGCATCCAACCGACGACCTAACCAGGAGACTCACCATTGCATGCAAACGTGCCATCAACCGTCTCCGAGTCTTGGAATGCGATACAGACACCGCAGTAATCAACCCACATCTAGCAGAAATATACCCCTCAAGACTGCACACTCACTCTACTCCACCTTCTATTGCTTTCGTACAACATATCCCTGCCACTACCTTAGCCATCGCCAATAACCTTCCCCACACCCACAAACCTGGCTTCTCTGTTTCGTTTCAGCACGGTAACCAAGCAGTCCCACTCCTACAACCTGACCTGCTCTATGATGCAGCGGACAGTAAGATTTTGTCTGACCCCTGTAACCTTATAACTCTCATCACTCCCTCTGAGACAACAGCAAGTATATCCACGCAAACCACTCAGATTACTTCCGTCTCTGATAATGCAGCAGATGCTCACTTCTGCAACGAGACACTCTACTTCTCATTAACGCAAGGTCCATCAAACATAAGATGCACCTTATCAACCCCGTCATTATCCTATCCGCCCCCAGGTAGTGCTCATCCCAGAAACATGGCACGATGCTAACACTCCCGATGCACAGCTGCGAATCCCGGGCTACACCTGCTTCAGCAATGGACGTACCAACCACCGTGGTGACGGATGCCTCATTTACGTGCGTGACGCCTTCGGGGCGCCATCGTTTCAAGAACTTTCGATCGGCCCTCTGGAAGACTTGGTCTGGATTCAGACTAGTAGGGGACAGCACGATATCTTAATTGGCTGTCTGTATAACCCCCACACACTTACCCAATCGGTATACGCAGTCTAGTGGAAGTCTTCACAGAAGTACCCCTTTTGCCTACCCACTATAAGATAATTGGCAGCGACTTCAACACGCCACAATTGGCCTGGCAAACGCAATATGCGCCACCCAAATACCGTGCCCTTGTGGATACCACATATGCATTCGGATGGACTCAACACGTGCATGCACCCACTAGGCACAATGACAACTTAAATCGTTCATGTCTGTATTGATTAAAACCTCACAAGAAAGAGCAGCCATGGCTAGTGCAAACAAAGCTAAGCACCTCAGCTGGCTGCTGCGTTCTCGCACTCCTCATTATGCAGCAAAGATCACTTCCGTACGCGTCGGCCCTTGCAAAGCAAGTGAAGATCCACGGACTATATGTGAGATGTTCAACTCTGGGCTCACAGGTCCTCCCCATATTTTGCGGTCCCTGTCACACTACGTGAGAGATCTTGGCCCGCTCAGTTGCACGCATCTTACAGATGTAAGGACTGCCAATCCGACCACAAAAGGTATTCAACCTACCCCAGTAGTAGCTGAGCGCTTTACTGGCTCCCACCAACAATTGGTTAAATGGGAAGTATTGAAATAGTAGACGCTACCGCAAAGGCAACCTGGAAAAATTAATCGGTAGCTCAAACTTAGTTTCTTACTGCTCAACAGATCAGCACGTAAAGCCGCCTTGTACTATTGAATGGGAGAATCGTAAGCCTGTAGGCACTGACCAGGTAGGATATTGCATAGCAATGTGGAAGCAATCCGAACGGACAAACTTTACTTCACTTCTCCCTTCTCTTCTACACTTTGGTTCCCTCGTCTCCATCTTTACCCGTTAGTATTTTCCAAATACATAGTCCACTAGGTCTCTTGCGAATACTTATACTTGTGACCCATGAGTCACGTCTACTAAAAGCATTTTAACAACATTAAGCCCCATGTGAAATGCCAGGCTCTAGCGTTGTTGCCCTAATTGAAGCATTTTCATTAAGTCTGAGCACTAGTTACTATAGTCAGAAGTTTCAAAGCACTATCAGTAGGTAAGCCGCAAAATAAAAAAGGTATCTTTCATAATATTGACAATGATCGCACTTTAAAAGTTCTAGACCCAATAATCAGACATTTTGCTCTCCACTTATACTCTCTTGGCCCCATATACTTTGCTTTATCTGGTATACATGTGCCTTTCGCTATTGTCAACACTAGTAGACAGGCATAATGAAAACCAGATCCTCTTCTTTAACTGCTTTTGCTCGTAAAACACTCGCATTTCCAGATTTCATTTCACCGGCACGAAAGCTAACCAACGACAGAGAGGTCCCTGTCACACTGGCTGGCTGGAGCACCAGAAACTTTCCATCACTACTTTTCTTATCTTGGCCGTCCGTGTGTCATTTATCTTTTAGCTGGCTCCAAAGCCAACCATGCGCTATGCGTAATGGCGGGTGAACGACCAGCTCCCACTGGTTTTTGTTACTATTCTACTCCTGATTTACCTTATCGCTCTTTGCTTAGGGTGCTAGAACAGCTCTTGCCAGGAAAATCACAAAAAAATAGTCGGTGTGACATTAGAGTGCCAGTTAACATTGCCAACTGGATGAACACAGCCGGCACTATCTTCGGAACTTAAAAATGGAGAGAAGTAAATCAAAATTCATCAAAGAGCTGCACAATAGTGTGCATCTACACATGAGGCATAACAATACCTCAAGTATGAGCAAGCTCAACCACCAGAAGTAGAGTTGTTAAAGCCCAACCAATGTGGACCAAAACGTCTTTCACGCCCAAATGCAATTAGCTAAATTTTACTAAATTTTCACATGCTTATTTCTTTATTATTGGTGGCAGGCTCCTGTAGCTCACTGACGTTAGAGACGGAGCCTCATGAATATAGAAAATCGGCTCTAAGGGATAAGTCTTGTGATGTTTAGCTAAGTAATGTGTGTATTTTGTAGGCTGAAATCTGTCAACGGATCTGAAAGATCCCCTGGGTTACTCAGGTAGACCTTGCTCATGCGGGCTTGTTGTAATCTTTAGAAAAGCTTAGAGGCTTAAAAATGCTAAACTCTATTTTACTGGTTGTTTATGTGGCTCAGTATCCACTGAAAATGGTATGCTGTGGCCTTCTAACCGTGAGATAATTACAAGCTCCCCTGAATTCCCATGTAGATTTAATATTCCTTGCTGGATTTCTATCGTTTTCGCGCAAGATCATCCCTCATCTGCATATATTTGTCATGTATGCCTGCAAAGTTTACTTTTCGGCCACCTGCGCAGTCCGTAGTTGTCGCAGGGTATTACGGGTTAATTAGAGCATTTTTGGATAGCTATGCCTATCTAGAACATACGCCGCTTCCCTACTTTTTATACTTTCTTTTCTTTTTTTCTGCTATCTGCTTGCAAAGCAGATAGCCATTTTTAGCGAAAAATAAAAATGGCCTTATTCGTAGACCATCATTGAATTGCAAATAACTCGCAAACGACTGCACGTATAGTGTTGCTTTTACCTTCAACGTATTCAGGCGCTAAAGCTGGTCTAGGCCAGTGTAATTTTGTGCCACTTTAAGCGGTATTCTAACTGTAGAAAGGATTATCTTTTATCTGAGAATGACTAAAGTTGAAATTTTGCGCCGGAGAGCAATTTCAGCGTAAGAAAAGTAGGGCTATATTTTTTTGTTAATTGGTATTTTTCTACTGAAGCACGCGGCTTTATTTTCTCTCATAACCAATTGTTTCTATTTTTGTCCGCATTTATCGGAATAGTTTTCAACTTTTCGTATGCCTTATAATCCCGTCACTCATTTCTTCCATGTGCGCAACAACAATTGGGGCAACTGAGTGGCCTATTAATGTGCGATCAATTTAAAGTGCACTTTCGGCGAATTGCATTCTGTTCCAAGGAGAAGTTTTCACAAAATAACAAGGAGTTCAATATCGCCCGCAGGAACCAGAAACATGTCAAGGTGGGCGCCTGCGACCCACTAGCTGTATATCAAACAATGCCAATGCATTTGTAATTGCTGACGATAAACATATACTTATATTTTACCTACTTCCATGCAAGAGCATCGGATTTATGTAAGCATTGATCTGAACCCTTTAAGGTGCAGCCTCTAGCAGGTCTAGAAATATACCCATTTATTTATTTATTTAAATGGAGGTTCTTATGCATCTGCTAGCGTGCTTGATAATATTCCTGGAAGCGATCACAAAATAGTAAAGCTCTCTTTCCAACTATCCATAACTCGTCCCCCAGTGGCTAGACCAGCGTGTTCTGTTCGGCCCTTCAAACGAATCAACTGGACAAACTTTGCTCTACTTCTGAGATCCATCAGCTGGGATGTATTCTTTCTGGCTTCAGATGTGGGCACTGCCTGTTCTGTACTAAATAGAAATCTCACTTACTGCCTGGATATACTTGAACATATAATGAAACAAAATGCAATGCAACCACCGCAGGATGCAGCTCCCCTTTGCAAACTACTCGTCAAGCTCAAAAAGCTACGTTCAAAGTACAGCAGGATCCAAGCATTCTTCCTCCTTATTCGCGTCAATGAAGTCCTGATGGAGTGGAGAAATTCACTAACTACCACATATCTGTCCAAAGAATACACTGCCCTACACTCTATCAACCGTATCAAAGCCTTTAATTCTCTGATAAGGCGCAGAAGCAACCCCGCCTCGAATTCGATTAACTCGATTATTCGTCTAAACAACGCAGTTACCAGTAACCAAGCTGAATTATGAGAGGTCATGAACCGCTACTTCTGCGACCCATTCACCGCTGCTAACCTGACCCTGCCCCTTAATATTCATAGTTGCACCGATACTACTTTACGCGCAGTACCATTTGACCTGCGCACCATTACTCGAGACGTTCAAGCCCTCAAATTATTCTTCCATGCCGGATCTGATGGCCTCCCATCGGCTCTGCTAATTCTAGGTGGCCTGGATTTCGCCCTCCTACTTCTTAACATCTTTACCATTTCCATGAAACACAGCACAATTCCCTCCGCCTGGAAACATGCGGTAGTCATGCCAAGACACAAAAGGGAAAGCCGTCAAAACATTGAAAACTACAGGCCCAATGGTCTGTTCACAGCACCTCGAGACCACTGTACGCTTTTCCACTTCTCCACAATAGTTACTTTTACTTTCAGACTTCATTCTTTCCTTTCCGCGCCCTCTTTACATTCCTTTTCAATTGGACGGAGAACTTTTTGGGTTTGGCTCTAATCTATCCTCGTCTGCCCAGTCTCCTTTCTGAGTGCTTCCTGACATCCGAGACATAAACAATTTAGGCTCTGTAGTCCCAACACACTTTTCCCCTCATCCTTTGTGCTTTGCTCGCCATACTATCTACCTATTCCGGCGCAACGCTCCGCCACATTTACCCTAATTACATCACTGGGCATTATTCATCTTTCTTTTTGCAGCTTTTTCCCTTCTCCTCAATGGAACCTCTTTTACCGACTCTCTGCATACCTTCCTGTGCTTTCCGTTGCATTCCTTCTTCATCCGACGCTAACTTACATGTGTTTGACCTCCCTGCCTTCTTGCATTCCTACCAATCTAAGATTAAGGAAATACGCCTCTGTCGCTTCTCCTGAGTGATATTCCTTCCCTTTATCTGCACACCTCGTTCTCCTCTCTCAGGTTCCCCCCCGATTGTGCATGTTTCTATTTTAGGACCCCAAACACACCTGCTTCATATTCAAGCTTTTGATTTTACTGATCCGTGTTTTGCTCGATTATTGTCGTATTCCGCCACTTATGATATACGTGTATATGCGATATTTAAATAACAATTACGTGTATAGGGGTACAATAGTTTAGGCATCGCCGCAATTGATTGACGGCATTCCAGATGCATTCCTTTCTTCAGTCTGTGTGACTGTATCTGTTCGTTTCCTTTTTCATTCCGAGTCTGTCACAGGTACGGCGACACGCACCCAAGGAATTGTCCACCGTTGCGACAACAATACAAGGCACACAGTTCATTTACCTGGACATGAGCGGATAATTATCAACTCCTTTACAACTTACCAACGGTACAAATCATTCGATATCTTGCACTGGTACAATTCTTCCGCGGCTTGAACCACTTTCAATTTATCTAACACCACTTCTTCCACATATCTCTTGACTGGAGGACTTTCGACTTCGGAAAGCACATTCTCCTGCAGGTACAAAACTTGAGCATTCGGTCATTCTAAGCACTTCAATTCGCTTTGACCGCTGAAATGACCGCGGTTTCTCATATTTCTAATCAATTTCACTACATACCCAGGGGATCTGCGATTCTCTCTTCAGGACCTTATCCTCCAATACTTCAACATATTTCAACGTCTATCCTTCGGTGACTTCACGTGGTTATGCAGATGATCAACACACAATATTCAGAAAGAATGTTCAGCTCCTAAACTACCGATCTGGCACAGGACAGGACCCGGGCACGCATCAGTCAGCAGAAAAATTGGACGCAACATGACTGCGAATAACGGAGCAAACAAACGTTCAACGAGAAACATAGACAGCTACAACTTGCCATTCAATGGATTGGCGGCAGTGTTTCAGGATGTGGTGGGTTTTCGCCTGGCAAGCGTTCTCTCTATAAAAAGACACAAATGTCCGTTTAACAACACTGCAACGTGGCGAATGTGACTCGCCACCGAATAAAGTCACAGCCCATAATTTCACACTGGCAGATCAATTAGCGTCATCATTTTGGCGTGCTCTTCAATTATCTTCCATTGGATCATTCAGGATTCTCAATCTATTATTTTTCGAGGTATGACTGCAATATATGGCAGAGCGCTTATGCCCAACCAAATGGGTCCCGATTCACTACAACCAAATCGTTGTTTCGCATGTTCACCATTGCACAGTTCCAAGCATGGACATATGAACAATTTTATACTGTCACTACAGTTGCCATAAAATGTCTATACAGCTGTACATACCTGATCATGCCTCAATTGGCGTGCCTCGCATAGTCGAGAATAAAATATTTAATTATTTATTTATTAGTCACACCCCATTCGCTTCACGAGTGATGGAGAGGATCATCAAGGATGAGCTCCTACGGTTCTTGACTCATCGTAATCTCATCTACAAATCCCAACATGGAGTTCTCCCGTCTAAATCTTGTGAAACATGCCAGCTGGAGTTCCTGAACAATGTTACAGCAAAGCAGCAAAGCATTGCTCATCATCATGTTAGATATGAGAAAAGCGTTCGGCCGAGTCCCTCATAATGGACTGCTAACCAAATTGACTTCTTACGGTATATCGGACCAGTTGCATTCTTGGTTCTCTTCTTATCTGTCCTGTCGAATACAGTCGGTGGGACTAAGAGATTTCGAATCGTCACCGAAACCAGTTACGAGTGGGGTGTTCCAGGGACGTGTACTGGGCCCTATACTCTCCCTAATTTACATCAACGACGTATTTCAAGTCTTTGAATATAGAAAGGCCTACGTGTTCGCCGATGATGTCAAAGTCGTATTCCCTTGATCCGGGTAACCTAAGGAGTGGTCTCCTCAATATTCAAACTGACCTTAAGGCATTAGACTCTTGGTGTAACACATGGAAGCTTGACTTCTCTCCTGCAAAGTGCAGCGCCCTGTCCTACAGATACACTGTACCGATTAGTGCGCTATTCATGAATGGCGTCTCACGAGCCAACTGTCAAACCATAAGGGATCTCGGCGTACACTATTCAAGCTCACTAAATTTCCCGAAACAAGTTAGCTATAGTGTAGCGAAAGCTAGATCCCTCATTGGTCATATCTGCAAGAGAATGCTCGTAAACGAATTCAGACTCACTCTATACAAGGTACGCGCTAGACCTCTTCTGGAATACTGCTCGATAATATTTACCAACTCCAGAAAGAGTGACCGAATAGCAATTGAGAAAGTACAACGCACATTCACAAAGCGCCTACTTTGCCTCTCTACTCCCAACTACCGTGAGTGCTGCAAAACGTTTGGTCTCGAACCCCTCTTCATTGGACGATCGCCTACCATCGATTAATGTTCTCAATGGTATAAGTAACAACATCATGATTCTCGTCTCCGTCCGATTCCTTATCTGTATGCCTAATCCAAGGCGTCGCTATAGGTTCTTGCTACTGTGGCTCTCATTCGTAAACCTTTTGGACTAGTCCGGCCTCTCAGGCTCCAAATGCCTATAGGTCTCAAACAAAGGCTTCTCTTCCTTTGAGCATCGATTAAAGTTCTCATTGGCATAGGAAACAGCCTCATGATACTGTCCTTCTTCTAGTACATTATCTGTATGATTGGTCCCCTGCAAAATTGCAATTTCAGGTCTCTGATTGAGTTTTGCCTCTCGGTTCTACTACGTGATAGACCCCACTCCATTATCCTACCAAGAACGAGCGGCAGCATTCGCTCCAACCTCTACCGCTACGGGTACGCACACGTATGGAATAGGTTACCTCTCACAATAAGGACATCTATGAATATAAACCAGTTCCGCTTCTCTATTAGCAAATACGTCTCTGTCACACAAGTTTCCAAACTACTGAAAATCAACTGTCATGAAGAAGAGCTTTTTGAAACTGGACCAGGCCGCTTATAATCGCCACTTCTTAGCTTCCCAAAGTATAATCTCCCCGAATCCTCATCTCTTTCCTAGCGCGCTGTTATCCGTCGTTCATCTTACTCTAGTCAACTCCTCTTGGCAGTAGCTAGTCATTGTTGGCTCCATGTAGCTTGCAAGCAGCCACTTCCTGACTCTCCAACCTTCATTTTCTTCTGCTGTCTGTCTCTCTAAGCTTCGCACGCATGTTGATTTCTTCATCGAAACCGTAGGTATCCAGTAGTGATCAAACGTCTTAATGATATAGCTACACCAGCCACTAATACATTCTTTTTTAGAGCCACTATCTCTGCTTAGCAGCAGCTAGTCGCCATAGCTTCCATTTCACTTTGCGGATATCCGGAGCTCGCTCCCTTCTTACAATGTTCATTCTCTCGGATTGTTTGCTTCACAGCTCAGCTGGTTTGTTGACTTATTATGTGCCACCGTAAGACCCACTAGTAAATGTAAATAAATAAATAAATAGTATATTCTCGGTAAAATGAGACACACCTGTAAAGGCGTGATCAAATATGCATACAAGCATAGCTTCTTTGGAATGTTTAAACATTTCGTTTTAATGAAAGTTATAAAAGAAAACATGTTGTACATATGAGTGAGCATATTGTCAGGTAATAGTCAGACCATGGGACATTATGGCGCTGTGGCGCGCAAAAATCCGTCAAAACACATGTTGGGGGTAATTTCGCCAGGTAGTGATCCGTGAGCACAGGAGCCTAACAGGGTTTTGTTGCAACCAATAACCATTACGAGATAGGGATGATCTGTGCTCCAACAAAGCATTCTTCATAGAAGAATTAGTTGCACAGGTTCGATGTAGGAGGCTGAGGACTGCGGCAGTGTGAAAGGCTTCATCGGAACTCTATTGCTGGTCACTCTTCTCACTCCTACCGCGCCGTTATGTGTCGTTCGTCCTACTCGCATCAACTTTTCTTGGCAATAGCTAGTAATTGTTGGCTCCATGTAGCTCGCAAGGAGCCAATCCCTGACTATCCAACCTTCATTTTTTTCTGTCGTCGGTCTCTCTAAGCTGCGCACGCATGTTGACTTCTTCATCGAAACTGTAGGTAATCAATACTGGTCAAACATATGAATGATATGGCTACACCAGCCACCGAAACATTCTTTTTTAGAGCCACTATCTCTGCTTAACAGCAGCTAGTCGCCATAGCTTCCAATTAACTTTGCGGATATCCGGAGCTCTGTAGGAGTCGAGCCTTTCTTACAATGTTAATTCTCTTGGATTGTTTGCGTCACAGCTCAGCTGGTTTGTTGACCTATTATGTGCCACCGTAGGATCCACTAGTAACTGAAGGCTTAATCCGAACTCTACTGCTTGTCACTCTTCTCTCTCCTACCGCGCCGTTATGTGTCGTTCTCCCTACTCGCATCAACTCCGCTTGACAGCAGCTAGTCATTGTTGGCTCCATGTAGCTCGCAAGGAGCCACTCTTTGACTACCCCATTTTCGTTTTCCTCTAACGTCTGTCTCTCTCATCTTCGCCCGCATGCTGCTTTCTTCATCGAAACTGTAGGTATCCAGTAGAGATCAAACGTCTTAATGACTTGGTTAACCAGCCACTGATACATTCTTTTCTAGAGCCACTATCTCTGCTTAACAGCAGCTAGTCGTCATAGCTTCCATTTAACTTTGCGGATATCCGGAGCTCGCTCCCTTCTTACAATGTTCATTCTCTCGGATTGTTTGCGTCACAGCTAAGCCGGTCTATTGACCTATCACTTACCTTCACTGGCCTGTTGATACATTCAGCCACCCTATAGGCATACACTATTGACCAAGCGTATGATTGGAATGGCTACATCTGGCCACTGAGTCTCTCCTTGCGCCACCATCTGTCGGTTGTCGTAAATTCAGCGTCTTTCTTCAGAAGTACCTAATGGCCATTGGCCTCTTGCATAAGCGATGATCCGGTGCTTGTTAGGAGCCACTCCGTATTTCAATAACCTTTATTCCTTTAGAATATCTGCATCCAATCCTTCCGCTGCCCTGCCACCAATTTAGCTCTAGGACTATCTCGCGGCAACCTATTTATTTTCGCTTATTATGCCTCCCTCTCGGATTACGCTAACTACGTACTGTGACTGCACCTGACAATCACTACCAATATTCTAACTCTTTTTGTTCTATCCCCAAGCAATTATTAGCTAATACTAAACGGATACTTCGTACTTCACCAACTGGTACAACGCTCTTGTCTCTACGCAGGAGATAGCAATCCACCTATATGGCTAATGATTCTATAGGATACTCAAAAGACATTTTCAGCATAATTATTATTGCACAGTGTACATGCTTTTGTCTCAAGCCCAAATGTTGTAACGCAAGACAGTAACAATGTTAAACTCCATGCCAGTTCTTGCGGTCTTCTCTCGGTTGTCTCTCACTTTCCCTTTTCTCTGAGGTCCGGGACTACTTGGAGATCTGGGATTGGACTGAGGAACAGTTTTGGCCCAAGACGGACGTAACAACCCACAAGGACTTACATGGTGCATGGTAGAACTCCGAAAGGACCGAATTACAATCCCCATAACCCTTGTCCAGTTTGGAGAACTTGACTTATCCTCATACTCCCATAAATTATACATCTGAAATATCTGCACAGCGGAAAGTTGAACTTCTGCTCACCTGGACATACAACAAGAAGAATAATCGCGATTTCCCTCTCCTTAACCGACCTCAAAAATCATGGCGACCCCGATCAAATTACCTGTCCAACTAACAGAGGAAATTAGAAACCATTACTCTGCGAAAAACTGAAGGTGAAACCAGCCGTCAAACGGCTTTGCCAGTTCAACATTAATGTTCAAAATGCTGTACGGCAGTGTTGCAGAACGTGCTGGGTTTTTACCTGGCAAGCGTTCTCCCTATAAAAAGCCACAAATATCTGTTTAACAACACTGCGACGTGGCGGATGTGACTCGCCACTGCATAAAGTCACTGCCCACAACTACATACTGGCAAGTCGACTAGACTCACATATCAACTCTTTCCGACACCGTTTCAACTACACACGATTGAACCCGATGTATCGTCGTGCTACACATCTGTTTTTAAACCTTGATCATGCCTGAGTTGGTGTGGCTCTTTGCAACTGAGAATAAACTATTTATTTATTTATTTTATCATGGACATATGAACCATTTTCTACTGTCACCGTTACAGCTGCCATAAAATGTTTGTACAGTTGTACATATCAGATCATGCCTCCATGGGCGTGCCTCGCATATTCGAGCATAAAGTATTTATTTATTTATTTATTCTTCTAAGCACACAATTACGTACCCCTCACTTGTTTGGCCTCTCTTTTCGTCCATATCGCATCGGTTCAATGGCAGTATAGGTACCACTAGCGTCAGCGCAACATCCTAGGCCCCGTTGGATCTCTTTGATACTGTGTCTCTCATTCCTTAACCTTTAGGACTAGTCCGGCCTCTCAGGCTCCAAATGCCTATAGGTCTCAAACAAAGGCTACTCTTCCTTTGAGCATCGAGTAAATTCTCCTTATCATAAGTACCAACCCCATGATACTCGCCTCCGTCTGGTACATTATCTGTATGCTTGGTCCCCTGCAAACTTGCAATTTCAGGTCTCTGATTGGGTTTTGTCTCGGCTCCACTATCATGCATCTCAACTCACAATTTCGTTCCCATCTCTTGTTTGGCCGCTCTTTTGGTCCATATCGCCTCGATTCAATGGCGGTATAGGTGCCTCTAACGTCAGCGCAACATACTAGCCCCCGTTTGCTTCTCTTTTCTACCATGGCACTCATTGCTTAACCTTTTCGACTAGTCCGGCCTATCAGACTCCAAATGCCCATGGGTCTTAAACCAAGGCCTTTCTTCTTTGGAGCATCGACTGCCATCGACAAAGGTTCTCATGGGTATAATTAACTGCCTCATGTACTCGCCTCCGTCTGCCGCATTATCTGCATGCTTGGTCCTTCTACCGAAACTGCAATTTCAGGCCCCTGGTCGAGTTGTGTCTCTCGGCTCCACTATCATTATTCTCAGCACACAAGTACGACCCCTCTCTTGTTTGGCCTCTCTTTTCGTCCATATCGCATCGGTTCAATGGCGGTATATGTAGCTCTAGCGTCAGCGCAACATCCGATGCCTCTTTTGATCTTCTTTCCTACTGTGCCTCTTATTCAAAACATTTTGGACAAGTCAGTCCTCTCAGGCTCCAAATGCCTATAGGTCTCAAACCAAGACCTCTCTTATTTTGTACATCGGCTGCCATCGACTAATGTTCTCATTGGTATAAGTTACAACCTCACGATACTCTTCTTCGTCTGAATCATTATCTCTATGCTTGGTAACGCCTTCCGAAATCGAACTTTCCGGTCTCTGATTGAGGTTTGCCTCTCGGCTCCACTATCATGCATCTCAGCTCACATTAACGTCTCCCTCTCTTGTTTGGCCTCTTTCTTCGTCCATATTGCAACTATTCAATGGTGGCATAGGTAGCACTAGCCTCAGCTCATCGGCTGCCATGCAATTTTGATTCACACACCCCCGCCTATTGGACTGATGGCTTTCTTATTCCACCAGCGCCAGATGCTGAGCACTTGAACTTCTTTGGGTCTCATCCACTCCTATGTTTAACCATAATCTATTGTATACTTTTTCTGCACCTTCTCTGGTCATCGCAAAGTTTTGGGTGAAAATTAGCAACTGGCGGTGCTGTCTGTATTATTTCCTTACCCTTGGTCACTTCCGGAGCCGGCACCACTGTCGTTTTTTCTCTACAGCTGTCGCAAGTATTATTGTCTGTTCTCTCTCTTGTATTCCACACTGTACACCTATCAGACTATGTTGAGCCTAATAAAGCGTGCCGCTCCTGTATACTAATTAATCAGGCTGCCAGCAACTCACAAATTAGTGAGTTTTAACTAACAGTCTATTTGACTTCAACCTTCCACCGTGGATGTCCACATCAGAGTGGCACGCGTAGCATCTTTTGCGGCTGCTGCTCACATTACTGATATTCCAGGTCCCCTTCAGTGCTAGCCATACAACCATTTTCTAACTAAACCTGTAGTATTCAAGCCCCGCTCTCCTATTATTAAAGTTGAAGACCTGTCAGCAAGCAGTTTCTTCCACATAACTAACACGCTTCCCAGTATCACCCTTTCCTGACGTATATTTGACCTGTTTGCTGCACTGTAGAAGTCCCTATCTTTTTCCGCTATTCCAGGTCTCTTTGGGGCTAGCCATGCAACCTTACTGTTGCTACAGTTGTAGTATATAAATCCCATTCTCGTCACAAATTTGACACTCCGTCTCACCCCTTCACTTAGCTGTCTAGCATCCGATTACTGAACATGTTGCCTTATTATATTCATGGCCTCAAACCCGGCGTAATAATTGCACTGGCTCTCGTACATGTTCGAACGATAAGCTCTAGCATTGTCAACAGATCGCTCAACCTATATCTTACGCGCTTATTAAACCACTCATTATGTTCTGATTCCCTCAACCCATTTACTGGTTAACAACGCCTGATACTCGCAGTTTTCGAATAGGACAACCTTTGCATACGCTTCGCCACTTCAGCCAGCATATTCCTCTCACATGCAGCAAATATCAGGTCTCGTGTCTGAACACAAAACTACGGATATGATGTATAACATATACGGTCACTCCACCGCTTTTAACCAGCACAACTTTACCATAAATTTTATATTTATACAATAACGTAGTCCTGTACAATTTTGTTGGCAGTTTGCTCGGTCCATTTTTCTTCTCTCCCTTGTTCTACAGGAGAACATTACCTGCACGGAACACCGCTGCGGACAAATCTGCGACGTTCCCATGGGCACGGAAACAATGAAGAACAAAGAAAAAACCCGCAATTCGTGAGCCTGACACACTAAAGTACCTAGAGAAATGATCAACTCTATACAACTCCCCTGAGTCGTCCGACTTCAACCGCTTCAACCACTTGCACTGGACTCCAAAGGCGACTACACAGTCATTGGAAACAAGTTGGCTTTACGTGACTGCGAATATCCGCGAGGGTAATCGATCAGATGCAATCTTGTCAATGTTATATCACCAGCCGGCAGTGTTCTAGGACGTGGTGGGTCTTCGTCTGGCAAGCGTTCTCCCCACAAAAGCCACAAATGTCTGTTTAGCAACACTGCGACGTGGTGGATGTGCCTCGCCACTCAATAAAGGTACCGCCCCTTACACATTGGCAAGTTGACCGTCACCAAATTTACAAGCTCTGTGCATAGATCTGCTCTCGCACGAACATGCTTCCATAGCTGATTAGTGGCATGCCACCATTCTTAAATATTTTTCACCCGTTTCCTTATACTTCACTCACTGACTTACATTGCTTACGGGACCTCATCAGACTAGTTCCTCATCAACATACCGTATAAGTGATCTGATTATTATCTCTGCCGCTCGCAGTCTGTGTACACACACTGCATACAACCTTTGGGCCATATGGACCCACACTACTGTCTCCAACTGTGCTACTCCCGCAGTTGGTGCTGCTTATTCTGCTATCGTGTACAATATTGCAATATGTTGATCATGCCCAAAAGGCGTGTCTCGCTTTGTCGAGAATAAAATATTTATTTGTTTATTTATGGTTACGAAGAGTGAGACTCAACCTCACCTTCCTATTCCAGAGGATAAGCAACCCAAACACGAACCTTGCCGGACTTATTCAACAAAACGGTGACTCTCGGTACCCACTCCGACATGGACCCTTAACCATTACCCTACCTACAGCTCGCAACAACGTGCCTAACAACATCTTGCTTTACAGATTCGCTCGCGTCTGGAACAGGTTATGATTACAAGTTAGGGCAGCCGAGAATACTGCACAGTTCCGCTCATCCCTACTTAGACACCTTGCTACCCTGCCTATCTGCGAGCTCGTTAACACCACTATACCGGAGGACGAACTTTGGGAACATGGCCCAGAGCACCTCTAAATCCGAAAACCTAACATATCGGACACAGTCCCCATCAATTAACTCTCCTTTACTCCCTTGGACCATCTGTGTCACATACCTTTGCTGTTTGTCGGCTTGGCAAGAGCCATTCTTCGTAGGCTCTAACCCTCTCGATTCGGTTGACCTAATAGATTGTTCAAATGCCTTCGGAGACCTCGTTAAATTTAAACCCTTTATCAATAAAACCGTCCTCAGCCTTACACTGCCCTATCCTTGTCGGCGTGTCTGATGGCATTCCTTGTAACTAGACAGGCAAATCTGAACCTTGCTTTAATCTAATCTCATCTGACCAGTCTCTTGCTTCCTGCCTGCATCCATACTACCGAGACCTAAATGATCTAGGCACTACATTTCCAATGTACCGATTCACTTACCCAGAGAATTTTGCTGGATTAGCTTACTCTCTATCAGTATAGCCCCTTCCCTCACTTAACCTGTTCATCTCCGCTAACCTTCTCGCTTCGTTCTCAAACCTTAAGTAATTGACTCAGTCATGATCCGCCGACTAAGCCAGTCGCGCCTGATCAGTCTACAGCTTCTCGACTTCGCAGACTACTGTGATATTACCGGTCAAGGTTGAGAAGATCAAAAACACCCTGTCCACATTACTTTGACGGTCTCGCTGACTTTACTACTCCTAATCAGTAAAGATCTGGATTTTGTCCTTGTCATTTCCGTACTGCGCTCTCTGTCTTCATTGTACGCCGATTAATCACATATCGCCTGAAAGACCTTTTACTCTCCGAACACTCTCAAATCACTGGTACGTTAACGGTCAATGTTTGGCTGACGGATCGCTATGCATGCCTCCGTAGTTTCTTTTCCATACATCTTGTCCCAGTATTTGCATTATCGCGCTCGTTATATTTCTTCCTTCCTCAATCGGACGGCCACCTCTCAGTGCCCTGCCAAGACTCCATTTCCTTATCTCCGACCGCTTCTATGCTACAGAGACACAAACGGTATACGCTCTACGGATTCGATGATTTTATGCTCCCCACGAGAGCCTGCAAGACTTTTTCACTCTCCCTTGGTATAGCCCTTTTTATGCTCCTCAACAGTACGACTTCATTTAGTAAGGCTCAATGGGCCTCCTGCTCTCCGAACTCACTCAGACTTCTGAGATGCTTCCGCACTTGCTCGGTTGTCTGAATGGATCTATTTTCATTACTTGGAGAACGTCGTGGGCTTTTCCACACTTTACCCATAATCCATTCCCATCTCGAACCTCACCTTGTCTTGCTTAACGCGCTCTGTGTTTTCATCTCATTTACAATCGAACGGCAGACTTTAATGCCCTGCTGTGATCTTGTCTCGCCTGACCAGTCTCTTGCTTTATGAACGCTCACTTACATCGGCTACGCAAGCCTTATAGCCTCTGCAGGCTCAACGCTAGGTTCTAACGTTTTATGGAACACATGTACATGAGATATTTAGTTTATATTGATACATATAATATAAGGTTCATTAGTGAAAGCACTTTTGCGACTGCTTCTTTTCTCTGAGTTCCGGATGCATCGTTGTTGCCTGTTTGTGTGGCTGTCTCTGTTCGTTGTCTTTCCACATAAACGGTGGCCAGAACCCGAGGATACGTCCAATGTCTTGACCTCAACACTTCAACGGTGCAATATCCTTTTATCTAAAAATCGCTGGATAATCGTTACACTGCCTTGGTACTTACCGGATGGACAAAACACTTATCCGTTATCTTGGATGGATGCCAATATATTAAGTCCTGAACAACTGGGTTCGGCTAGCCTCTTCTTCACATAACTCTTATTCGGAGTTGCTGACATTTAGTGTCAATTTGGTCATTTCATCTAACCGGAATGCATATTTTCCTGCACTTGCTATGCACGTAATTTGGAAATATCCCAACACGACTCCTGCACACACGATACTCTCACTATGGCAAGAACAAATGGGTTCGGCCCTTTACACTACTGAAATTCTTTTCACTTACCACATCTGGAGCTGCTAGCATTGCTTTTACCGTCCATATGTTCGTGGATGCCAATGTCCGCAATCAAGTGAACTTACTCTGGGAGGATTTCCGGTTCATTATTCAGGGCAGTTCGCAGCTATCTTGGGCCTGAACGGTTGCGTTTGATCATTCTCCTCGAATATTTGGTTCAACAACATATTATTGGATACCCATCAGAGGCACTACGCAGTTTTACCGACGACAAATCCAAAACATGCCGAACAACCTCCTCGTGGTGTCAGCTGGGTGGTTCGGGTTTAACCCGTTACAGCAAATAGTTCGGCGGCAGTGTTCCAGGACGTGGTGGGTTTCGCCTGGCAAGCGTTCTCCCTATAAAAAGCCACAATTGTCTACTTAACAACACTGTGACGTGGCGGTCGTGACTCGCCACAAAATAAAGTCACTGCCCCGTGGATATCCGAATAATTCTCGCCAACCTACGGACACCAATCTCCTACTCGCATATTGATGACAATATCAAACATTGAAGATTGTAGCAGCACAACTACAAGCACAAATACACGGCTACATACACATACACACACAATGATAAACATACATACCCCCTACACAAACACAAACTGCTATGGCAAACATATCGGAGTTTTGCACCTTCTTGATCATGCATCGTTATGTCAAAATGATCATGCCTGTAAAGGCGTGCCTCATTTTGTTGAGAATAAAAGATTTATTTATTTATTTATCCTACAAGCCATGTTATTGCGTCTGGAAGTGACAGGACTCATGGATGATACAGTCCCGCCCCATCATGCATCAGCCAGCAAAAATTATGGGTGTATCCTGACTGCGACTAACAGAACCAATAATCGGTCAATAAGAAGCATTGCCAATTGCAGATTGTCGTTCGAATGCGTTGATGGCAGTGTTCCAGGACATGGTGGGTTTCGCCTGGCAAGCGTTCTCCCTATAAAAAGCCACAAACTTCCGTTTACCAACCCTGCGACGTGGCGGAGGTGACTCGCCACTGAATAAAGTCACTGCCAATAAGCTCACACGGACAAGCTTACCATGCCTATATACTACCATGATGGATACACCCCGACACTTTCTTATCTGCATACTTCGTCGCCACGTCATTAACTGCGCATTCACCATTGTTCTTAACGCTACACTCACATGAACCCAGCGTATCGTGTAATCGCGATTGAGCGTGTTCTTCACCAGCTCATTTATAATTGTTCCGTCCTAGTTCTGGGTCTATTCATGCCTGAATTGTTACTGCACTTTATGGTAGGACGAATGTACCCAAACGAACGCGCCCGAACTCATGGCAAGGGGCTTACTTCATTTTTACTTCTGTCCTATTTGTACAGTTTCTAATAGTAAGGTATGAACAACCTCCGATTGTCACTGTTACAATTGCCATGAAATGTCTGTATAATTGCACTTATTTTATCAGGCCCTCGCGGGCATGCCTCGCATATCCGTGTATGAATAGTTATTTATTTAATGATCCCAGCTTGACCACATAGCAATAAGCCACAGATGACGCGGGAGCGTAACAGACTGTCGAATGCACTGGTCAACTTGTCTGTGCTCCGATCAGGCACTATTTCGCGCCAGCCTTTTCAAGCTTTTTGGAGAATAATCCAGACGTACGCTCTACCGTCCGAACGGCGAAAATCTACGACGTTAGCCAAGCACCAGGCTTCTCTGTCAACACTACGTGCTTCATCCTCAGACAATGGTCTCAATTCGCAATGGATCCGCATCAGAGATGCCTTAATTTCTGCCAGTACTCTCAGTTGTAGAATTGCTTGTGATCCGCCGAAAAGCTGGATTACCACTGCCTCCATGTCGTTGAGGGACAGAAGCCGCTTGTTCCCAGCCGACACCGGTTGTAGTGAGGAACGCCACCCCTGGATCGAGCGATACGTAGGAGCTTATAGAAGAACCGTGAGACCTGGTGGTGTGAACATGCTTGAGAGCTTGAACTTGGTAATCCCTTGTAATACTAGAAAAGTGTTCCACCTCATCCGAGTCACCGAGGACTTCAGGGCAGGAGTAAGCGAAACGATCTGCAAAGGTGATGGCTCCCTAATCACTTATCATCAAGGACGGCTAGGGCGATGGGCCGAACATTTTCGCTCACAGTTTTTCTGGCCATCAGCTCCATCTGTTTCCCCTTGGCGCCCACTGGTGTCGAGTAGACTATCCCGACTGATCCTCCCTGGAACTCTGCTGTCTAAAATGTCATAAGGCACCCGGCCCTGATGGTCTACCTCCTGCTCTATTTAGATGGGGTTCTTCGCTGATTCGAGCAGTCACCGCCTGGTTCTCCGAAATCTGGGCAAAAGGGAGGTTCCATCATCCTGAAGAGAGTCGATAGTCGTCCTCATCTTCAAAAATGGCCTACGCGCAAATTGCTCCAATTACAGGGACATAAGTTTGGTTCCCGTCGTTTGCAAGATTCTGGTGTCAATCATTCTTCGCAGGTTATCCCAGGAGCGTGGATCACTACAGCGAGAAGAACAGCTGGGTTCTGCCCTGGTCGCGGCTGCATCGATCAGATTTTCACAATCCGCCAGATGTTCGAGCTCCGTCATGTGTATCAAAAGCTAAGCCTTATTGTGTTCCTGGATATCCCTGCTGACTTCGATTCAGTTGACAGGGCTGCATGGTGACACTGTCTGTTGAGGAATGGTATTTCCAAAGAGTTCGTCACCATTCTACATGATCTGTATAGGCTGACTGGTTGAGTTAGCTTTTATGGCAAGCTTTCGTTTTCCTTTGTGGTCACCAGTGGGGTTCGACAAGCACGCCCTAGCTCTCCATCCCTTTCCAACGTTACCATTGAGTATGTCCTCAAAACGCACTAGATGACTTGTTATGCGTTGGTGTTGGGCCCCTTCCAGGTAGTCGGCTCCCAATGAGCGCGGTTCCTTGGATTCGCTCCGCTGCCTTGCGGGCAGGCTATTTGGCCAATGGCTCGGGGTGGTGTCCCCTAAGTCAACACCGTACTTCGGCTTGGGCAACCGGGTAATATCACGCCTGCTGACGAAACCATGGACTCCGATGTGCTGTGGTGTGTTTTCTTTTACGGTTTCTGTACCTTTTTAGTCCAATGGCTTTTGCTGGCTCTGTCTATTCGTAGACGTTTGCAAAGTATATAATCGGGTGGTTGCTTTGGCTTACGCTGACGATATCTTCTTGTTGGGTGACAATGTGCAGGCCGTCCAACTTGCACTTTACCGCCTGGTGATTGGAGAGTCGAAGTAGGGCATGCATTCTTCACCATCCAATCGCGAAGCACATTTGCAAGACGGTCTATGCCCCTACCTGCACTCACCATCGATAATGGGACACTTGACGTGGTACAAAGTTTTGTCTACCTTAGAAGGCGCATAAGATGCACCTTATCAACCCCGTCATTATCCTATTCGCCCCCAGGTAGTGCTCCTCCCAGAAACATGGCACGATGCTAACACTCCCGATGCACAGCTGCGAATCCCGGGCTACACATACCTAAGCAATGGACGTACCAACCACCGTGGTGACGGATGCCTCATTTACGTGCGTGACGCCTTCGGGGCACCATCGTTTCAAGAACTTTCAATCGGCCCTCTGGAAGACTCGGTCTGGATTCAGACTAGTAGGTGACAGCACGATGTCTTAATTGGCTGTCAGTGTAATCCCCCACACACTAACCCAATCGGTATACGCAGTCTTGTGGAAGTCTTCACATAAGTACCCCATTTGCCTACCCACTATAAGATAATTGGTAGTGACTTCAACATGCCACAATTGGCCTGGCAAACGCAATATGCGCCACCCAAATACCGTGACTTTGTGGATACCACATATGCATTCGGATGGACTCAACACGTGTATGCACCCACTAGGCACAATGACAACTTAGATTTCACATATCTCTTGACTGGAGGACTTTCGACTACGGAAGGCACATTCTCCTGCCAAAACAAAGCTTGAACAATCGGTCATTCTAAGCTCTTCAATCCGCTTTGACCGCTCAAATGGCCGTGGTTACCACAATCTCTAATCAATTTCAGTACACACCCTGGGGATCTGCGATTCTTTCTTTGGAACCTATCCTGTCCTCCAAGACTTCAACATATTTCAACGTATATTCTTTGAGGCTTCACGTGGTTCTGCAGATGATCAACACATCATATCCAGAAAGAATGCATAGTTCCTGACCTACCGATCTGGAACAGGGGAGGACCCAGGCAGGCAATGGCCACTCGCATAGCGCATCAGTCAGCAGGAAAATGGGACGCAACTTGACTGCGAATAACGGAGCAAAAGAACGTTCAACAAAAGAAACATAGCAAGTTACAACTTGCCATTCAATGGATTGGCGGCAGTGTTTCAGGACGTGGTGGGTTTTTGCCTGGCAAGCGTTCTCTCTATAAAAAGCCACAAACGTCCGTTTAACAACACTGCGACGTGGCGAATGTGACTGGTCACCGAATAAAGTCACAGCCCATAATTTCACACTGGCAGCTCAATTAGAATCATCATACTGGATAGCTTGCTCTTCAAGTATCTTCCAATAGATCATTCAGGACCCTTTATCTATTATTACTCGAGGTATGACTGCGATATATGGCAGAGCGATTATGTCCAAACAAATCGTTCTTTCGCATGTTCACCATCGCACAGTTCCAAGCATGGACATATGAACAATTTTC
This sequence comes from Dicrocoelium dendriticum, assembly GCA_944474145.2. Lineage (NCBI taxonomy): Eukaryota > Metazoa > Platyhelminthes > Trematoda > Plagiorchiida > Dicrocoeliidae > Dicrocoelium > Dicrocoelium dendriticum. The sequence continues at coordinate 108,467,782 of OX104069.1, forward strand.
TACTGTCACTACAGTTCCCATAAAATGTCTGTACAGCTGTACATACGTGATCATGCCTCAACTGGCGTGCTTCGCATAGTCGGGAATAAATATTTATTTATTTAGTTATTTATTTACATTTTACAAACAGAGGTTCTTATGCATCTGCTAGCGTGCTTGATAATCTTCCTGGAAGCGATCACAAAATAGTAAAGCTCTCTTTCCAACTATCCATAACTCGTCCCCCAGTGGCTAGAAAAGCTTGTTCTGTTCGGCCCTTCTAACGAATCAACTGGACAAACTTTGCTCTACTTCTGAGATCCATCAGCTGGGATGTATTCTTTCTGGCTTCAGATGTGGGCACTGCCTGTTCTGTACTAAATAGAAATCTCACTTACTGCCTGGATATACTTGAACATATAATGAAACAAAAAGCAATGCAACCACCGCAGGATGCAGCTCCCCTTTGCAAACTACTCGTCAAGCTCAAAAAGCTACGTTCAAAGTACAGCAGGATCCAAGCATTCTTCCTCCTTATTCGCATCAATGAAGTCCTGATGGAGTGGAGAAATTCACTAACTACCACATATCTCTCCGAAGAACACACTGCCCCAAACTCTATCAACCGTATCAAAGCCTTTAATTCTCTGATAAGGCGCAGAAGCAACCCCGCCTCGAATTCGATTAACTCGATTATCCGTTCAGACAACTCAGTTACCAGTAACCAAGCTGAAATATGTGAGATCATGAACCGCTACTTCGGCGACCCATTCACCTCTGCTAACCTGGCCCTGCCTCTTAATATTCCTCGTTGAACCGATACTACTTTACGCGCAGTACCATTTGACCTGCGCACCATTACTCGGGAAACTCAAGCCCACAAATTATCCTTCCATGTCGGATCTGATGGCCTCCCATCGGCTCTGCTAATTCTAGGTGGCCTGGCTTTCGCCCTCCTACTTCTTAACATCTTTACCATTTCCATGAAACACAGCACAATTCCCTCCGCCTGGAAACATGCGGTAGTCATGCCAAGACACAAAAGGGGAAGCCGTCGAAACATTGAAAACTACAGGCCCAATGGTCTGTTCACAGCACCTCGAGACTACTGTACGCATTTCCACTTCTCCACAATAGTTACTTTTACTTTCAGACTTCATTCTTTCCTTTTCGCGCCCTCTTTACATTCCTTTTCAATTATACGGAGAACTTTTTGGGTTGACTCTAAGCTATCCTCGTCTGCCCAGTCTCCTTTCTGAGTGCTTCCTGACATCCGAGACATAAACAATTTAGGCTCTGTAGTCCCAACACACTTTTCCCCTCATCCTTTGTGCTCTGCTCGCCATACTATCTACCTATTCCGGCGCAACGCTCCGCCACATTTACCCTAATTACATCACTGGACATTATTCATCCATCTTTTTGCAGCTTTTTCCCTTCTCCTCAATGGAACCTCTTTTACCGACTCTCTGCATACCTTCCTGTGCTTTCCGTTGCATTCCTACTTCATTCAAAGCTAACTTACATGTGTTTGACCTCCCTGACTTCTTGCATTCCTACCAATCTAAGATTAAGGAAATACGCCTCTGTCGCTTCTCCTGAGTGATATTCCTTCCCTTTATCTGCACACCTCGTTCTCCTCTCTCAGGTTCCCCCCGATTGTGCATGTTTCTATTTTAGGACCCCAAACACTCCTGCTTCATATTCAAGCTTTCGTTTTTACTGATCCGTGTTCTGCTCGATTATTGTCGTATTCCGCCACTTATGATATACGTGTATATGCGATATTTAAATAACAATTACATGTATAGGGGTACAATAGTTTAGGCATCGCCGCAAGTGATTGACTGCATTCCAGATGCATTCCTTTCTTGTGTCTTGTTTGCAGATAATTTGAAAAGCTGGTGGATCATTGAAAACCAGGACGACTGCGCTTGCCTCCAGCATGACTTAGAGCGACTGTCAACGTGGTCCACTTAAATGCAACTCCCTCTTAACGCAAGCAAGTCCGAGTTCACCAGTATCACCAGACGTTCAGCCACTCGATCATACACCTTAGACGGCCAGTTGCCCCATCCCAGCACATCTCTCCGAGACTTAGGAATTTTCTCACGACATGATTTAAGATCACTAGCAAATACAGAGCAATTGTACCGTGCGGGACTTCGTATGCTCTGCGCATTAAGACGCAGTTTCTCCACATGGTCCGAAGAAACCGTCCCTCGTCTATTCACCTCGCTCATTAGACCAATCCTTGAATACGGTGCCCCAGCTTACCATCCGATAACCCAATGGGAAACTGAAAAACTGGAGACAATACAGCAAATCGCAACTAGAATGATACCAAGTCTAGGAGAGCTTCCATATGAAAAACGTTGTGAAAAGCTCGGACTCTACACACTATCCTATCGCCGAGTAAGAATGACCTTATTATGACCCATCGAGTACTACACTTAAATCACTTCCCCATATTGCGGCCAATATTTCACTTGCGGGAACCCTGTAACACCCGAGGACACCGTTACAAACTCAGGGTCTCCAACATGATCAAACTATCACATCAGCTTTGTATCGAACGAAGAATCGTAAACTTATAGAATACACTACCCGAAGGATTAATAGAGGCCGATGCTGTGAAGCGTTTTAAAACCCGTATCGACGATTATTTTGGAAACCTGTGCTTTTGTAAAACTTTGCACATACAGTGCCAAAAGAAGACATTGTATGTCCGGAAACAATCACGCTAGTACAAATTTCTAACCGAACGCGGATAAACGATTAACGGACCAGACACAACTGCTGATAATCCCCAAGTAAATTTTGATATTCGTAATTCGATAGAGTTGTACGGAAACCTTTCAACTTGCTCTTAAATACAGTCTCAGTCTCTCAGTCTCTTCTGTCTGTGTGGCTGTCGCTGTTCGTTTCCTTATTTATTCCGAATCTGTCACAGGTACGGCGACACGCATCCAAGGAATTGTCCACCGTTGCGACAACAATACAAAGCACACAGTTCCTTTACCTGGACATGAGCGGAAAATTATCAACTCCTTTACAACTTACCAACGGGACAAATCATTCGATATCTTGCACTGGTACAATTCTTCCGCGGCTTGAACCACTTTCAATTTATCTAACACCACCACTTCCACATATCTCTTGACTGGAGGACTTTCGACTTCGGAAGGCACATTCTCCTGCCGATACAAAACTGGAACATTCGGTCATTCTAAGCTCCTCAATCCGCTTTAACCGCTCAAATGGCCGTGGTTTCCCATATTTCTAATCAATTTCACTACATAACCAGGGGATCTGCGATTCTCTCTTCAGGACCTTATCCTCCAATACTTCAACATATTTCAACGTCTATCCTTCGGTGACTTCACGTGGTTCTGCAGATGATCAACACATCATGTCCAGAAAGAATGCTTAGTTCCTGACCCACCGATCTGGCACAGGACTAGGACCCAGGCACGCATCAGTCAGCAGGAAAATTGGACGCAATTTGACTGCGAATAACGGAGCAAACAAACGTTCAACGAGAAACATAGCCAGTTACAACTTGCCATTCAATGGATTGGCGGCAGTGTTTCAGGACGTGGTGGGTTTTCGCCTGGCAAGCGTTCTCTCTATAAAAAGACACAAATGTCCGTTTAACAACACTGCAACGTGGCGAATGTGACTCGCCACCGAATAAAGTCACAGCCCATAATTTCACACTGGCAGATCAATTAGCGTCATCATTTTGGCGTGCTCTTCAATTATCTTCCATTGGATCATTCAGGATTCTCAATCTATTATTTTTCGAGGTATGACTGCAATATATGGCAGAGCGCTTATGCCCAACCAAATGGGTCCCGATTCACTACAACCAAATCGTTGTTTCGCATGTTCACCATTACACAGTTCCAAGCATGGACATATGAACAATTTTATACTGTCACTACAGTTGCCATAAAATGTCTATACAGCTGTACATACCTGATCATGCCTCAATTGGCGTGCCTCGCATAGTCGAGAATAAAATATTTATTTATTTATTAGTCACACCCCATTCGCTTCACGAGTGATGGAGAGGATCATCAAGGATGAGCTCCTACGGTTCTTGACTCATCGTAATCTCATCTACAAATCCCAACATGGAGTTCTCCCGTCTAAATCTTGTGAAACATGCCAGCTGGAGTTCCTGAACAGTGTTACAGCAAAGCAGCAAGGCATTGCTCATCATCTTGTCAGATATGAGAAAAGCGTTCGGCCGAGTCCCTCATAATGGACTGCTAACCAAATTGACTTCTTACGGTATATCGGACCAGTTGCATTCTTGGTTCTCTTCTTATCTGTCCTGTCGAATACAGTCGGTGGGACTAAGAGATTTCGAATCGTCACCGAAACCAGTTACGAGTGGGGTGTTCCAGGGACGTGTACTGGGCCCTATACTCTCCCTAATTTACATCAACGACGTATTTCAAGTCTTTGAATATAGAAAGGCCTACGTGTTCGCCGATGATGTCAAAGTCGTATTCCCTTGATCCGGGTAACCTAAGGAGTGGTCTCCTCAATATTCAAACTGACCTTAAGGCATTAGACTCTTGGTGTAACACATGGAAGCTTGACTTCTCTCCTGCAAAGTGCAGCGCTCTGTCCTACAGATACACTGTACCGCTTAGTGCGCTATTCATGAATGGCGTCTCACGAGCCAACTGTCAAACCATAAGGGATCTCGGCGTACACTATTCAAGCTCACTAAATTTCCCGAAACAAGTTAGCTATAGTGTAGCGAAAACTAGATCCCTCATTGGTCAAATATGCAAGAGAATGCTCGTAAACGAATTCAGACTCACTCTATACAAGGTACGCGTTAGACCTGTTTTGGAATACTGCTCAATAATATTTACCAACTCCAGAAAGAGTGACCGAATAGCAATTGAGAAAGTACAACGCACATTCACAAAGCGCCTACTTTGCCTCTCTACTCCCAACTACCGTGAGTGCTGCAAAACGTTTGGGCTCGAACCCCTATTCATTGGACGATCGCCTACCATCGATTAATGTTCTCAATGGTATAAGTAACAACATCATGATTCTCGTCTCCGTCCGATTCCTTATCTGTATGCCTAATCCAAGGCGTCGCTATGGGTTCTTGCTACAGTGGCTCTCATTCGTAAATCTTTTGTACTAGTCCGGCCACTCAAGCTTCTTCGGCTTTTTACAACTTTCGTAAATCAACCTGTCCCATCCTGACCCTAACTTTTATTATCGCGCTCTGCTTTTATGTCTTCTTCAATTGGAGGGCCCGATCTTACTGCCCTGAGGTGATCTAGTCCCACAGACTAGTCACCTTCTCTATGAATGCTTCAATGCCACTAGGAATTAAGGGGTATACGCTAGGTAGAGTCAAACCTCTTGTTACCCTTCCCGGAGATTCTCCTTGCCTCACTCACCTTCTATTGTTGCGGACCTCTCTGGCCCTTAATTTTACGTGCTGTTCCTACGCGCCGACTCAGCTAGTTTCGCTTGATCGGCCACTTATTTTCCAGGTGTACTCCGGGCTATTCCACGTTGCAAACCTAGGTTCGGCTGACACAACATCTTGTATATATCAAATAGAAAGCATCGTGGGTCCGGCAGTATTTATTAAAATACTATTCTCATACCGACCCTAACCTTTGCTTATTATGCTTTCTGTTTTCATTCCCCTTTTTCAATCGGACGGCCAGCTTTACTGCCTTACCGTGATTTAGCCGCACTTGACCTGTCAATTTCTTTAACTACTCTGTTGTCACTGAGACTTCAGCGGTACACTCTTTGTAGACTCAGCTATACGTTTTCCCTACCTCTAGGCACTGTTAGATTTTTCACTTTATATTTTTCTAGCATTTACTTGCCTTCATTGTAAGTCCCAATCCCAACGCGCTGACCACTCGAGCCGCACCTGTTCGACACCCTGCACTCCGAATTCACTCAAAATTTTGAGACGTTACCTTTCCTGGTTCAGATGTTCTTATCGACTGCTTAGTCTCTTGAAAGCTTCGTTGACGTTCTCACTCTCTCAATTAACGCCTTTCTCAATGCTACTATGTCCTTTCCTTACCTTGGTCTCTGGTTGCTTTTCAAATGGATGGCCACCTCTGTGTTTTGCCTTTATCTATTTTTTGACCGTATTTCTCACTTCATGAACACTACTGAGACGTATATAGTCTGAGTGCTGCATACCCAAAGCATTGCTTCCCCCGAGAACTTTGCTGAACTTGCTCATGCGTTATTATCACTGTTTATTTCATTCCTAACCTTGATCCTCATCACTCATCTTCACTAGTTAACTAAACGACATAGCCGCAATCCACCGACTAATCCAAACCCTTCGAATCGACCTCTCGCTCCTCGATATCGCGCAGTCATCTGCTGCGTCATTGTTCATGGTACGACTAAACTAATTTTTTATGGAACACATGTACATGAGATATTTAGTTTATAATGATACGTATAATGTGAGGTTCATTAGTGAAAGCACTTTGCGACTGCTTCTTTTCTCTGAGTTCCGGATGCATCGTTGTTGCCTGTTTGTGTGGCTGTCTTTGTTTGTTATCTTTCCACATAAACGGTGGCCAGAACCCGAGGATACGTCCAATATCTTGACCTCAACCATTCAACAGTGCCATATTCTCTTATCTGGAAATCGCTGGATAATCATTACACTGCCTTGGTACTTACCGGATGGACAAAACACTTATCCGTTATCTTAGATGGATGCCAATATATTAAGTCCTGAACAACTAGGTTCGGCTAGCCTCTTCTTCACATAACTCTTATTCGGAGTTGCTGACATTTAGTGTCAACTCGGTCATTTCATCTAACCGCAATGCATATTTTCCTGCACGCGCTATGCACGTAATTTGGAAATATCCCAACACGACTGCTGCACACACAATATTCTCACTATGGCAAGAACAAATGGGTTCGGCCCTTTACACTACTGAAATTCTTTTCACCTACCACATCTGGTTGTTCACACGTTCCTATTTGAAACTGTACAATTAGGACAGAAATAAGTATGAAGGAATCCCACTGCCACTAGTTCGGGCACGTTCGTTTGGGTACATTCGTTCTGCCATAAAGTGCAGTAACAATTCAGGCATGAATAGACCCAGAACTAGGACAGAACAATTATAAAAGAGCTGCTGAAGAACACGCTCAATCGCGATTACACGATACGCTGGGTTAATGTGACTGTAACGTTAAGAACTGTGGGGAATGCGCAGAAAATGACGTGGCGACGAAGTATGCAGATAAGAAAGTGTCGGAATGTATCCATCAAGGTAGTATATAGGCATGGTAAGTTTGTCAGTGTGAGCTTATTGGCAGTGAATTTATTCAGTGGCGAGTCACCTCCGCCACGTCGCAGGGTTGTTAAACGGACGTTTGTGGCTTTATATAGGGAGAACACTTGCCAGCCGAAAACCCACTATGTCCTGGAACACTGCCATCAACGCATTCGAACGACAATCTGCAATTGGCAATGCTTCTTATTGACCGATTATTGGTTCTGTTAGTCGCAGTCAGGATACACCCATAATTTTTGCTGGCTGATGCAGGATGGGGAGGGACTGTATCATCCATGGGTCATGTCACTTCCTGACGAAATGGCACCGCTTGGACGGTAGGTAATCTATAGATCGAACATCCTCGCATGTTTTGTATTTGTCGTCGGTAGAACCGCGTAGTGCCTCTGATGGGTATGCAATAATATGTTGTTGAACCAAATATTCGAGGAGAGTGATCAAACGCATCCGTTCATGCCCAAGCTAGCTGCAAATTGTCCTGAATAATGAACCGGAAATCCTCCCAGAGTAAGTTCACTTGATTGCGGACATTGGCATCCACGAACATATGGACGGTAAAAGCAATGCTAGCAGCTCCAGATGTGGTAAGTGAAAAGAATTTCAGTAGTGTAAAGGGCCGAACCCATTTGTTCTTGCCATAGTGAGAGTATCGTGTGTGCAGCAGTCGTGTTGGGATATTTCCAAACTACGTGCATAGCGCGTGCAGGAAAATATGCATTGCGGTTAGATGAAATGACCGAGTTGACACGAAATGTCAGCAACTTCGAATAAGAGTTATGTGAAGAAGAGGCTAGCCGAACCTAGTTGTTCAGGACTTAATATATTGGCATCCATCTAAGATAACGGATAAGTGTTTTGTCCATCCGGTAAGTACCAGAGCAGTGTAATGATTATCCATCGATTTCCAGATAAGAGAATATTGCACCGTTGAAGTGTTGAGGTCAAGACATTGGACGTATCCTCGGGTTCTGGCCACCGTTTATGTGGAAAGACAACAAACAGAGACAGCCACACAAACAGGCAACAACGATGCATCCGGAACTCAGAGAAAAGAAGCAGTCGCAAAGTGCTTTCACTAATGAACCTCACATTATACGTATCATTATAAACTAAATATCTCATGTACATGTGTTCCATAAAAAATTAGATTAGTCGTACCATGAACAATGACGCAGCAGATGACTGCGCGATATCGAGGAGCGAGAGGTCGATTCGAAGGGTTTGGATTAGTCGGTGGATTGCGGCTATGTCGTTTAGTTAACTAGTGAAGATGAGTGATGAGGATCAAGGTTAGGAATGAAATAAACAGTGATAATAACGCATGAGCAAGTTCAGCAAAGTTCTCGAGGGAAGCAATGCTTTGGGTTTGCAGCACTCAGACTATATACGTCTCAGTAGTGTTCATGAAGTGAGAAATACGGTCAGAAAAGGATATATAAAGGCAAAACACAGAGGTGGCCATCCATTTGAAAAGCAACCAGAGACCAAGATAAGGAAAGGACATAGTAGCATTGAGAAAGGCGTTAATTGAGGGAGTGAGAACGTCAACGAGGCTTTCAAGAGACTAAGCAGTCAATAAGAACAGCTGAACCAGGAAAGGTAACGTCTCAAAATTTTGAGTGAATTCGGAGTGCAGGGTGTCGAACAGGTGCGGCTCCAGTGGTCAGCGCGTTGGGATTGGGACTTACAATGAAGGCAAGTAAAAGGCTAGAAAAATATAAAGTGAAAAATCTAACAGTCCCTAGAGGTAGGGAAAACGTATAGCTGAGTCTACAAAGAGTGTACCGCTGAAGTCTCAGTGACAACAGAGTAGTTAAAGAAATTGACAGGTCAAGTGCGGCTAAATCACGGTAAGGCAGTAAAGCTGGCCGTCCGATTGAAAAAGGGGAATGAAAACAGAAAGCATAATAAGCAAAGGTTAGGGTCGTTATGATAATGGTTTACTGATAAGGAGTGGTGTCGTCCACGAGGATTGTCGAGTAAAGTATACAAGACGTTGAGTCAACCGAACCCCCGTTTGTTTCTTGGAATAACTCTTATTAAAACTTAAATGCCCCTTGGCCCACCTGGCGAGACGGGGTTATTCGGCGCGTAGGAATAGCGCGTAAAAGTAATGGCAGGATAAATCCGGTCCAACATAGACTTAGCGAAGCAAGTAGAATCTCCGGGTAGGGGAACAAGGGCATTGAGTCTGCGTAGCGTATACCCCTTAATTCCGAGTGGCATTGGAGCATTCATAGAGGAAGTGTCTAGTCGGTGTGACCAGAGCAGTAAGATCGGGCACTCCAATTGAAGAAGCAATAAAAACAAAGCACGATAATAAAAGTTAGGGTCAGGATGGGAAAGGTTTATTTACGCAAGCTGGGAAAAGCGCACGAAGCTCTGGGTAATGAATTTGGGTAGTTGAGTCCGCCGAACCATTAGAGGTGACGTCTCAGAAGTCTGAATGAATCAGGAGAGCAGTAGGCCGATCGGGTAGTACTTGACTGGTCGTCGCGTCTGGATAATGACATGAGGTAATTTAATAAATGAGCTGTCAAATAATGGTGGACAATTCTAACAGGCTCTTGGGCTATGTAAACCTAGCGCTGAGCTTGCAGGGTCTACAACGCTTGGGTTACCGATGTAAGTGAGCGTTCATAAAGCAAGAGACTGGTCAGGCGAGACAAGATCACCGCAGGGCATTAAAGTCTGCCGTTCGATTGTAAATGAGATGAAAACACAGTGCGCGTTAAGCAAGACAAGGTGAGGTTCGAGATGGTAATGGATTATGGGTAAAGTGTGGAAAAGCCCACGACGTTCTCCAAGTAATGAAAACAGATCCATTCAGACAACCGAGCAAGTGCGGAAGCATATCAGAAGTCTGAGTGAGTTCGGAGAGCAGGAGGCCTATTGAGCCTTACTAAATGAAGTCGTACTGTTGAGGAGCATAAAAGGGCTATACCAAGGGAGAGTGAAAAAGTCTTGCAGGCTCTCGTGGGGAGCATAAAATCATCGAATCCGTAGAGCGTATACCGTTTGTGTCTCTGTAGCATAGAAGCGGTCGGAGATAAGGAAATGGAGTCTTGGCAGGGCACTGAGAGGTGGCCGTCCGATTGAGGAAGGAAGGAATATAACGAGCGCGATAATGCAAATACTGGGACAAGATGTATGGAAAAGAAACTACGGAGGCATGCATAGTAATCCGTCGGCCATACATTGACCGTTAACGTACCAGTGATTTGAGAGTGTTCGGAGAGTAAAAGGTCTTTCAGGCGATATGTGATTAATCGGCGTACAATGAAGACAGAGAGCGCAGTACGGAAATGACAAGGACAGAATCCAGATCTTTACTGATTGGGAGTAGTAAAGTCAGCGAGACCGTCAAAGTAATGTGGACAGGGTGTTTTTGATCTTCTCAACCTTGGCCGGTAATATCACAGTAGTCTGCGAAGTCGAGAAGCTGTAGACTGATCAGGCGAGACTGGCTTAGTCGGCGGATCATGACTGAGTCAATTACTTAAGGTTTGAGAACGAAGAGAGAAGGTTAGCGGAGATGAACAGGTTAAGTGAGGGAAGGGGCTATACTGATAGAGAGTAAGCTAATTCAGCAAAATTCTCTGGGTAAGTGATTCGGTACATTGGAAATGTAGTGCCTAGATCATTTAGGTCTCGGTAGTATGGATGCAGTCAGGAAACAAGAGACTGGTCAGATTAGATTAGATAAAAGCAAGGTACAGATTTGACTGTTTAGTTACAAGGAATGCCATCAGACACGCCGACAAGGATAGGGCAGTGTAAGGCTGAGGACGGTTTTATTGATAAAGGGTTTAAATTTAACGAGGTCTCCGAAGGCATTTGAACAATCTATTAGGTCAACCGAACCGACAGGGTTAGAGCCTACGAAGAATGGCTCTTGCCAAGCCGACAAACAGCAAAGGTATGTGACGCAGACAGTCCCAGACAGGTGGGGACTGTGTCCGATTTGTTAGGTTTTCGAATTCAGAGGTGCTCTGGGCCATGTTTCCAAAGTTCGTCCTCCGGTATCTTGGTGTTAACGAGCTCGCAGATAGGCAGGGTAGCAAGGTGTCTAAGTAGGGATGAGCGGAGCAGTGCAGTATTCTCGGCTGCCCTAACTTGTAATCATAACCTGTTCCAGCCGCGAGCGAAACTTTAAAGCAAGATGTTGTTAGGCACGTCGTTTCGGGCTGTAGGTAGGGTAATGGTTAAGGGTCTATGTTGGAGTGGGTACCGAGAGTCACCGTTTTGTTGAATAAGTCCGGCAAGGTTCGTGGTTATAAATAAATAAATAAATAAATAATTAAGTGGTATATTCTCTGTAAAACGAGACACACCTCTAAAGGCATGATCAAATGTTTGTGTTGCTTATGTATATATATATATATATATATATATATATATATATATATATATATATATATATATATATATGAGACCTTTCTATGACATTTGCACTTCGAATGATTGTCTTTGGTTTGACATCTTAGGTGTGGCTGCTCTTGATGTGCATGTGGACAAGGTGCCTACCTGTCTATTACCTCTACCTCGTCCATACTTGCTCCAGTAGACAGTTGGTCGTTGCTGGAAGGGATGGGGTTCATGCTCTTTGTGGTAGTGCTAGGTTGGAGGAGTGGTTCCATGCCCTCAGTGTGGAACGGACTACGGTCCAGCCACCGCCTTGTGTGTTCTTGCTTCCTCAACTACAGCGGACATGTGTTTGGCTATGAAGTAGTGTGGACCGGTTTCGTTGATGAAACATGGCTCTTATCCAGCAGCCTTTGGGGCTTATTCCTTCGGGATTACACTGGATATGTGGTTTGTGGTTGGAGCTGTGGATGGTGCAGCGCAAGCCTCCCGTGGTCCCTCTGTAGGCTCAGGCGTCCTGTGGCTTGCCACAGTGACAGGAGAATCCGAAACCGGATGATACCTTCCATACCATCTTTAAACGCTGTGCAAAACAGCTTAAGAAACGCCACTTGACCACTTCCAAAGCCATGGCAATCCAGGTTCTGAAATCAGAGCTGTGGAACAACGCACTTTGCTACCGGACCTGAAATTGTATTCATCTTGTGCCTGACGTATGATCTGCCTTGTTCACGCGCTTTCGAAGGCGACAATCTGATTGATTAAACCTATGAGTTAGTGTCAATACTGCCTAGTTAATGAGTAGGCTGCATTCTGTACAAGCGTCAACGAGCTTTTGTCTCTCGAATAATTTGATTCACAAATGTATTCGTTTGATAGGAAGTATCGAATTGAATATCCTCCGCTTCTTTACTTACTTTATGGTACTGTTTGGTAAATAATTAACGGCTTTGGTATACCGCACCTGGTGTTTTGCGTCCAAGCTTGTTTTGCTTGCCTGCCTCGTGACAGGATGGCGGTTTTGAGGGTGTTGAGATCCGGTACCAAAATGGTTTACGGGTTTCGGCACCTCTCCTGACAGGTTGCTCATTCTACGGAGGGGTTCGGTACCTTATCGTCTTCTCGGTAGCGACCTGGTGCTTAAGGCGAATAGGGATAGGGCGGAAGAGTCCATGCATCTCTCGGCTTTTTCATTCAACACCGTTACCTACTCTCGGCAGGGGTCTGATGAAATTGTACAAACTCAGATTTGCTTGAGTTCGGACTCACCCACGTTTATCAACCCGAGTGATAGTTTCTTGGAACGAGCTGCCTGAGGACGTAGATTTATCATCTACGGTGACATATTTTAAACGTCGCCTCGAGACATACAACTTGCAGCTTTAAAAGTCTCCCTTCTCCTCTTAATGTAGTTTTTGTTTGCTCTCCAGCTATCATAATTTATATCATCCTTAATTTCACTCTCTCGTACCCTTTCACTTTATGCTTAGTCCGCAAATTTCAACTCCTACTTTTATTTCACGCTGCCGGCGTAGCAGTGATGGCTGGCGCAGGGCACGCGGGTTTTGTTTGGTTGATCCTTCGATGTGTACATGCTGATTGGGCACCCTTAACTGGCTGCACTTGTCCCTGCAATCCAACGTGGTTGAACGACCCATCCTGGATAGCTCGACCTTGGGAATTTCCTTTTGTTTTTGTCCCATTTATAGTTAGATTTGCATTTAAACGTGTTTGTGAAAATGTTTTCAGCGTTTGTGCGACACCAACTAAAATCTCGCGTTCAGGCCTGTCTACTATGCCTTGTCCGGGACGAAATGGCGGTACTAGGTGGGCCAAAGGGCTACGAGAACAAACGTTACCCGCACGCCTACTTAGTTTGGGTATTCATTCAATGCACTAGCGAAGGAGTAGAGGGGACCTAATCCTAACCTACCGTAGGTTGAATGGGAAGGTTGGATCTGATTTGTCCTGGCTATTTAAGTCTGCAAGTTCATCCGGTTTCCGCGTGAATTGCATGTAGCTGGACAAACTACGGTCCGATCGAGTTAGAGCGGAGACACCGTTAGCGCGTCAAGCCATCGAGTGCTGGAACTTGCTTCCAAAAAATGTTGTCAAAGAATCTACGGTTGAGGCGTTTGAACGTCAACTAGCTGCTGTTGGTGGTAGCACGGAACCATTCCTTTTTCCAGACTAATTCCGATCATCATATTTCGATGCTATTTTCTGTACTTTCCCTCACAATTAGTATCATGCTCTTCTTTTAACTGCTTTCCCCCACCCTTTACCTTCAATTGTTCTTCCTTCCTTCCTTACTTCAATTAACTGACATAGCAGGGACAGCTAATGCAAGGAAGGTGGGCTGTAAATTGTTAGACCAGTGTGTTCTTTCCAGGGCTTTCGTTTTATGCACATCAAGAAGTCGGAGCACGCTTATCAACTCCTGGATGGACGACCCGCTAAAGAAGGAACACTTACGGGATTCATCCTAACGTTCCAGTCCCACCTGAACTCGAACTTAACCTTGAACTTAAGTTTAGTGAACTGGGTGATTCGTAGAAACATCAGCGCAGGGAGCATTTGTACACATTTTCATGTCAGCAAAAGGGGCTTTAACTTTAATGTATATGAGAATATCTTTCTTAGGTTCATCCTAATTACCGACTATTGGAACAACGCGGTACTAATTTTAATGGTAAAAGCTGTACCAGTCACCGTAGCCATTCGCTTTTATCGGCAAATCTTACGACGTATTGAATGTGATAGGTCATTCCTCTTCCTTACCATATTATGGGGTTTTCTCGTCCGAAGGACGGTAACCCGTCTACACGATTCTACGAGAATCCAGAGATTATAGCTACCTTCGATCCTGTTCGCACCTGGCTTACTAGGAACCACAAAAAGTATACGCAAGCTGAGCCACCCACGAACAAAAGTCTCGCTACTCTATGCTTCCAGTTGTTACAGTTTCAGGAATCCACAATGTTGCGCAGTGTATTTTGCTTATATCTGATTCATAAATTTTAGTCCAAACAGTTTATTAAACTTCCGGCGCAATGCTTTATGGATTTCAAACCCGGTGGTGGACTGTGCCACATCTTTCTCACTTGCCTAAAGTTCCGTTATGATCACAACTGGAAAAAGATTGATTTGTCTTCATCTTCACGATTGGACAAACATCTAGAGATGCTCGCGTGTATTGAAAGAGAGCTTATAGCTTCGAAATGCTGGTCAAAGCCTGCCGTTCACATTGCAGCTTCTGTTGACAAGGTAGATTGTTTGGCGCTACTTTTACTCAGAACTAACTTGCGTTTATGCAGACTTAGTGTGGGAAGATGAGATTGTGTATATGATTTGGTTGTTCTGTTTAACGTTCGGTTGCCTCTTGTTGCACCTTGTTTCCAGGCTCTCACATTGCATTCAGTTCATTCTGCACTTTCTTTAGTTGTGTTCCAAGACATGAAAATGTCCGCCTTATGATGCTGGCGCGGTCGGTTAGCTACGTTTACTCATATCGTTGCTTGCATCTTAGAACGGACGCATTCTGCACGGATAAACGGTCAGCCATCCTCATTATGCGTAATAGTAGTTGTAGTAGTGGTGGTAGTAGTATAGGCAGCAGTCTATTAAATAGACTGAGCCAAACAAACCATAGAAATTACCGGAAAAACAGGCTTTACACCGTATCCCCACCATGGCACATTAAACGAAAGGGAGTTATTGTTTGCTATTGTGCCGCGAAAATGGTGCCTTTTTGTTATTTTACACCCGCCACTTTTTCTTACCGTCGTTAATCATTAAGCAAGTTAATCTAAGCAATTATGTGCACAGATCCTCCACTGGTTTTGACTACGAGCCATATCCTGAATTGTTTCCAGCCATCGGCACTCTTCGTCTATAGGTCCCCAACCAGGCAGGATTGTGGATTCAACGGTAACAAGACGTGAAGTCAATCATTTCATACGTTGTCGCTAGATGGATGGTTGAGCACCCCTTGGTCACTTCCATTCGAGCTCTGCACGAACAAACAGCTGGCGTACACAAGACGAGTCCGAGCCATCTTAACTGGCGCAGCAAAACCAGCTTTTTGAAGAGAATACTCGCATTCCCTAAGTCAGACTTCTGACTTCACCGTTGCAGATATGCTGTTGCAACTACACATGGGTAATTCTCGAGCACCCGTTGTCGAAGGCCGAGAGCCGGCGCATGTCATGCACGCCAACTGGCCATGACTGGCGTTCATATATCAGCACGGTGACATTTTAAACACGATCCTTTACCAAGCTGGAGACATTCCGACGACGCCACAAGTGCTGCAGGTTGACAAACGCCGACCGAGCTTTGACGATGCGTAGAAAAATTTCCCTTCCAATGGTACCACCAGCAGTCACGGTTGCCCAGGTAGACAAAGCTGTCCACTTGTTCAAGCTGTGTACCTTCAGTAGTGAGCACGAGAACGGGTGAGTGATAATCCTGAAGCAGCACTATACACTATGACGGGGCAAAGCATATTCCGTACTAAGATGCCTCAATCGCCAAACGGTCTGGAATGGTTTGCCTGCTCAGTGAGTCATCACCAAGTAAGGCGATCTCACCGGCATCATCATCATCATCATCATCATTACACGTTAGCTGGAGGTAGAAAACACCTCAGCTATTGTGCCGCAATACAAAAGACAAGAAAAGGAAAACAGTGGCATACCCACTGAGTCCCCAGTAACGTATGGACATCGTTCCGGAGAGCTAACAGCTGGCTGTCGTGCCGTAAAAGCTAGTCATATTTTGCTTATCAAGTGTGATCGTAATTGGAGCGGGATGTTAAACAGGAGGGGGATGGACAAAGGAACTCACAACACAAACGCCATTGGAACCGACTTCAAGCCATATGAGCAAGTGTGTCCAACCAAACGTGTTCACCGTCCTTAGGACCCCAGCCAGGCAGTCGGGATGCACCAACCGACGCCAACTTCGAAGTGAGGGTTTTCATTTCTCTCAACCAAGTCATCACTTGGCCTCTTCTCCTCCTCTTCCAACCGCACCCACAACGCGCAAACAATGCACGTCGCGGGAGTCGGTGTGCTGGCATGCGCAACACGTAGTCCATCCATCGGAGCCTGGTGCGTGATATAATAGTGCTGAGCGGTTCACTCGCTCTTCCTGCACCAAATACGCGACGTCGAACACGCTCATTACTCACGCAATGCTCCCACCAGACATGAGCTAAGATGCGAAGGCAGTGTTGATCGAATATGACGAGCCTCTTTATGTCTGTCGACCTGACGGGCC
This sequence comes from Dicrocoelium dendriticum, assembly GCA_944474145.2. Classification (NCBI taxonomy): domain Eukaryota; kingdom Metazoa; phylum Platyhelminthes; class Trematoda; order Plagiorchiida; family Dicrocoeliidae; genus Dicrocoelium; species Dicrocoelium dendriticum. The sequence goes on from OX104069.1 coordinate 108,484,749, forward strand.
AGGTTTCACAGCCATATAGGAGAGTTGCACGGACGGCTGCGTTGTAAACTCTGCCCTTCAGGGCGAGAGTAATGTCGCGTCTGCGCCACAGGTGGCGGAAATTGGCAAAAGCACCTCGAGCTTTTGCTATACGGTTCGTAACCTCATCTTCAATCCCACGGGTGCTAATATAACTGCCCAGGTACTTGAATTCCTGAACGACTTCTATCAGATCATCACCAAGCGTTAGCGCAGAGTTGGGTCCCTGCCAATCTTGGAGAAGTAGTTTGCATTTCGATGGATCAAAGCATAGCCCAAAACGATTGACAGCCAGTGCTAATCGGTCCAATGCTGTTTGGCATGTTTGGGAGCTGTCACAGATTAGGACAATATCGTCCGCATACTCCAAGTCAATAAGTCGCTCACCAGGAAGTAGCTCCACACCTTCTAGGTCGTGTCCAGCGAACGCTGTTTCCATGACTTCATCAATATCGAAGTTGAAGAGGAAAGGTGACAGCGGGCAACCTTGTCTCACACCGCTGGTGATACTGAAGGGTGGTGACAGTTTGCCATAAACCCTCACCCTGATCTCACCGGCATAATCAAAGTCGGTCTCTCGCTTACGCGGTAGTAGCTGTAGACCAAACTTTTTTGTAACTGTTTAGAGCTCTCGACAGTACGTCTTCATTCGCAAAATTGAAGAGGAATGGCGTCAAAGGACACCGCTATTGATAGCGAAGCACGACGAAATCCTGCCATACACCCTCTCTGCCAGAGATGTGGAACTACAGTGCGCGTAGGATGGCAGTGTGTTTTTCTGGAACACCGTTTCTTAGCAAACAACGACAGTGCAAGTGGATCAACCGAGTCGAATGCAGCACGAATGTCCAAAAATGCAACGATAGTAAGCTCCTGGTAGAGTTGGCGGTGTTGCAGGATTTGACGGAGTGTGGATATCTGATCTACACACTCGCGGCCTGATCGAAAGCCAGCTTGTTCTTTCCGATACTGCGATTTGTGAATGCGAGATAGTTCACGGAGTAGAATAGATGCCAATAGTTTAGAGGCAACCGAAATGAGACTATTCCCCCGGCTATTAGTGCATGATGTTCGAGCACCCTACTTAAAAATCGGGATAATAACTGACGCCCCAGGAAGAAATCACCTTTCCTTCATGCCAGATTTTGGAGAACGATGTAGTTATCTGGCTAATAATAACTGGGCCTCCATAATTGAACAGCACCGGAGGAAGTCCGTCAGCCGGCATCCTTGAATAGTTTCAAGTATCGAATCACAAGACAAACTTCCGCTTCGCTGGGAGGATCAAGTGTGGCGACCCGGAATGGACAGCTGGCTTTGCAGGGCATATAGGTGGGCGGTAATGGCAAATTCTTAAAGGCAAAAAGCAAAAGAACGATAAGATGTAATATGCTTAGTATGCTTAATGTACATATGCATCGTTAAGACGCCTACCTTAACCTGTAAGCCTAAATAATGCATTTCAATCAGCGGAGTGCGTGGTATATTGTTGCTGAGTAACCCCTCATTTTGTCCGTGGAGTTCCTACTGCGGTACATTTAAAACGGGTTTCGGTCGCTCAAAGGATTTTCGGTTAAGTAACTTGAGAATTCCCATTTGGATTTCGAGAACAACATAACCATTTGGTGAGCAATCGCCTTTCGTTATTCATCTTCCGACCTTTACAATCATCTCTAGTGGCTAACAAAGAGAATACAATCGATCAAGTTTGTTAATGTTACAACGATAGAAGTGAACTGTGCGTTAATCGGTTACTTGCGTGTTACAGATTTTGACTCGAGGCAGTTGTCTTCTGCGTTTTTTCGCTGGCTAGTGAAACTGAATTGCACGGATTGATTTCCTTTGGGAGCACAAGGAGGGGCTAATCTATCTAATGCAAGATGCCTCAATAACTCGCGTGCGTTGTTTTCGCGCCTTATGTCTGAATGGAAGTGAATAGGAGGCCAAACAATGACTTGGTTAATAGGAATGGAAACCCTTACTTCCAATTTGGGGTCGATTGGTGCATCCCGATTGCCGGGCTGGTGTCCGAATTACGACGAGCACATTTCGTTGGACACACTCGTAGATATATTTGGGAGCCGGTCCCTATGGCGTCTGTGCTGTGGGTTTCTTTGTACATCCTCTCTGCTATAGATTCCCCCTCCAATCATGTTCTCATAGCAAATCAATACTGTGATATTTAACCTTACGTTACTTGATTTTATAAATTTTTTGTTAGTGTTATTTTTATTATCTGATCTTTTGGTTTGCTACACGTTAGCGGATACTTGTTTCTCACTCTCAGCTAACGTGCATTTATGACGATGATGATGATGTTGCCTCAGCCGTTCAAATGTACCTAGCCGTTAACCTTTCGATCGGTTTGGAGGAGCCCTGTACACTATTCTAGAGGCGTTTCAGATCCACCTAATGTTGTGTCGACGATATGGGCCAGACCGGAGCTACCAATGACTGCAGTGCCACCATAATGCAAACAAAGCGGGCAGCGTTCGTTCACGCTTTAGTGCAAGTGCCGCGCCGTCCGACGGATATAAGTTGCGCCACAGGCGCAATCGGACTGATAAATAACCGTGGAGGTGATCAGTATTTGCACCTTGTCCTTGTTTCTTGAACGACTTAGGGATTTGTTTGAAAACGCGCGTTTTAAAGCGGCTGTTGTGAAGCTGGACTTATTTGCGACCTGAAAAATTTATAGTTAACCGCTCAGTAGCTACATCCCCTATGCATGGTAGCCATATAGATAGCTCTTTCGGCATTGTTAACACTGGTACCGGCTTAGGTTTGTCTTGAAAGTTTCTTGCTATAAACCTGTCCGGATATCCATTTTCATGCAACGTATCCTGTATGAATATCAGTTTAGTCTCAAGGGTGTTTTTCGGTTCAACCTTATGGCTTCAGTATTGTGTTATTACGATTTGGGAATTGATTTCCGCTTGTTGTTAAAGCATTAGCAACCTGGACAAATGCATTCACGGAATATGTTAAGACTGCACCAGGGAAGGATTTTCTGATTCCTCATCATCATACACGTTAGCTGCAGGTGGAAAACACCCCAGCTACTGTGCCACAATAAAAAGAAAAGAAAAAATGAGCGTGGCACGCCGGATGAGCCACCAGTAACGGATAGACATCGTTCCGGAGAGCTAACAAAATAATAATAATAATAATAATAATAATAATAATAATAATAATGTGTCAGCTGTACGCCGTAACGGCGCTTCGCTGCCGCGCGACCACCACCAGTGGCGCGCGGGCTGCGTACACCGCGAGGATACCCACCCCTACGCGGACTCGACCGGTGGCCGAGTGGTCTGCACGTTCGGTTTGCAGCCGGAGAGTTAACACCGCAAAATAGAAGTTTTCCCCATCAATGGGATCATGGTTGGAGGGAGAGGCGAAGCGGGAGGGGGAGGGGCAAAGAAACTCACAACACAAACGTCATTGATGTCGGCTCCTAGCCATGTCAAAAGTGTATCCAGCCAAACGTGCTCATCGTTCTCCGGTTCCCAACCAGGAAGCCGAGCGGCTCCAACCGAGGCCAACTTCGAAATAAGGGCCCCATTCCTCTTGACCAAGTCATCCCTTGGTGTTCCCTCCTCTTCTTCCATCCGCACACAAGGGGCGCAAACAACGCGCCGCGCGAGTTGGTGGGCTGGCATGCGCAGCACGTGGCCCAGCCATCGGAGCCTGGTGTATGAAATAACGGTGCTGAGTGGTCCGCTTCTTCTTCCTGCGCCATAAACAAGTCGTCGAACACCTATCGCTCACACGGTATTCCCACCAGATATGAGCCAAACTGCTAAGGCACCCGTGGTCGAACGTAGCTAACCTCTTTATGTCGGTTAATCTAACAGGCCAGGCTTCACAACCATACAGTATGGTCGAACGTACGACTGCATTATACACTCTACCCTTCAGGGAGAGAGTGATGTCGCGCCGGCGCTATAGGTAATGGCAACGAGCAAAAGCGTCTTGTGCTTTTTCTATACGGTTTGTGACCTCGTCTTCAATTCCAACGGCGCTGATACAACTGAGCTTAAACTTTGTCTCAAATATGTCTCACTGTGACGGCCAGAGGTATAAAAAGCGGTCACTCAGGGCGCAGAAACATTCACTCTACCGGGCATTTTTCCTTCACTCGTGTTATACAGAGAATGACGCTAACTGGCCCACTCGGTGTTGATGGCTCTGTTGTGAAGTATCCGTTCGTAAGCTACTAAGGACGACCTTGTTGGTCCCGTGCATTCTTGGCACTCCCCGTTTTTTCTTCTTAGCGTCCATCACTTATTAAACTTAGGAATATAGATCGCCTATTCTTTTTCCACATAAGTTGAACCCTTTTGTCACGCAATAGCGCGCGTCTTCGTTAGACTGACGTCACATACACCACTTTGTATAACATCGGCATGCATTAAAGGTGCGCATGTTTATGAACTTCCACCAACCACCACCACTGTAGATTTTTACGCAATATTCTAGACACTACGATTTCTAACTTCGAGCTTGGTGGACACCGTCGATTCAACAATCAGCAACAGCAGTACATCAGCCATTTGAAATGATGTTTCACTGCCATACAACTATAGTGACCTATGGAATGAAGAATAATAAGAGGGAGAGAAGGGGGACTTACTGGAAAACGTTAATGCCCTAAGCAAACATTCAGGGTCAAGACACCTACACCTTGTGTTAACAACATACCTTCGCAAACAGCTGGCTATCGTGCAAAGATAAGGCAGCATCAACGAGAGCTTCCTTTGCGACTTTCACTGCTTCGCGTCATAATCAGCTTTATGTACCCCGCAGATAACTCAGTACCACACTTAAACAGGCAGTCCGACTAGGAGACGGCAGCAGACGCGCCACTGGTGTCGACTGCGAGCCGTGTCTTTTTAAGTCTCGAGCCAAGCACCACGCGGGTCACGTGGACTCCTGCCTGGAAGGCGAGTCGGACCGACGGCACCGAGTTTGATCTTCATTTCCCGCTGCCAAGTCAATTTTTATCCACCTCGAGCATTGCACCAACCTATGCCTGGCAGACTAAACAAGGCCCTACTAGGTAAGCGGCGACTAGGCATCCGTAGTACGTGCCCAAGGCAACGAAATTTATTAAGTGCTATCTGTTGTTCTAAGGAAATAGCTTGGTTATCACTGCCTAGCACACGCCTACGCACATCATGGTTGCGGACACTCTGGTACCATCTGACACCAGCAATGCTTCGCAGACAACAGTGATCGAAGACTTGAAGGCGTCCCAGATCTTCAGATCGAAGGGGCCATGTTTCACTACCATAGAGCAGCACGGTCCTCACTGTGGCCTTGTATACGTGCCCTTTCAGACGGATGGAATTTCGTTCTGTCGCCAAAGATGCCACAGGTTCAAGGGGGCAGTTCTGGCCTTTGCAATGCGTGAACTGACTTCAGTTTATATGCGCACATCGTTGCTGTTGCAGCTGCCAAGGTAAGTCAATCGATCAACCACCTCGAGTTCCTCGTTAGCAAGGGTCAGGGAATCATAAACTGGCTAGTGGTCCTTCAGCAACACTTCTCACTTTGAAGGTGCGAAGCGCATACCAACTAATGGGACCACTCTAGACAGGCTATTCAGGGTTGATTGTCCGCCGCAACATCGTCGAAAAGCAAGACGATATCGTCCACATAGTCAAGACCAGTTACTCTTTCACTAGACAGGACCTCAACGCCTGCACCGTAAGATTCCGCAAGGAAACTTTATACTGGAGTCTACGACGAAATTGAACAAGAATGGGGAAATCGGACAACCCTGACGAACGCCACTTGTGGTCGGAAAGCTATCCGACAAGTCACCTTAGTCCCTGACGCAGACTGTAGTGTTCGATTGTAAAGCACGTAAGATGTTCACATATTTCGTGGGAACACCTTTTCGCGCAAATATTTCGAACAGAAAGCATCCATCGACCGAATCGGACGCACCCTTGAAATCGAGGAACACAGCTATTGTCGGTCTGCGGTGTGCGTAGCGCTGCTCTAGCCAATTCTGCAAAGTGAATATATAGTCTATACAGCAATCTCCAAGGCGCAAACCCGCCTGCTTTTCCCTACTCCGAACTTCCCGTTCCACAGTAAGGCGACGAATGATAATCGAGGCCAGTAATTTTGTCACAACTGGCGTTAACTTGATACACCTGTAGTTAGCACAGTCGATGAGCCTGCCCTTTTTATATTACCACTATCATCGATTCACTCCAGTTAGCCGGCACAGTCTCTTCCTTCCAGATATGTTCGAACAGGGAGGTCAGTGCTTTGCGGAGGACCTCACCTCCATCCTTAACTAGTGCAGGTGCGAGGGAATCCGGGTCAGCAGCATGAAAACGATTGAGGACTGTGATCGCGTTTCGGACCTCGGCCTCCGACGGAGCCTCTAACCTAAGCTCCTCCTGCATCACCTGAATAGAAAAGGTTCAGGAGCATGGGGACAACTGTACTGGTCTTGTAAGTGTTCCGCCCAACAAGCCATACGGCGTTCCTTATTATGTATCAGTGCACCCGCGCGGTCTCTGTTTGACTCGCTGACGCCTTTTTTCCTGGGATCAGTGGTGCGGATCAGCTGAAAGAGCCCGTGACAATTGCCTATTACTCCTGTCTCCTCCATTTCTTGAGCCCGACTGTTCCACCAGGCTTCCTTGTCAGCACCTAGGCTCCGCTTTAGTTCGCGTCTAATGGTCTGTCTAGTCATATTGTACACAGTGCCATCCGGGAGCTTTCTTCTGGATTCCGACAGGTTCACCGACCTCTCGGATATCCGGTGACTTGTGTGGTTGCGATTAATAGTGCCACAAGCAGAGATTCCTGGATGGTGCACGGCGGCCGAAATCCTATTCCACTGAAGATCAGTGTCTTTACGACAAGAGAGCGAAGTGCAGTACGCCATGCGGCTTGATAGGCTTGCCTGACCGAGGGCTGAGACAATTTCTCCGTTGCCAATCGCTGCAGACGCTTGGTGCGCTTCCCGGTAAATTCGTGGAGAAACGACAGCGTACCAAGGCACGATCAGAGTCGACGCAGATATTCCAGTACGAGCGGCAATCCAGTATGGAACCACGCCATCTACCTTTTGGCATTGGGGTCAATTTCTGTCCATCGCTGGTCAGCTACAGGAAAATGCCAAATGATACCGCGGCGCCCACTGTGTCTAAAAGCAGTGCTACTAGGAAACAACTGGTGCTCCACACACAGTTGCAGCGGACGCTCACCGTTGTCAGTCCGTTTGGAGTTAAGCCCATAATTACCGTGTAGCTGAGCTACAGAAGAGCTCAGACGCCCTACTTGTGCGTTCATATCCCCTGCAACTCCTATACTATCTGCGCTACTAGCACTGCGTAGTAGCGCGTTCAGTTCGTGATAGAATGTGTCTCTGGAAGCATCAGAACTGCAGTCGGTGGGCGCATAAGCGGAAATCACAAACAACCCATCTTTTACTACTTCGTGAATCAACCTTATTTGATGTCGTCAAATGGGCTGCACACAAGCGGCTGTTCACCGGAATCCAATTAACCCACGAAGGATCAGCTTTGGAGCTGAATACAATACCTACCCCAGCTGGACCCGTGAGTGCTACATCAGCGTCTCTGGATGCGTGCAACCAATAGCGAGAGGGCAAGCCGGGCGCAGTTAATTCAACAACCCCACTAAGATCATTGATGCTACTTTCGGACACACAACCCACATCAATACACAGGATGTCCAACCTGCGTGCGAGTGAAACCTTTTGCGTTATTTGTCTTAGACTTCGAACCTTGAACGCCGCTTGGGAAACGGGACAGCGTGGCCTTATAAGGGACTGTTGCCCATAGGCGTCCGGTGGGTGTTGCTGAAAGGTAGCTGCAGATGGTTCTACTTCAATGGCACTCCGGTTGCTCTCAATTAAGCTGGGAATTATAGAAGGTAGGTTAGTAATGGGAGTCAGGATGAGAGTAAGAGAAACAGGTGGAATAGAAAGAGGGGAGGCGTCAGAACTGGCATGTTTTCGCATATCCGCCCTGCTATATGCAGCAGATAAGGTAACCTTTGCTAATCTGAGCAACGACTGATGCGGGATGTAGTTGGAGTTTGTGGAAATCGTCATGGTTGTATGTGAGCTGAGATATTGTTAGGGCGCCCAGACAGGAGGACGATTAAGGTCCTCAACCAAAGCCTTTGGCTCGAAAGCCTGTCCGCAAGGCAGTGGCGAGGTAGCAGTGATTTATTATTACAGAAATAGACGCCAACCCATTTCACACCTTCAACCTGGAGGACCAGGAGACTGCGTTTGTCTGACTTCTAACCATTGACCCTCATGGTAGGAGTAACTCACAAGGGGCCCGGAGACACCACCCAGTATAGCTCAATAGGTCAAGGAGGTACGCACCCCTTCGCGGATTATGTACTTCGGTTGTGTAATAGTGTATCACTTTCCTCCTGGAACAGCCCCTCGTACATGCTGGACTAGATGAGACCGGAGCTTACCGTGCTTTTTAGTTTGGATGCATTATCCTCATTATGGCTACTTTGTGTGGTACCTGCTCGGTGTTTTCATTACGTTAGCCTCCTGCTTATTCGACATTTTCGGTTAGCACAGACCTAATCCTGATCCTTATCACTGTCGCATTTTTCTCAATGACTGGAAGCTGTTATGCTGAACAAGTTTCTGATTGTTGATTCCCATTATTATTATTATTATTATTATTATTATTATTATGCATTTTAGCTAGAGGTAGAAAACACCTCAGCTACTGTGGCGCAATACCTAAAAGAAGAAAGGGAGTAAAACGCAACAGGTGCAAGCCAGGTGAGCTACCGGTAACGCATGGGCATCGATTCGGAAAGCTACCAGCCGGCTATTATGCAGCAGCAAAAATTATTTACTGAGCAAAATTATGAGAGGCTAAATAGTGAGATCGTGCTTAGAGGGGGAGGCTAAGATGGACAGGATGGGACAAAGAAACTCCCAGCACGAACGCCACTGAGGTCGGCTCCTAGCCATATCAACAAATGTATCCAGCCAAACATGTTCATCGTCTTTCGGACTCCAACCAGGGAGCCGAGACGCTCCAACTGAGGCCAGCTCAGAAGTGAGAGCCTTCATTCCTCTCGACCAAGTCATCGATTGACCACCTCTCCTCTTCCATCCACACCCCCGGCGTGCAAACAACGCACGTCGCGGGAGTTGGTGGGCTGGCATGTGTAACGCGCGGCCGAGCCATCGGAGCCTGGTGCGTGAAATAACTGCTGAGCGGTTCATTTCCTTTACCTGTGCCGTAAACTACGCATCGAACACGCTCGTTGCTCACGCGGTGCTCACACCAGATGTGAACTACATAGCGAAGGCACCGGTGGTCGAACGTAACTAGCCTCTTTATGTCCGCTAATCTAAAGGGCCAGGTTTCATAACCGTACAGTAAGGTGGAACGTACACTCTACCCTTCAGCGCGTGATGCGCCGGCGTCATAAGTGGCGAAGGTTAGTAAAAGCGCCTCGAGCTTTTGCTATACGGTTCGTGATCTCATCTTCAATCCCATGGGCACTGACGCAACTACCCAAATAGTTGAATCTTTGAACTATTTCTAGCTGATCCACACCAAGGGTCAGCGAAGGAGGCGGTCCAGGTCAATCTTGGAGGACCGCTTTGCACTTCAATGGTGCAAAGCAAAGCCCGAAGCTGCTGACAGCCAGTGCTAATCTGTCTAGTGCAGCTTCGCTTCGTCTGTGAGCAGTCACAGATGAGGGCAATGTCGTCTGCATACTCCAAGTCAAGAAGTCGTTCTCCGGGGAGCAGATCCACACCTTCAAAGTCGTGTCCTGTGAACGCGTTTTCTATGACTTCGTCAATAGCGAAGTTGAAGAGGAAAGGTTTCAGCGGGCATCCTTGTCTCACACCGCTGGAGATATTAAACGGCGACGACAGCCTGCCGCAAGCCCTCACTCTATCTGAACTACGCGCGTCTAATGCTCGGAGAGTATTCACATATTTCTCAGGTACACCTTTCTTGAGTAGACAGTCCCAAAGTGCACGTCTATCCACCGAATCAAATACACCTTTGGTATCGAGGAACACGATAACGGTGACAGTGCTCCAGCAATTGACGCAAAGTGAAGATGTGATCAATGCAGCCACGACCCCGACGAAACCCGGCTTGCTCTTCACCAAAATGGCTTTCACAAGTGCCAGTCAACCTGTGAAGGATGACAGAGGCAAGCAATTTGGGGGCGATGAGGATCAGACTGATTCCTCTATGGCTGCCGCACTCCGATCGTGAGCCTTCGTTGGTAATTGGGACTATAACGGAGCGTCTTCAGTCGGTTAGGACAGTTTCCTGCTCCTACAGTTTCACTAGCAAATCGTATAAATCATCCACTATATCTGGGTCCCCGAATTTGAAGAGGGCTGGATAAAGATCATCTAGTCTCGCGGCTTTGTTCCACATCAGCAGTCCGATCTCACCTTCGACTTCTGATCGACAGAGCGGATCCAAAGGGACAACCCACGGAGCGCGGCGATCAGTGGCTGGCGAGAAACTTAGCAATTCCGACCGATTAAATTGCCTTTCAAAGTGTTCAGCATCATCATCACCATCATTATTATACATGTCAGGTAGAGGTGGTGAAACACCTCCGCTATTGTACCGCAATACATAAAGGAAATACATACATACAATACATAAAGGAAGATTAAATACGACAGTTGCATGCCAGCTGAGCTACCAGCAACGGATAGGCATCGTTCCGGTAAGCTACCAGCCAGCTACTAGGCAAAAAGAAAAAATATTATGTTTTACCCTGCGAAATGAGATCGTAGATGGAGGGGGAGGCTAAGAGGGATGGGGAGGGACAAAGAAACTCACAGCACAAACGCCACTGAAGTCGGCTCCTTGCCATGTCAGCAAGTGTATCCAGCCAAACGTGTTCACCGTCTTTTGGACCCCAACCAGGGAGCCGTGAAGCTCCAACCGAGGCTAGCTCCGAGGTAAGGGACTTCATTCCTCTCGGCCAAGTCATTGCTTGACCACCTCTCCTCTTCTTCCACCCACATCCCCGGTGAGCAAACGACGCACGTCGTGGGAGTCGGTGGGCTGGCATGCTCAACACTTGGCCCAGCCATCGGAGCCTGGTGCGGAAAATGACGGTGCTGAGCGGTTCATTCCCTTTTCCTGGGCCGTAAACAAGGCGTCGAACACGCTCGTTACTCACGCGGTGTTCCCACCAGATGTGAGGTAAACTGCGAAGGCACCGATGGTCGAACGTAACTAGCCTCTTCATGTCCGCCGATCTTAGGGGCCAGGTTTCGCAACCGTGCAGCAGGGTCGAACGTAACGCTGCATTGTACACTCTACCCTTCAGGGCAAGAGTGATGTCGCGCCGCCGAAAGGTGGCGAAGGTTAGCAAAAGCACTTCGAGCTTTCGCCATACGGTTCGTGATCTCTTCTTCGATCCCAAGGGCGCTGATACAAATTCCCATGTAATTGAATTTCTGAGCGACTTCTAGCTGATTCCCACCAAGGGTCAGCACAGGGGGCGATCCCTGCCAATCTTGGAGGACCGCTTTGCACTTCAATGGTGCAAAGCAAAGCCCGAAGCTGCTGACAGCCAGTGCTAATCTGTCCAGCGCGGCTTGGCACGTCTGGGAGCTGTCACAGATGAGGGCAATGTCGTCTGCATACTCCAAGTCAAGAAGTCGTTCTCCGGGGAGTAGCTCCACACCTTCCAAGTCATGTCCTGTAAATGCAAACTCCATGGCTTCGTCAATAGCGAAGTTGAAGAGGAAAGGTGACAGCGGGCATCCTTGTCTCACACCGCTGGAGATATTGAAGGGTGGCGACAGCTTGCCGTAAGCCCTCACTCTGCCCGTGCTACGCGCATATATTGCTTGGATGATATTTACATATTTCTCGGGCATACAGTTCCAAAGTTCACATCGATCAACCGAATCGAAGGCACCTTTGATGTCGAGGAACACGACTAGGGTGGGCCGCCAATATGTGTGACGGTGCTCCAACAACTGACGCAAGGTGAAGATGTGGTCGATGCAGCCACGACCACGACGAAACCCGGCTTGCTCCTCACGAATCTGGCTTTCACGAGCGCCAGTCAGTCTGTGAAGAATTCTGGAGGCGAGTAATTTGGAGGCGATAGAAATCAGACTGATTCCTCTATGGTTGCCGCATTCCGTGCGCGAGCCGCCTTTGAAGATAGGAACAATAACGGAGCGGCTCCAGTCGGTTGGGACAGTCTCCTGCTCCCACAGTTCCACTAGTAATTCATGTAAAGCATCAACAAGAGCAGAGCCTCCGAATTTGAAGAGGGCTGGAGGAAGATCATCTGGTCCCGCGGCTTTGTTCAACTTCAACAGTCCGATCTCACGTTCGACTTCTGAGCGAGAAGGTGGATCCAAAGGGACAGCCCACGGAGCAGAGTGATCACTGGCCGGCGAAGAATCGAACAATTGCAGCCGATTAAATTGCTTTTCGAAGTGCCCAGCCCAAAGCTCCAAACGTTTTGACAACTTGCGGATAGGCTGTCCACTCTCATCACAAATTGTTTTACTAACAGCAGGTCTCCTGCTGCCCGTTTTTCGTATCAGATGGAATAACTTACGATGGTTGCCAAGGGCAGCGGCCACTTCCATCTCTGGCGCACGGTGAGGCCACCAAGATTCGCGGTCTCTCTTCAGGCTAGCACGGAGGCTTGCACCGAGCTCTTTGCGAGTTTCATTATGTTCACTTCCAGCCGGGATATGCCGGCGAGCATCGATAAGTTGCAGAGACCGAGAAGAGACCCAATGTCCATGTTGGCTATTAGACATACCACATGAGGATTTTCCTGCTGCTAGTAAGGTCTGACGAACATGTAACCAGTGACCAGTGTCAGCACATACAAGTGCATGATCGGTGTCCACACATGTGCTGCAAATCGAGCGACAATTCTGGGTGCAGCCTCTTCAGCGGTAACTGATGGCAATGTGATAGATCTGCGTCCAAGGCTGGTTCGAGGCTGGTGGGCGCCAAGTCACCCTGCGGCGGGTGTTGTGTCGGAAATTAGTGCTCGCAAGAAATAAGCGAGCATCTTCACACAAATGAAGTAACCGCTCACCGTTATCATTACGGGAGCCTACACCATGTTGACCGCCCAGATGCAGTTCATCAGTGGACAACTTTCCAACTTGTGCGTTCATATCCCCCGCCAGCACAACAGTGTCCGTGCTTCTTCTGTGGCGAAGGAGCTGGGTCAGTTGGCGGTAGAAGTCGTTCTTTACCGAATCATCGCTACAGTTTGTGGGCGCATAGGCAGCGATGATGAATAGGCATCTATTAGTCCCGCGCGACTTTGAAGTTTTAGACGAGCCAGCCAATCGGACCGCACACATCCGGCTACTGATTGGAATCCAATCAACCAGAGCAGCTTCAACCCGGGGACTCGGCAATGCCAACACCAGCTTGGCCGGTGCTCGATGCTGCATCATCACCGGATAGGCGCAATAAAAAAATACTGCTTACGTCACCTGAAGGAGATCGCAGAGTGAGCACAGAGCTCGAGTCTTGCAGGTGAGTCTCTGATAAGCAGCAGATATCGACCGAGAGGGTCTCCAATATTCGGGCAAGTGCTGTCTGTTGACCGATTTGTAGCAGTGTGCGTACATTGAGGCATGCCAATCTGAAGGAGGATCGAGGACTTCAAATGGAAGCTGATGAACTGGAATGGACCGCATGGTTGGACATGGGCTTGTCGACAGGAGAGGGGTGACGCTCAGCGTTCACATGTGAGTTGAAATTAGAAGGTAAATGCCTAGCAAAGCATGTTGGGGGAGGGCCAAGAATCGGGAGGTTGAAAACTGGGGGGATATAAGGGAAGTTGGAAGGGGACGGTAAGAGTGAAAAAGCGTAAGAAAGGGAATAGGAAGGCGGGAAGGCTTGAGCAGTAGCGTCCAAACCCCTATCCACCCTGTTCGATGCAGCAGATAGGGCACCGTTTATTATCCTCTGCAGTGGCCAGAGCATCAAGAAATTGTTTGAAGTAAGATTCATAGTATTGCGTGGACAGGATACTCTCAGGTTACCCAGGCCTAGACAGGAGAACGATAAAGGTTCTCAACCAAAGCCTTTGGTTCAAAAACCTTACCGCAAGGCAGTGGGTTTGGCGTTGGGCTACAAGGAGTCCGTTTTAAGGAATAAGGAGCCACCTCATTCCACTGCCCAACCTGGCTTGCCGAACAACCTCGTGGTGCCAACTGGGTGGTTCGAGATTTTCCTGTTCCAGCAAATGGTTCGGCGGCAGTGTTCCAGGATGTGGTGGGTTTTCGTCTGGCAAGCGTTCTCCCTATACAAAACCACAGATGTCCGTTTAACAACTGTGACGTGGCGGAGGTGACTCGCCACTAATTAATGTCACTGCCTTTTGCTTCATTCTGGCGAAGCATTGTATTCCAGCAAGTTGATGCTGTGATTTTGGGGAGCATTGGACCCCTGTTTGACAAAGGAACAAACGAAAGGCGTATGGACTGATCAATCAGTCACCGGTTCCCAATGGACGCGATTCACTGAATTCGCTCCGCTGCCTTGCGGGCAGGCTATTCAGCCAAAGGCTCGGGGTGGTGTCCCCTAAGTCAAAACCTTACTTCGTCTTGGGCAAGCGGGTTATATCTCGCCCTCTGAGGAAACCATGAACTTTGATGTGTTGTGTCGTTTTTTACTATTTCTGTACCTTATTTTGAGTTCCATGGTTTCCGACGGCTCAATGTCTATTCAGACTTTTGCAATATATATAACCTACAACCTGGAGGACTCGGCGGCTGAATTTGTCTGGCTTCTAACCATTGACCACTTTGGTGTGAGTGGCTCTGAAGCTGCAAAAACAGCACCCAGCATAGGTCAATGGATATCTGAAGCACGCAGATCATTGCAACACTGTAAGATCCAGCCTCATTGCGATGATGACTCCCATCAAGTGGAATGGCATTTGTTGCCGACTTAATATCGGCCGTCACAAGCCATGTCTAGCCCCACTGCGTTTGGCCATGTGTGTGATGAGCATCTAACGCGATCAAAAACTTCGCTTATTGTTACAGGCCTGCTTAATCTTCGTACATATGATCAAGCTTATCCTGTAGACGTGAAATCACTCGTCACTACCACTTTGAACAGAATTCAGTATAAAGGTGAGTAGTAGGGGATTAATTGTTTTTACGAAGACTTGTCTCAGCTGGATTCAGCCAAAAGTACACCATATATCCAGGAAAACGCTAGACTGCCGTTTCGTCCTATTGAGACTCGCCAATGAAGAGGTCCTGACTCAGGCATTTATTAAAATGCTTACTCCATTATCTTGAGTTAAGTGTTCTCTGATAAAATCTTAATGGTCATTTGTTAAATATCACCTGCTAGCGAGATACCGTCGCTAGCATTCACCCTTTCGTTTACGTACCAATTTTTCTGTACTGGTTGTATAGCATGCGTCTTACTGACGCCAACCGCAGTGCCACCAAACTACTTCCTTTGTAATCTTATCGTCCCAATATAAATTTAGCGTTTGAATTCCGTCATTTCATTTGTCAGACGATAGTTTCTATCTGCCTCTGACTGCCAACCGGCATGGCTGTAATAAGCAAAAATACGTCATGGCGGGCCGGTTCCTAACCTTAGGGATCACAAGCGTGCCTTGTAATCCGACGGCGCGGATTGGAGCCTACGTAGGATCTGGGCAACCATCGCAGTATACTTAGCTCACGTGCGACTGGTGATTGCGCGGTAGGGAAGCACCGGTACTACTGTCGGCGTACTGCTGATGCCTTTCTTTCTTTCTTCGTTATGGTGGACGACTGCATACGCCCGCTTTGATTCTGATGTCCGCAGGGTGACGTTATATTGTTTCCATCCGTGTTCCTATCGACGACAGACCGTGACCCGCGATTGATGAATTCCTAAGGCTAAGGACGCGGACGTCGTTGCCATTGTTGGTAACTTGGATTCTCTGGCCCATTGTCCATCAGCGTGAGATCATCGGCTTGTGGGCGTTTCGAACTCACTGCTTGGTGCACTGTCACTAGTCATCGCGCTAATCAGCTGTACACCTACCATAGCCTCTACGTCAGAAACTACTTTCCACCATAATCACCAGCAGTTACTTGTAGGCCACGGAGAGATTAGTTGCCACATCATTAGCAGCAGGTACATTTGCCTGTAGTCTGAGTATGCCCTTGTACTGAAGTCATGTTTCCGCTTTCGGCAATGTGCTCAGACTCGTAGATACTGCTCCCCAACCGTGTTTCCATCCGTGCATCTGCAATGATGACATAACGTTAGCGGTCACAAATGAGCGACCTCACAGACAATACTCTCTCTTCTCCTTTTCCCTATCTCAACTCTCCCGTCTATTGAGCAAGAGACTGCCGCTAACCTTGCAGCTGCTGCCATCAATAGGTGTAGCTCTTCTATTCAACCTAAAGTTTCATTTCAAATTGCTCCCCCTAACGTTCGCACTCTGGGTCAGATTACCCAACACTTACTCTCACTCTTCACTGTCTTGGTGTTGATGTGTGCTGTGTCTCCGAAACACGCATACCAAATAACAGCATTGTGACTACTCTTCGACTTCTTGGTTATGAATCTGGCGGAAATGACTACGCTCTGCGTCTGGTGATACTGGATCGATAGCCGTGTTGGTATGGTTGGCAGCATCCGGTTCCGGATTTGCCAATCACTCTGGCCTCCACGGGGACAGCCACAGGACACCTACGCCCACAGAGAGACCATGGGGGGCTTGCGCAGCACCATTTACAGCTCCAACCACACCCCATATCCAGTATAAACCCGAAGGAATTAGACCGGGAGGCATGTGAATGGGAGCCACGTTTCATCAACGGAGCTGGACCACACTCCTTCAACATTCACAGCAGCAGCATTCATGTCGATCTATGTGTGGAATCATGCATCCCCGATGTACACAAGGCGGTGGTTGGGCCGTAGTCCGCTCCACACTGGTTAGAACCACTCTTGGAGCCTAGCACGACCGCGAGGACCGTGCACCCCGTCCCCCAGCAACGATTTAGTCTGGAGCCAGTAATCGAGGTGGACGGTGTTAGACAAGTAGGCACCTTGCCAACGTTCAAATCAAGTGCAGCCACACCAGGGATATCAAACAACCAGGATAGGATTTGAAGAGAAGGAAACACGCAAAATTGACAGATTATGGCAGAATAACAGAATTGAACAGGCAATAAAATGGGATGACTTTTATCCAGATTCATAAGTCCAGTTTTAGTGTTAGTCGGTTTAGCCCGCCTGCGGTGAAGAAGCATCCTGAATGCAACAACAAACTTGCTGAAAGTAATCTAATCTACTTGATGCCGGTGAACAGCCTTTTCTTTGCGGTTCGACCTCGAGCATATATTCGGGTTAATAAGCATCGTCTACAGACACAGTGCCTTTCTATTGTCTCCGTTTATGCCCATACTGACTGCAGTTGGGAGAGTATCAAAGGTGATTTCTGTCGTCCGTTTTCGTCTTTTCTCCGCATAGCGAAAAGTACTGACACCGTGACTGTGGCTGGTAGCTTTTCATGCTCAACTGAGTCGTCTTTCAGGTTCTGAAAGCCTGTGAGGCCTCCTCGGAGTTGACTCACGCCGAACAGACAATGTTGATCGGTTCCCGCAACTGTGCGCTGATTACAATCTATACGGTACCATCACAGCATTCCAACATAAATGTTCACATCAGGTCGCCTGGCGCACGCCTTGATGACCTGGACCCAGATTGACCATATTGCCATCAGCTATAAATGGTGCACATCTTTTGTGGAGCAGCAAAGTGTCCATTTCGGAATCGCGTCTAGTAAGAAGATTATAACAAATAGCGACGGAGAAAAGTGGAAATGTGATGAATTTTTCTGCTAAACAATTTCAAAAGCTGCTTTTCCAACAGCAAGCTCAAATGGAGGCACAAATGCAAATGATCGAAAATCTTACACAATGCTTGCGTTTGCAGACAACAGGAGCAGCGACGCGGGACATGCAGGCGAGTTCCGTTGATCTTCTCACGAATGCAACCACTGAATTCAACTATGACGCGGATTCTGGATACACATTCGAAACTTGGTTCAAGCGCTGGGAAGACGTTCCGGACAGACTTCATTCGTCAGGACGACTCCTGGAAGGTGCGATTGCTACTCCGCAAGCTCGGAATAAGTGAACATTCAAAGTTCATGGACCACATTTTGCCCAAACTGCCGAAGGATTTGACGTTTGACTAACTAGTGTCGCAGCTGAAGGAAATTTTTGGTGGGTCGGTATCCTTGTTTAGTATTCGCTGTCAATGCCTGAAAATTGTCAAACAGAAGTCGGACGACTTTGGGGTCCTAGCAGACATTAACCTTGAGTGTGAGCGTTTCAAACTACGCTCTTTAGCGGACGCTCAGTTTAAGTGTCTCATTTTGTAAGCGCTCTACAGTCCCCCAGTGATGCTGAGATCCGCATGCGGCTTTTAGCTAAGCTGCATCAGGATCCTGATCTGACACTGAAGGCCCCCGTACGCGAATGCAAACGACTGCTCACACTAAAACACGACACTGCCATGGTCGAACGAAATGGTCTCGCACCACCGGCTACCGTGCACTTCGTGAAAAAGTCCAGCACTGCCAACCCGAGCAAACCCCTCAAGAGGTCTACGAACAAACCCCCCACAGCATGCTGGTCATGCGGCGAGTGGCATTTCGAGCGATTTTGTCCGTTCAAACGTCATATTTGTCAAACGTGCCATAAGCGTGGACATAAGAAGGAACTTTGCAGTCAGATCCGATCGAAGGAAGTAAAGAAGTCTTATCGAAAGTTGAATTCTAGGAAGGATGGCGCAGAGTCTCTGTCCATAGTTGCTGCATTCCAAAGTGAGTGTAAACCGAGACGGCGATTTATCAAGGTGTTGATCAACGGGATACCAACGAAACTGCAGTTTGACACGGCCTTGGACATTGCGATTATTTCCGGGAGCACATGGAATCACATAATGAGGCCGAAGATGGTCGAGTCTAAGTAAATTGCACATAATGTATCCGGTGGTGTGTTGAAATTAGTAGACGAACTTACTTGCAAGATTGCTTTCAAAGGTGTAGAAAAGTCGGGAACATGCTACATTTCAGACCGGCCGAATTTGAATCTTCTTGGTCTCGACTGGATTGAAAGTTGCAACTCCTCGCTGTCCCCTTGAATCAGATCTGCAACCGAATTCGAGCAAGTCCAGACCCATCATCAAAGTCCGTCGAAGACATGACATGTACCCTGAAACGAAAATTTGTCTCTGTCTTTCAGGATGGCTTGGGCCATTGTACGGAATTCGAGGCAACGCTGAGCTTGCGACCAGATGCTAAACCGGTGTTCAAGGCTAAAAGACCGGTGCTATATGCAGCCATGTCAACCGTTGATCAAGAAATCGATCGACTGGAACGTGCCGGAGTTATCACAGCCGTCAACTACTCATCATGGGCCGCACCTATTGTCGCAGTGAAGAAAGCAAATGGCAAGATACGCGTCTGCGCTGACTTCTCAACTGGCCTCAACGCCGCGCTGGATGACCACCAGTACTCATTATCTGTACCGGAAGACATCTTTGCAAAGTTGAATGGTGGTAAGTACTTTGCTAAGCTTGATGTATCTGATGCCTACCTTCAACTTGATGTTGACGAAATCTCGAAGGAGTTGTTGACGATCAACAATCGTCGTGGGCCATTCCAATACAACCGCTTGCCATTTCGTGTAAAAACGGCGCCAGCTATTTTCTAACACTTGATGGATACCATGCTAGCGAGCGTTTCTGGAACCGCTGCATATCTGGATGATATCATAGTGATGGGTCGAACACCAGAAGAACTATTTAACCGCCTAGATGAAGTGCTTGGTTTTATACAGTCGTACGGTTTCCGGATCCGTGAGAATCAATACACATTTTTCACGCCGATCTTCAAATACCTCGGGTTTATCCTCGGAAACGATGAACGTCGACCAGATCTGGAAAACGTAGAAGCCGTTAGAAAAATGCCTCCGCCAACAGATTTACAGTCCTTGCGTTCCTTTTGTGGGCTCATCAGCCATTACAGCGCATTTTTGCCTGAGATGCACCGCCTGCGTGTCCCGTTAAACAAGCTACTAGCCAAAGGCCAAACTTTTAGCTGGACATCAGAATGCCTTCGAACGTGTCAAGACACTGCTGTGCTTAAACTTGCTTTTGACTCATTTTGATCCCTCCTAAGAGATTGTCCTAACCACAGACGCATCAAGCCATGGGATTGGCGCAGCAGTTTCGCACACGTACACCAATGGATCTCAGAAAGCAATCGCCCATGCCGCCAGAACACTTACGAAGGCCGAGAAGAATTACAACGTGATTGAGAAAGAAACATTGGCCATAGGGTATGCGGTCAAAAAACTCCACATAATGCTATACGGCCGCCGCTTCAAGCTTCTGACAGATAACAAGCCCTTGCTGGCTGTCTTTTGTTCGAAAAAGGGCATCCCGGCCTACACAGCTAACCGGCTACAACGTTAGGCTCTTACCTTAATGGGGTATGATTTCGAGATCCACTACCAGTCGACAATTTCCATTGACCAAGCGGATGCACTCACGCCTAATTGGTGCCCATCAGAACGAACATGAGGACACAATCATTGCCTCGGTCGAGATTGAACCCGACGTCAAATTTCTGGTAACTGATGCATTGCACAGTCTACCAGTTACCGCAGAAGCTTTATGCACCGAAACGCTTTGGGACCCAGTACTCAAGAAAGTTCCACAGTTCCACAAAACAAGTTGGCAACGTTCATGTCCATCTGCCGAGTTGCAACAGTACTTCCAGACGAGACACTCGCTCTCTATTGTAAACGACTGCATACTGTTTTCGGAAAGTGTGGTCATCCCCAAGGCACTTCAGGAGCACCTTATTCGGCAGTTCCACGCCGGGCATTCTGGAATCTTTTCGGATGAGGGCGCTTGCCCGCACTTATGTATACTGGCCCTTAATAGACAAACAGCTAGAAGAAATAGCTAAACGCTGCCAAAGAAAAGCTTATGTTTTGAAAGCGCCACAAAAATCAAAACTCTTCATGGCCAAAAGTTACTAAGCCATGGTGCTGCATCCATATCGACTTTACAGGACCGGAAGAAGTTTCCTCATTATAGTCGACTCATACAGCAAGTGGCCTGAAGTGTTTCTCATGGATAGCACAACCGTCAATGCCACTGTATCTAAACTGCGTTAAACCTTCAGCAGATTCGGCTGTCCTGAGACAATTGTAACTGACAATGGCACACAATTCACTTCGTTAACGTTTACGAAGTGCTGCAAGCAATTCGCCGTCCAGCACATTCTAAGCAGAGGATACACATCTAGATGAATGTGCTGGTTGCTGATTTGGCTGAAATCTACATTTATACCTTGTTTGTGAGTCTCGTTCGTAATCAATAAAGCTTGAGTTCGCCACGGGGATACCGATGATTCTGTTTCCTTCTTTAAAATGTTTTTGTATTTCCACACAAATAAGCCTCTCGTCTGCAGTAGAGTGACGACTCGATTTTGTGGCAGTAGGTTTGTACATGAAAGCATCGTTTCCAAACAGGGAGGGAGGGTCCACATTGGTGGCTTTTAGCGCACACAAAGTGGTTCATCAAAGAATGGAATTCGGACGAATTGGTGACACTTAAGAAAACCGCGTTCCAAGGGTACATCTGAAAATTTAAGTGTACAGACCGTTTAGCGCGCGGGTGGTGATCTTTATACTGCACATTGACAAGACAATGACCACTAGTGAAACTTGTTATGTGAGTACTATCCATCGAAATCTTGCAATGAGAACCGAGGATATTCCATTTGAACTGCTTGACAACCGATGCGACAATGTGGTTCTCAGTGTTTCCGGTATCAGCACAAGCTACTAAATGTACTTGTTGATGAGTACATCGACGCCAGCGTGAGACTGTTTTGAGCCGCTGCGATCGTGATAGAGGATAGACAACCATGGAGCACGGAAGCGCTGTTTCTGGATGAAGCACGACAAACCTTCTGGCAATGTCCTTTCTTTCCACAACCGTTGCGAATGGCGTTGCTCGTAGGGCATTGAGATCGATTATGTCTGTTCAATCCGCAGAGGCAACACTTGCTATTCGCTACAGTAGCGGCAACATTGTTATCTTGGAGTACTGAGGTATTCGACGCTTGCAAAGGTTCAATATGACCTAAGGTAGATTTACCATAACCCTTTTCTGACTGTAACTGACCATAAACCATCTCGAGAGTTCTAGCTTGTACAAGATCGGTGTGTAAATCGAGCGACACATTTTCTAGGAGACGTTCATGTTGAGAATGAAGCCAAGTTATGAATACATCTCGAAGGGCGTTTTCTCGGTTCTTCTCTGCTCTGACTATTTTGAAGTTACAATCCCGGGCCATTGATTTCGACTGTTGCATGAACTTGTCTAAAGTCTCGTCCACTTGTTGCTTACTGGTAGCTAGAATATGACATAGATTTCATTTTTCGGTTTGTTGCATATAGTTCTAAAGGTTCCGATGGCAAGTTCGTAGGTTTTCCACTCTTTAATGTAGTCGTATACATTAGGAGACACGTATTTTGCCAGTATCCTCAATTTATTGAACGGCAGTGAGACAACGGTGTCCAAAAAATAAGTAACCATATCAAACCAATGGGTCCACTTTTTCGCCTAGTTTATGCTGGTGAGATTGGCATCAAACCATTATGGCCAAAGCATTCGATCCATTGCTTTCTGAATAAATTGTATTGAAATTGAATGAGAAGTAGGAGGACTACGACAAGTGTAATGAGTATGAGCACGAGAGAACATGCCTTATTCAGCAAGCAAGGGAAGCATATAGGCTGAAATGAAATGCGCACGCTATGGTAAAGAAGTTTACCTATCAGTGGATCTGTTCATTTACCTTGGTAGCACTGTTACCTCTCGTTGTCACATAACTGGGGGGTTACTTTGCGTCCCAGTAAGGCTTGTGTGGCTTTCCAACAGCTCAACCATCTTTGGAGACGGTGGGCTATCAGCTTGTCAGTGAAATGTAAGATGTATAGCGTATTACTGTATGGATCAGTGACCTGATCATTTCGAGGCGAAGACATTCAACACTTGGCCATGTTTGACCACCGGTGTCTACGGAATTTCTCTTATCTGTTGGATACACCGGGTCAGCAGTGCTGAGGGTCGTCAGTTTACTTTTGACAAGAAACCTTTAGGTGCCTCACTCAAGTGTTTGCTGAATCTTAATCGTTTACCTTAGCTAGACCATGTCCTCCCTATGCTCGTTGATCGACTTCCTCGGTGTGCATGCTACGCTGCGGCTGCGCCAAGTTTGTCCAAACCGCGAGTTGACCAGTCAGTGACGTGGCATAGAGACATGAAGAAGGAATTGTCAACCAGCTAACAGTTCTGTTATATAAGATCTGGTGTGAAGAAACACTTCCATCCGTTTGGGGCAAGTCAATTGTCGTCCTGATCTTTAAGAAGGCTGCCCGTACCCTGTGCGCTAGCCACCGAGGAATCAGTCTAATGTCCGTCGCTTCCAAGCTGTTAACATCCATTCTACTCCTCAGACTAACCCAGATTCGAGAATTGCGCTCTCATCGAGAACAGGCTGGTTTCCGCCCCAGTCGAGGGTGTATGGACCACTTGTTTCCGCTCTCCCAACTTGAAACGCGTCATCTTTACCGCCAGCTGACTATGGTTGTTTTTCTGAACATCCGATCCGCTTTCGACTCCGTCCTTCAGCCAGCTTTATGGAGTTGCCTACAGAGGAATGGAGTACCCGAAAAATATATTGCCATCGTTCGAGCATTATATTACAGTCTCAGGTAAAGAGAGAGCTTATGGTAAGCTCTCTCCACCTTTTTCCGTCAGGGAAAAAGGCTTGCCCCATGTCCTCGTTTCTCTTCATTATTGCGATCGGGGATATCCTTTTAAACGCTCTCGAGGGCTTTCAGGATTCTGGTGTTGAGCTTCGTCCTGGCAACCACGTGACTGATTTAGACTATGCTGATGATATTGCCTTGCTTGGTGATGACGCACAGAGCACACAGGCTGTTCTAAAGCGCTTGGCGATTGAAGCATCAAAATATGGCATGGCCTTTGTCCCTACGAAATGCGGAGTCCTGGTCCTGGATTGGCATTCACCTGCACCAATGCTCACTCTTCAAGGTACACAGCTTGGACAGGTGGACAACTTTGTTTACCTGGGAAGATGTATCTCTGTTGATGGTAGCATTGGAAAAGAGATTTCCTGCCGCATTGCTAAAGCCCGTTCGGTGTTCACCAACTTAATGCATTTGTGGCGACGCCGTGACCTTTCACTGTTGGTAACGTACAGGGTCTACAATGCCTGTGTTCGCGCGGTGCTGCTGTATGGCAGTGAGTCCTAGCCGATTCGTGTGAATGACTTGCGTCGTATTTCGGCCTTTGGCAATAGATATCTGCAGAGAATAGCTCGAATCTGATCGATGAACCACGTGCGCAACGGTGATGTTAGACGTCGCATCTTGGCTGCCACAGGACTTTCACTTGACAGACTGGTACCGCTTCGCCAACTGTGGTGGCTGGGCCACGTTTTACGCATGCCATGCGAACGGCTGCCCCGACGCGCTCTCTTCGCTCCTACAGAACCATCCTGGAAGAAATCGCGCGGTGGCCATCCTATCACGTGGCGATAAACGATTAAAGCGCTGACTTCCAGTTTAGCTGTCGTAAATCCCGTGCGTCTTTCAGGCTGGGGACCAGAGATGAAGAACACTGCTGCCTGGAAACATTTTCGGAGATGGCACAGAACCGGGCGCAACGGAAAATGTGTACAAATATTTGTCTTGCTTTTCATGATTTACATCGCAAACATTAAACGGACAAAAAAGATAAGACGGCGTGTAAAAAGATGAACAAGCTTAAAAAACAAATATTTTTAACCTTCCTTTTTTCTCCTTGTGGTCTCTGTACTTATTGCCTCCATTTCATGGTTTTCGCTAGTTCTAGTCTATCTTATAGACATACCTTATAGGCATACGTACTACATGCCCAAGTCAACAAAACATATTCAGTTATCTATAGTTCTAAGGAACTAGCTTGGGTTTAAGTACCTAGTACTCACCAACGCGCATCATCGTTGCGGACATGCTGGTGCCACACGACACTAGCAATGGTCTGCAGAGAACGATGATCAGAGTTAAAGACGCCTCAGATCATCAGAACGAAAGGGCCAAGTCTCACTCATATAGTGCAGGACGGCCCTCACTGTGAATTTGTAAACAGGGCCTTACAGCCGGAGCGAAACTCCCTTCTGTCGCCAAAGATGCCGCAGGTTCAAGAAGGCAGTTCTAGCTTTTGCGATGCGTAAACTGACATCAGATGCTATGCGCCCATCGTTGCTGATGCAGCTACCAAGGCAAGTGAATCGATCAACTACCTCGATTTCCTCATTAGCAAGGGTCAAGAGGTAATAAAGTGGTCGATGGTCTTGCAGCAACACTTTGCACTTTGAAGATGCGAAGCGAATACCAAATAATGGAAACACATGTACGGCTATTCATTGTTGATTGCGTCGCCGCAACATCACCAAAAAGCAAGACGATATCATCTGCATAATCAAGAGCAACAACTTTCAGCAAGCAGGACCTCAACGACTTAATAGTAAGATTTCGTGAGGGAACACTCCAACATGATGGAGAAAAGGAAGAACTGGAACAAATAGGGAGAAATCGAACAACACTGACGAATGCCAGTTGTTGTCGGAAACCTATCCGACAGGTCACCGTAGACCCTGACGCGGCATGTAGTGTTCGAGTATAGAGCACGTAAGACGTGCACATATTTCGTGCGAACACCTTTTATCGCAAAGAATCCGAACAGAATTCATCGATCGACCGAATCAAACGCACTTTTGAAATCCAGGGGTACAGCTATTGGCGGTGTGCGGTATGCGTGGCCCTGCTCAAGCACCTGCCGCAGAGTGAATATATGTTCTAGACTGCCACATCCTATTCGGAAACCTGCCTGCTCTTCCCTAATCCGTGACTCGCTCTGCAGTGAAGCGACGAACGATAAACGGGGCCAGTATTATATATATATATATATATATATATATATATATATATATAATTTCTCACCTCGTGTACTTATCTAAGATTCGTTTGTAAACAACTTATTTCACATGCTCATTAACTTAAGGTTTATGTCACCGTTTCCTTATGAATCAATCGAGTTATTTTCTTTCTCTCTCTGTCTCAAGTGTTTGGCTGTTGTTTGATATCCCCGGTGTGGCTGCGCTTGATGTGCATTTTGACAAGGTGCCTAACTGTTTATTACCCACTACCTCGTCCATACCATGACCACTTATTTCCGCTTTGATGGACAAGTATACCAACAATTGAGGGGAACTCCCATGGGATCTCCAATCTCGGGACTCATTGCAGAAGCCGTAATGCAGAAATTAGAGCGCATCGCACTGCCATCTATCAGGCCAAAACTCTGGATACGATACGTGGACGACACGTTTGTTATCGTAAAACGGAAGCAAGTACAAGCCACGCACGAGTTGCTCAACAACACATTCGACGATATCAACTTCACGATTGAAGTAGAGAAGAATAACAAGTTGCCATTTTTGGATGTACTGGTCACTAGGAATCCCAACGGAGCTCTGCAAACGTGCGTTTATCGGAAGAAAACGCATACGGACCAGATATTAAACTTTCACAGCAACCACCCGATGAATCACAAGAAGAGCTGTATTCAAACCCTATTCAAAAGAGCGGAAACGCACTGCAGCACAGCCGAGTTGCGGAAACAGGAAGAAAAGCATCTATACCAAGTGTTCAAAAACAACGGTTATCCGAGAAACTTCATCAGAAGAAGCCTAAAGAAAACGAACGTCTCATCATCCACAACAACAGCAGCAGCAGGCACCTGAGCAAGCAAACATACGAATAGTGCTCCCTTACATAAAGAACGTCTCCGAACTAACAGGAAGATTGCTACAGTCATATGGGATCTCTGTGGCTCACAAACCAAGTGCTACCCTAAGGAAATTGATCTCAAGACCCAAAGGAAAAGTCAATCAAGCCGACAAATGCAATGTCATCTATCAGCTAAAATGCAGCGACTGCGATAAAAACTATGTCGGACAAACTGGAAGGAAGCTTTGTACACGAATCACCGAACACAAGGCGGCCGTCAGAAGACATGATCCGCACTCATTGGTTTCTGTGCACGAAGATCAAGAAGGCCACCATTTCGATCTGGAGCATGTTAAGATCTTAGCACATGGAAGTACAAAACATGCCAGGGAGTTTTTGGAAGCCTGGTACTCCACAACGAATTCAATCAATCGACACATCGAACTGGACGCAGTATACGCAACACTACTGGCGAAAGACCGCCAACTCAATCGATTGAATCCGGTGGAACGTGTGGCTAGCCAACCAGGATTGACGGCAGACTCGCCCACAAGCGCAAGCAGACAAAGACCACGAAACACAAGGAGTCAAGGTCAAAGGTCACTTGCCCATCAATCAGGCTGAAGGCGGATCGAAATCCCAACCAATAGAATTGCTCGCCTCCACGGGCAACCACCGCGGTATAAAATACGCACGCACACCACGCTCAGCGCACTCTCACCGAGGCTCCCCTACGCTATTCTACGCTACTGCACGCTACTCAACTACGCACTGATGATGTCACCTCGATTGGTGACGAAACGTTTGCAACCAAATTGCCAAGCTCAGCGAACAGTTCAACTGCCATCTGTATTTAGTTTACTTGGTCTACCATCTCTATCTCTGTCTCAAGTTATCGATTTTGATCATTCAAACAGTCCAGAAGTAAATCCCAGCCCGAATTGACGCTTACCCCACAGTATCCGTGATTTGTAAATGTTTGGATCCGATGCGAGTTTACCGAAAAGAATTCTTCACCCTGAACTGATTTCTGATATTGATTCATATTAAATGTATTTGTATTAGTTTCTTGGAGCATTTGTGAATAGATGCACCACTCAATTACAGAGACAAGAGACCGTTTCAGCATTAGGTTTTCTATCCATACATTCTGTCACATCAGCATTTATTGACACCGGTGTTTTTTGCACATTTCGCATGAGTATAAATAATCACGCATGTTGCGGAAATGATGGTCACATTGTAGAAATATATTCGTGCGATTCAACTACCTTCCACAGTGGCAGTTTGGAAGTCATAAGCGCTGTTTTTCTTTGAAGTACGCTCCAACTTGTCTATGGGGACCAGCCAACACATCCCCAACTTTTTCTCCTATGATTAATGTCCCTATGCACGAACCTGTCCAAGGCGACCACTTTTTGTCTGTCCCTTGTGTGGTCGCTTTAGGCAGGTTTGATTGTAACACCTACTTCAATCGCTACGGAATCTGGATCTGTGTGAACCTAATGACTCGGACACAGACGTTTTTTCAACCACCTGGTATCGTTGACCCATTAAACATTCGCCTCCCTTTACTGAAAATCCTCGAACATTTCCCTCGCCTCCGCTTGTTTCAACTAGCTAAATGCACGAACTATCTTCTAGTTGCACCTATCCCTTTCCAAATAGCTACTATATGCACTTGCTACGAATAAACCTTGTATATTTCGCGACTTTGTACTCTTTTTACTATCTCCCTAGGTATTGGTGGCACGAATACATGATGCCGCTAAACGTCTGCACGTGCCAGTTGTGGATTTGGCTTCTGAGGCGACTCACATTTTACATCCTCCGCCCTCAAACTGGACTGGAGATAGCCATGAGGACTCCAGTACTCAGCGTTTCCGCGTCATATTTCAAGAGGGTCGGGGAGTTCTACTCCATTGGCTTTATTCCCCCGGTTCCCATACCACATGGTACACAGGTATCTGTTTGCGTTTCTGTATCTCTTCGGAGTCATATTTCTGTGTTAGTTTTTGTATGCTACTTCCCAGTTTTTTCCAGCGTTTAATAGTACATTTTGGGTGGATTTTGGCGGCTTTTCCTCACTCAAAAGCACATCGTATCCAGGTTCGGGAGCCATCGTCAGTTATGGTTTTGTTGATCTTATTTATGGTCTTGTCAGAGTTCGTTTAGCAAGTGACTTGTCCTCTCCAAATTGCTCGTACTTGTTAGCCTTTGTTTTCTCTCTTACCGTCCATCGCTAATCTTCTGTGAACTGTAGGTGACAGCGGCTCGTTCTTATACCTATTTGGAGACCATCAGTTTCTTTTTGAATAACATAACCACTACACCCCCTGATTATCTGCTTTGGTTGACCGTATCATTACTCGATCATCCTATATTGCGTGTTGCAGCCGAGATATTCGTATGGCTCCTGATTTATTCTGTTGCTTGATGTCATTCACGTGATTCAACTCCTAACCTCTCCCTTCTGTTTTTCATTCTTCTTTTTGCTTTTCCACTATCCTTAAATGCTGTGATCACGGACGCATCGAAATGTAACATTTGTTCTCAGGCTTTATTCGACGCAGTGTGATGTTGTCACTCAGGATCTCTTCCTTTACTTTTTTCGGCTCCTCTCTCGTTTCTGTACTCGGGGCTCAGCACACATTGCTTGGCTGTTATGACCAGGCGAACCGTTCGTGGTGCAAATCACTCACGCCATAGATATTAGATCTTGTTTGTATTTCTGCCCTATTTTTCTCTCAAGATATGGTCTGTCTGTGCTCTAATTTTCCCCTAGGGTGCTCGGTTATCGTTGGACTATGAAAGCCAAGTTCATTTACCGCGTTTCAAGACAGATGGACTACCCATAGTTAGAGGGTGATGTCATCTGATTACCGTCTTAGTGAATAGTCTTCTCATTGGCTTTCTCGATACCGGACATCCGAGTCCCGCCTTACACTGGTTGGGTTACCACCATGACCACCATTCCCTGTTTTGCAGGTTTACAGATGGAGTGGCCTTGCGAGGTGGAATCAGCCCCTCGCCCCGAAAATGATCGCCCGTGGGATGTGGATGCTCGGTGGCTTCTCTATTCTGACGAGCACACCGAGTGGATGGTGGAAGAGGATTTTCTGCTTCCCACCGGTTCGCTCAGACCAAGGGCTACGTACACACGTAAGTTTTTACATCTAATCCTTCTTTATCGTCGGTTCTCCATGCCCCCACGCCTCCTCAAATTTTCCCTGTCTCCACATGACTCAAGTGTTGTGAAGACGTCACTCCATATAAATATTCCTAGCCTGTGTACTCTGCGCGTCGACTTTAACTTTATTTATCCGTATATACGGAACCGTATCATCTTGATTGGAGATCCTGCCACTGCAGAACTCGGCGATTATATACCAAAAATGGTAAAGTATTTCGCATCTCCCTCGAACTCCATAGAATCCACCGCGAGAAGTGGAACAACACTGGACTTGTATACGGAAAGCGTTGACCATTTCCGGACAGTCATGCTGCGGTCTAACTCGACGCCCTTTGAAGTCTTGGATCTCTGCTCGTTCTCTGGAGCTCTTCGAACGCCGCAAAGATATCTCCGCGGAATCAGATTGCAACGAGCGGCGCCGTTCTACCAACCGGCTGCTTAAGCAAAGCCTCCGCAAGGATCGCGAGACATGGTGGTCTGAGCGTGCTTTAGAGATGGAGACTGCTGCCCTCTCTGGTAACACTCGCAGGCTTTTCCAACTCATTCGGTCCACTGGCCTCAGGAAGCCTGGTGTCAGTGAGGTCATTTGTGAGCTGGATGAGTCTCCGATCACCAACCAACAGAGGCGTATGGACCGCTGGGCGGAGCACTTTCACTCGCAGTTCAACTGGCCTCCACCATCCATCAGTACCTGCAGTACACCTTGCTGTCCACCTTGGCTAGTCCCATTGAATCCACCCAGCGAAGCAGAAGTCTGCCTTGAGATTCGACGCTTGAAGCGCTTCAAGGCTGCCGGCTTAGACGGACTTCCTCCGGAGCTATTCAAGTATGGCGGTGTAGCAGTCATTAACCAGCTAACCGCGCTGTTCGCAAAAATTTGGCATGAAGAGAAAGTGCCTCCCTCTTGGGGCGAATCAGTTATTGTCCCAATTTTCAAGAAAGGCGCTCGCACTTCATGTGCAAATCATCGCGGGATTAGTCTTATTTCGGTTGCCTCTAAGCTGTTGGCATCCATTCTACTTCGTAGACTATCCCCAGTACGTGAATCGTACTACCGTGAAGAACAAGCTGGTTTCCGTCCTGGCCGCGGATGCGTGGATCAAATCTTCACACTCCGCCAACTCCTTGAACATCGCCACATTTATCACAGGCCCACTATCGTTGCATTCCTAGACATACGTGCCGCTTTTGACTCTGTTGATCGACCTGCTTTATGGCGTTGCTTACTAAAGAACGGGGTGCCAGAGAAATATATCGCCATCTTACGAGCACTTTACCTTCACACATCCGGCAGAGTGAGGGTCTACGGCAAGCTTTCCTCGCAATTCGCTGTCAATAGCGGTGTGCGACAGGGCTGCCCTATGTCCCCATTCCTCTTCAACTTCGCAATCGAAGACGTTCTGTCAAATGCCCTAGAAGGTTTCCAACATTTTGGCCTAGAGCTTCTACCGGGTGAGCGCGCGACCGACTTAGATTATGCTGATGATATCGCCTTACTTGGTGACGATCCTCAGGGTATGCAACTCATTCTGGATCGTTTGGCGGTTGAAGCATCTAAGTATGGCATGAGCTTCGCCCCATCGAAGTGTAAAGTACTGCTCAAGGATTGGCTTTCACCTGCACCCGTGCTCACTCTCCAAGGTGCGCAACTTGAACAGGTAGATAGTTTCGTCTACCTTGGGAGCTGTGTTTCCGCTGACGGCACAATCAACAAAGAAGTTTCTCTTCGTATCGCTAAAGCTCGATCAGCATTTGTCAATCTGAGGCACTTGTGGCGTCGTCGCGACGTCTCATTCTCACTAAAGGGCCGAGTTTACAGCGCGTCCGTTCGCTCAGTATTGTTGTACGGGAGCGAGTCCTGGCCGATTCGCGTGGAAGACATGCGTCGTCTTTCTGCCTTCGATAACGGTTGCTTAAGGAGGATCGCTCGTGTTCGGTGGCAACATCGAGTTACCAGTACTGACGTTCGTCGTCGCGTCTTGGGGAATGCAAGTATTTCCTTCAACAAACTGGTTTTGTTGCGCCAGTTAAGATGGCTCGGTCATGTCCTACGCATGGCACCTGAGCGTCTACCGCGTCGCGCTCTATTCGCTCGTCAAGGACCTGGCTGGAAGCGACCGCGTGGTGGTCAGCCTTCCACTTGGCGGCAGCACATGAAATCGCTGACGTCGTGTCTAGCCGCTGTTGGACCCGTACGTCTTCCAGGATGGGGACCCAAAGATGAGGAGTGCCAATGGCTTAGGACACTTGAAGACATGGCCCGCAACCGGAATCAATGGAAGAATTGTGTACAGTGTTGTGTTGATTCACATGTTTAATTTTACAAACATTGAAAATGACAAAAAAGAGAAAAATCGGCGTGTGACAAACAAACTAAAAATGTTTTGTTCTGTATTTTTGTCCAAATATTCCATTTTCTTGCGGCATATTAGCTGAAGTGTGTTGCCCACCTTCAGCTAGCATGCCACGACGATTATGACGTAATGACTGTCTCTTATACACTGATTTCCATGGCTTTCTTGGCTCTATGTCTAGTTACTAGACTGTTGAGATTACATACATACATACATACGAACTCCATAGAAGCCAAACTCGCGTACTTCCATTCCTGAGCAGTATAGTTCGCCACCATTGTTGACAGCCCGTTTCTCAACCTCCCCTTACCTGTCTCTTTGTAAGACTACATGTTGTTTATCGCCTTAGTGAAGGATGTGCATCTCCTGAGGCCAACCATCACTACTACACGACTGGTCAATCTACCACTCTCTTTAGAAAGAGGAGACTCCCGGGTTTGAACTCCTTATAGTCTAGGAGCAACGCACGTTGCTACCAACCACTGTATCAATGAAACCGTTCAGTCAAACAGCTATGATCCTAGCACCGAGGTGCAGTAGATCTATTTGTCACGACTCCAGGTTGCGGGTTAGACTGAGGGTGGCTCCTCACTCCATAAAACGGACTGTCTGTAGCCCAATGCCAAAACCCCGCCATCCAGCGGTTAGGTTTTTGAACTAAAGGCTTTAGTTAAAAACCATAATCGTTCTCCTGTCTAGGCCTGAGCAACCTAACCGTATCTATAGCACTCAATACACTAGGATTTGTTCTTGATACTTCGGCCGTCGCATAGGATACTCAACAGCGCCCTATCTGCTGCATCGAACAGATTGGATAGGGGTTTGAAGGCTACCGCTCAGGTCTTTCAGTCTTCTTATTCCCCTCTTGTAATTTTTCACATTTATTGTCCCTTTCCAACTTCACTTCCTCTCATTCATTTTCAACCTGCGATTCTTGGCTCTCCTCCATCTCGCTTCAACAGTCGCTTGTCTTCTAGCTTCAACTCCAGTGTAGCCAATAAGCCCATGTTTAACCAAGCGGACAGCATCAGTTTATCCATTTCCCTTTAGAGTCGTTTGCCCTCGTTAAGACTGGCATGCCTCATCGTGCGCACTTTGTTACCGTTTGCTCAACAGCAGAGATCCTATCGATCGGAATTTGCTGCTTCTCGGATTCGCGCTTGCAAGATTCCATCTCCATGCCTACCCTGCGATTCCAGATATGTGCCATTGGCGGCACTTTCTCTTTGCGCCTATTTGGAGATGACGCAGCTTCAAATATCGGTCAAGCCGGTGTGGGCATTGTTTTGAGTCCCCGAGCTGAAGTTGCCCTGCTTGATTGGATCCCAGTCTACAGTCAGATGTGCGCCGTTAGTTTAACTAGTTCGTTCCACACTTAGAACCCACGCGAAGACAAACGATAACTATTTGTCATTGTGACCTACGCCCCACCCCCCTACAAACTGTAGCAGTGATTCGGTAAAAGATGATCTTAATCACCAACTTAACGAACTCCTTCGTTACAAAAGCAGTATGGGTACTGTGATGTTGGCTGGTGATCTAGACGCCAACGTCGGAAAGTTGTCCTCAGATGACCTTCGTTTGGGTGCTCAATTTGGTGTAGGCTCCCGTAACGATAACTGTGAGCAGTTGCTACACCTGTGTGAAGATGCTCGTCTCTTTCTCGCGTGCGCTAACTTCCACACAGCACCTGCAAAAATGGCTTGGCGGCCACCAGCCTCGGATTAGCCATTGACGCAAACCGACCACATCGCATTTCGTTACCGCTGGAGAGGCTGTGTCAAAAACTGTCACTCGATTTGGAGCACAAGCGTAGATTCCGATCATGCCGTTGTGTGTGATCACTTTTGGGTGCGTTTCGGTAGGCGTTTGCAAAACCGCTGTTGGCACATGGACAGTCAGCCAACTGACGAAGCCAGGTGTAGAAGATTCCCAAATGTCCTATCCTCTGCTGCCTTCCTACTGCTCCCTGCCTCATGCTTGTGGTTCCCTTGACCGTTTTCCCAACTCCTTTCCCTGTCTCAACCGATCTTTATTGTCTGACTCTCAATGGAGATTGTGTTCCGTGCCAAGTTAATTAAGTTTATTTGCACTTTAAGCATATAGATGCCCTACATTCAACCGTACATGCATTGACCTATATTTATTTCCAAGCTCTGAACAGACTTAATTGTCGCTTCATGTAGCTTCGCCTCATGTTATCAGTTCGTGATCTTCCGTTTTAACTCCCTCGCCGTCGCAATCGGAACTGGCGAGCAAGACATTCGTCACATCGCATGTGACCTCACGATGTTACGAGATCATGTCAGTAGAGTTCACACCACCTCGTCTGTGCGGACAATTGTGAATGTTACTCCGTGTGCAGTTTAAACACTTGCAACACTATCACGGTGTGTCTGTGTAAGGCACTGACCGAACGCCCACGTTTCATGACAACCTCCCTTTACGATTGGTCATGTATAAGCCTGTATAAGCCACAGTACATTGAGACGAGGTTAATCTACGTGAATGTGATGCTCAGCTTGCTGGCTACCTTGGATTTTTATCATCGATGGATATACCTGTCTCAGAAGCACAGATTGTTGTGGTATTGTACATTGTTGTTTTTAATTATTTATATTAGTACTGTATTCCAGTTCCAGTGTTGTTTTGTTGAAACCGGTGGAAACGCGTTCACTCACGACTTCCAAGCTAATTGTCGCTTGGCTGTTGAACTGTTCGCTGAGCTTGGCAATTTTGTTGCAAACGTTTCGTCACCAATCGAGGTGACATCATCAGTGCGTAGTGGAGTGGCGTGCAATAGCGTAGTGTAGAGGAGCCTCGGTGAGAGTGCGCTGAGCGTGGCGTGCGTGCGTTTTTATACCGTCGTGGTTGGCCGCGGATCCGAGCAATTCTATTGGTTGCGACTTCGATCCGTGTTCAGTTTGCTTGATGGGCAGATGACCTTGACCTCAACTCCTTTGTCCGCTTGCTCATGCGAGCGAGTCTGCCGCCAGTTCGGGTTGTCTAGTCACACGTTCCACCGGATTCAATCGATCGAGTTGTCGGTCCTTCGTCAGTAGCGTGGCGTATACTGCGTCAAGTTCGATGTCTCGATTGATTGCATGCGTTGTAGAGTACCAGGCTTCCAAAAATTCCCTCTCGTGTTTTGTACTTCCATGTGCTAGGATCTTTACACTCTCCAGATCGAAATGGTGACCTTCTTGATCTTCATGAGCAGAAACCAATGAGTGTGGATCGTGCCTTCTGACGGCCGCCTTGTGTTCGGTGATTCGTGTATAAAGTTTTCTTCCAGTTTGTCCGACGTAGATTTTATCGCAGTCACTGCATTTTAGCTGGTAGATTACATTGCATTGGTCGGCTTCATTGACTTTTCCTTTGGGTCTTGAGATCAATTTCCTTAGGGTGGCACTTGGCTTGTGAGCCACAGAGATCCCATATGACTGTAGCAATCTTCCTGTTAGTTCGGAGACGTTCTTTATGTAGGGCAGCACTATCCGTTTGTTTGGTTGATCAGATGATTGCTGCTGTTGCTGAGGCATTCGTTTCTTTAAGTTTCTTCTGATGAAACTTCTCGGATAACCGTTGTTTCTAAACACTCGATATAGGTGATGCTCTTCCTGTTTCCGCGATTCGGCTGTGCTGCAGTGCGTTTCCGCTCTCTTGAACAAGGTTTGAATGCAGCTCTTCTTGTGATTCAGCGGGTGATTGCTGTAGTAGTTTAATATCTGATCCGTATGCGTTTTCTTCCGATATACGCACGTTTCCATAGATCCATCTGTATTCCTAGTGACCAGTACATCCAAAAATGGTAGCTTGTTATCCTCTTCTAATTCAAGCGTAAATTTGAAATCCTCGAATGTGCTGTTGAACAAAGCATGAGTGGCCTGTACTCTGTTCCGTTTTACGATGACAAAGGTGTCGTCCACGTATCGTATCCAGAGTTTCGGGCTGATGGATGGCAGTGCAATGCGCTCCAATTTCTGCATTACGGCTTCTGCAATGAGTCCCGAGATTGGTGATCCCATGGGTGTTCCTCTCAGTTGCTGGTATACTTGTCCATCAAAGCGGAAATAAGTGGTCATGCAGAGGTTCAGGAGTTCCCAAAAGCTTTCAGGTCGTATGGTTGTTGTGGGGCTTAGTTGCTTCTCAAGTAGTTCCAGCATGGTTTCTTTGGCCAATTCATGACTGATTGAAGTGAACAGTGCAGTGACATCGAAAGAAAGCATGATTTCGTCGTCTTCTATTCTGACACTTCGCAGTTTTTTGAGGAATTGTTCAGCATTGTTGATGCTATGTTCGGATCCGGCAACCAAATGTTTCAACCTCTTCCACAAATCCTTTGTTAGTTTATATGACGGGGTTCCGGGGAGCGAGACGATTGGTCGTAGTGGGACACCATCTTTGTGTACTTTTGGTAATCCATAGAACAGTGCAATGTTTGTATCATCCGCTTTCATTCTCCATCTCTCTGTGGCGGTGAGCTCGTTCTTTGTTTGTAGTTTCTTCAGCGTTGCGTTAATCTGGTTGACTAGTTTTGAACTTGGATCTTGATCGATCTGGCGATATGTAGTTGCGTCTGATAGCAGTTCTTTGGCCTTGTGAACATACTCCGGTTTGTCCATTATAACTGTCATGCGCCCTTTATCCGCTGGTAGGATTACAATGTTCTCGTCTTTCTGTAAACGTCTGAGCGCATCCTGTTCCTCCTTGGTTAGGGTCTGGGTGACTTTATTCCGAGTAAGCACTGGGACAACCGTCTGCCGTATCTGTTGCTGGGACTCGTCTGACAGTCCATTTGATTTCAATGCATGTTCTAAGCTAGCCAAGTAGTCTTTAGGGCAAGCATCTCTGACGTTGAAGTTAAGCCCCTTAATCAAGACATCCTCTTCACTTGCAGTGAGATGCCGGCGTGAAAGGTTTTTGATCCATCCTTTACTGCTAATGCAGTCATTCCTCTTAGTCAGTTTGTCTAACTTTGTGTTCAATGCAATCTTCCGTCGGTTCTTGGTGCTTTTTACTCGACGTTCAATTGCGGATTCCAGCGCTGTTTGTTGCTGTGGGTCAATAGTACTGAGGCAATTGGTTCTGTTTTCCGTTATGACTCTCTCGTATTTGCGTAGGCGGTTATGGGCATCTGTTATCATCCGTCTGACCATGCGTCTCCCGTACTGTCGTGCTAATTTCCAGGCGGCTGGATGGTTTAGCGCCGGTCTGTGGTTTGTATTCGCTGGCAGCACGTTCCTTCTCAGGCATTCATGAAGGAAGTAGAGCCGTTCGCGTGTGCAAGCTTGTCGGCAGGCAAATGTTTCCCAACGACGAGCTTGTTGTAGCGTTGTACGCTCGAATTGGTTGGCTATAGAATTGAAGGCTGGTAGCTCAGGTTGTTCAGATGGCTGTTGAACTGTTCGCTGAGCTTGGCAATTTGTCGCTTACACCAGGTGTTCTGAATGCACTTCAAAGTATGCTGCCATCTAGGCTGAGTAAGCGTTCACTGAACACCGTTGAAGGTCACTCGTCGCATATTCGCCGGATGTTACTATCAGCAGGCATGTCTTCATGTGGGAAATCAAATTATCAACACGGTATTGGGTTTCTACCCAGTCTCTAGTACTTATCGATACTCGCCGACCTATTCCGGCTAAAAGCGAATAAAATAGGATTTGCAAAAATTTCATGGAAAAACTGTTTTATAGCCCAAAGAGAGACCGCGAAGCGTGGTGGAGATGGAACAGCCGCTTTTTTGTAACCGTCGTAAGTTCTTCCGTCTGATACGAGAAATGGGCATCAGGAGACCTGGTGTTACCGAGACCATACTCGACGAGAGGGGACAACCGATCCACAACTTGTCAAAACGCGTGGAGCGTTGGACCGAACACTTTGCAAAGCAGTTTAATCAACCTGTGTTATCACCTATTTTTCCTTCACTGGGTACCCTTCTCCCTGCCCGTCTCCTTGGAGCTACCCTCACGCACAGACGTTGAACGTGAGATCAGATTGTTGAAAGTGAATAGGGCTGCGTAACCAGATGATCATCCACCAACCATCTTCATATTCGGGGGACCCGGTTTTGTAGATGATTTGCACCATTTACTATTGCATCTGTCCCAACAGACTGGAGCCACTTCGTTATAGTCCATATTTTCAGGGGATACCCACGTTTGGAATGCGGCAATCATAGAGGAATCAGTCTGTTCGTAAATGTCTAAATTGCTTGCGTTTCTCGTTCTCCAAACACTGACTGGAATTCGTGAAAGTCTTATTTGTGAGCATCATGCCAGGTTTCGTCTAAATCGGAGCTGCATCGACCACATCTTTACTTTACGCCAATTGTTGGAGCACCACCACATATATTGGGGACCCATTGTTGTCCTGTTTCATGAAATCAAAGGGACCTTCGATCCAGTGAGCCGATGTATGCTTTGGAACTGTCTACCAAGAAATGATGTGCCCGAAAAATGTTATCCGTGCGCTTTTCGCATGTAGCTCGGGCAGTGTGAGTGCTTACGGCAAACTGTCGTCGCTCTTCAATATCTCTAGCGGTGTAAGACAGTAACTCCCGCTGCCACATTTTTTCTTTAACTTCGCTATTGCCGAAGTCATAGAAATCGCGTTCACGACCTACAAGGTGTGGAGCTGCTCCCAGGTGAACGACTTTTTGACTTGGGGTATGGTGATGACATTGCTGTCATCTGTGACAGCTCCCAAATGTGCCAAGCAGCATTGGACAGATTAGCACTGGGTGTCAACCGGTTCGGGCTTTGCTCTGCTTCATGGGATTACAGTCTTTCTCCTAGATTTGCGGGGACCCATTCCTGCGCTAACCCTTGGTGGTGATCAGCTAAAAGTCCTTCAGAAATTCAAGTGCCTCGGCAGTCATATTAGCCTCCGTTTGATCGAAGATGAGGTTACGTAAGGTTGAGGTAATTTTGCCAGTCTCCACTACCTGTGACCCCGATGCGGCATAACTCTCGCTCTGAAGGGCCGAGTTTACAATGCAGCCGTCTTTTCAACCCGCCTATACGGTTGTGAAACCTGACCCATCAGGTTGACATAAAGAAGCTATTCCCGTTCGATCATCGGTGCCCCACCGCAGCTTAGCTCATATCTGGCGGGCGCACCGCGTGAGCTATGAGTGTGTTCCGCGTCGCGTAATTGGGGCAGGCAGAGCGAGTAAGCCTCTCAGCAACATTGTATCATGAAACAGGTGTTGGTGGCTGCGTGTTGCCCATGCCACCACACCGATTCCCGTGACCCGCGTTGTTTGCGCACCCGGAGTGTGGCTATTAGAGGAGGAGGGGAGGCCATGTGATGACTTGGTCGAGAGGAATGATGAAGTCCCTCACTTCGAAGTGGACGTCGGTTGATGTCTCCCGACTGCTTGGTTGCGGTCCTAAGGACGATGAACACGTTTGGTTGGATACGCTAGTTGATATGGCGAAGAGTCGTTCTCAGTGGCGTTTGTGTTGTGAGTTTATTTGTCCATCCCCCTTTTCCTTAGATTCCCCTACTTGTTACGTCCCTATACTAAGTGCATACTAAAAGATTTAATATTACATTATTTTTGTTCGTCGCAATCAGCCGACAATCCAGATAAGTCAACTACCTATCCGGAAAGGCACCAGACGGCTGTTTCGCCCTATCGAGGCTCATCAGTGGTGCGCATCCTTCGGTCCTCTACGGAGGATCGTACCCATGACTGCTAGTGGCTTGTGCCAACTAGCCCGCAGCTTATGCAACTAAGCCACCTGGTGTTTTTCCGGATAGGTAGTTGACTTGTCTGAACTGTCGGCTGACTGCGACGAACGAAAATACTCACCAAAATCCTTCCACTCATAAGTAAATTAATATTACATTATTTGTTTTTTTTTTGTTTTCTATAATTTTTGTTATATTTTTTTGTATTGCGGCTCATTAGACGAGGTGTGTTGCTGACCTTCCGCTGACGTATAATGATAATGATGATGTTGACAACTTCAAGAACGTAAGGTGGAATACAAATGGAATATAACAGATGGAATCAAGGCGCAAATGCGTTAAGCTAATCATGATCAAATTTCTATTAGCAATTAGACGCAAGAAACCGAACGCAGGCACGCCACTGACTGCGCGACTGCAGCATAGGGTCCCCAATCATTGGTGTGGACCATCCCGAGGTCACCCTCCACGAAGACGGTACGCCCTAGCCTGGTCAATTTTCTCACTCAATTACTTTATGGCTCTTTGCCACGCGGTTTTTTCCAACTTGGTGCAACAGAGCTGATAGTGCACGCCGAGGAAGGCAGTCGACGGGTATAAGGAAGACACGGCCTAGCCAACGTAAGCGATTAAAATTCAACAAACATTTGCGTGAGGCACCAGGTTTCTCGCCAAAAACCAACCGGCTGGCCTCGACAT
The DNA here is from genome assembly GCA_944474145.2 of Dicrocoelium dendriticum. Lineage (NCBI taxonomy): Eukaryota > Metazoa > Platyhelminthes > Trematoda > Plagiorchiida > Dicrocoeliidae > Dicrocoelium > Dicrocoelium dendriticum. Next base: position 108,525,658 of record OX104069.1, read on the forward strand.
TACTCACCCGGTGTTCCCACCAGACTTGGGCAATACTCCAGAAGCACCAGTGGTCATGGTCAACTTAACGGTCGTCCATTTATTTTATGGATGTGGGAACACATTATGCTCGCTTTATACACAATTTCGTGCTGAGGCCGCCTCTGTTTGAAACCTTGGATCTTGATTTCAACGTGTCTTGATGTATTGCGCACGTTACCGGTTTGTGCATTATCCTCCATCCCTCGAGCCTTCAGAGTGAGCCTTCTTCGCTGCAATTGGAGTGGCGCCACATTTTGCGGACGTGGATTTTCACTCGATTGCCGGTACTTGGTGGTTAACTCACCGGTCCTGTTTGCAATCCCCACTTGTTCCTGTGCCATGCCATTATTTCATCACTATTGTCATTGTCAGTTTACCGACTGTTTACGGCACGGCGACAAACGTGTCTCTTTACCAGCTGTGTGGGGCAGTGCGAGCGAGTCGTCGCACTCAGTTTGCAGTGTCTTAACTTCTTATCATCCCTCCTTCTTTTCCTCTCACGTTCTACTTCAAACGTTGCATGTGAATGTTGTGGATTATCAGTATTCCATGCTGCATTATCCACGCGTGACCCTTGCGACCTAATCAGAATCAGTTTCTTGTGTCCTCTGTGCCGACAGGCCCATACACCGTTCTTTCAAGCGCCTGTATCGCCTTATCTTAACGGAAATAATTTTCGGCGTTGTATGGTTTATAGTGACACTATTATTCTCCTATCGCAGCTGGCATGTTGCTCTTTCAACTTATTGACCTTATTTCGGTTCTCCTCATGGTGGATAGTTGCTATCCGTCAGGTTGATGTCCACTTGTCAAACTGGAGGCTGCAAACGACGATATTCCTTGTTGGTCTTGATCCTTCTTCTTCTCTATGTAGACACTGTTCCAATCACTGTTCAACCTTCTGATGTGTACTCATGAGTAGGGGATTTCGATGTAGTTAATTGAGGTTATTCGCAGCCAGTTTCCAAATCAAACAGTCGTCCACATGCCCGGAAAAGCACTAGACTGCGGTTTCAGCCTGTTAGGCATCATCAGTAGTGCGCATCCATCAGATCCATCAGCATTCGAACCCATGACTACCAGCTGCTTGAACCGCAAGTCAGCGGCTTATACCACTGGGCCACGGGGGACAGCTTCGGACCGTCATGATTTACAAGCTAACTGCGATATAGCGCGTCTTATCCTCCACTGGCATGCTAGTTACGAAGGTTGCAGAGGACAGGGTTGGTCCCGAAAGTCACGACGTCCATTACCAGTAGCCATGTACGACCATCTGATTTGGAAGCTGGCTGCGAAGAACCTTAAGTAACTGCGTCAAAATCCCCTACTCATGAGTACATCAAGAATATATCCGCCCTGACAGTTTCTAAATGCTATGTCATACATAGCTACTGTTAGTGGACATCTTGTCTTTCGGGGCCAACCCTGTCCTCCGCAACCTTCGTAACTTGCATGGCAGTGGAGGATAAGACGCGATAAATCGCAGTTAGCTTGTAAATCATGACGGTCCGAAGCTATCCCCCGTGGCCCAGGGGATTAAGCTGCTAACTTGCGGTTCAAGCCGCTGGTGGTCATGGATTAGTATGCTGATGGATCTGATGGATGCGCACTGCTGATGATGCCTAACAGGCTGAAACCGCAGTCTAATGCTTTTCCGGGCATGTGGACGACTATCTGATTTGGTAGCTGGCTGCGAAGAACCTCAATTAACTTCTTATGTGTATCACGGCTGTCCTACCCATCGATCAATACAGACGGATTCGACGTCGTGCTCCTGGGATTTCACTGCCACATACATGCAATTGATTGGCATTCCTAAAATGTTGTATTACTTATTGAACAATCGATAACTCACGGACTCTGAAAGCTTTGAATGTCTCGCTTCCCACAGCCGAGGAAATCTCATGCACACAGGGACTGTGCGCAGTTGAACCATCGAGGGGTCTTCGCGCAATGGTTGCAGAACACGATCCTCCCATGTCAGCGATCGAAAAATTAGCCTGTATACCACGTGGTGTCCCACTAAGTGCGAGGTTCGGTGTTAGCGGCGCACACGATCTGGAGAAAGTCGTGTTCACGATAGTGTGTGTGCAATGGCGGAACTTTGCCCCCACACGACCTTGTTCACTTTTCTGGTAGCCAATGGGCTTACATCTGTTTCCACACTCAATTTGTTCTCTGAAATTTCACTTTGTGGTTTACTAATCTGTGCGGTAACCCCTGATGCGCTGATGCGATCATCAGAGATTCTACTGTGACCAGGGTAAGCAAACCGATTGATCACTTCGAATTTCTCACAATTATTCAAATAACCAGTTAAATTGACCTCGTTCGTTGCTAGCTTCGAATCTCAGTCAAAATCAGCAGGTAACGCCTTGAGACAAACACGTGTTGGTTAACAAACTCCCCAAAAACTGACACAGATAGTGTCAAATCAATTTACATTTATAGGTCAACTCCGAAACGTACGCGTTTTGGAACAGCTAGATTAGAGTATTGATGGTTTTGTGAGTATGTACTTTTTGTAGAAAGTAGAAGCCACGATTAAACTGCACAATAATCGGCCTCGACCGGGAATCGAACCCCAGACGTACGGGTTGCCAACTGAGCTACCGAGGACTGACGATCAGGTGCGCAATTTACTACATGACTTTTGCTTGATTCGCGACGTATCTGTCCTGGTGTGTCACAGATTGGCTCACTCACTCGTCACTTCCCAATGAACCGAAGTATCTGTCCTTCAGGTGTTCAAAGGGCGATGGTAAATCTTAGTGTATTGGTGATTTTATGAGTATGTAATTTTTATAGCAAGTAGAAGCCACGATTAAACTTTGTACAATAATCTGCCTTGACGTGGAATTGAACCCCGGATAATCCGTATGTCCGGGGTTCAATTCCCCGTCGAGGCAGATTATTGTGCAAAATTTAATCGTGGCTTCTACTTGCTACAGCTAGCTTATTTGCCCTAATTGTTAGTACAGTTCTACTAGCCAATGAGATGGTAGGTATTCACCTCATGCGATGGGGACGCGAATGTCCCTGAAACGGATTGGTGTTTTGGCGGTACGTAATTGGCTCAAATCATTTTCCCGAGCAGATAGGCTGTCTAGTTGTTGATGTGTTCGTGGAGCTTGGCATTTTACCTGCCAGTCTTACATCATCAGTCTAGGGCACATCATCTGTTGTTGGTTGTCAGCAGTTTGTTTCGTAGTGTTCGCATCAGACAAACCCATTTCTAGGTTTGCGCTCTCATCGGAGAGACTGACTATCATGCACTGACGACGTATCCTCTGTTCGTGAGGAAATATTTGTAACCGAATTGGTAGGCTCATTGACCACCTCGGAAACTCACTCTCGGGTGGTTTTATAATGTATGTAAAACATCAGCGGCACACCAGCCGTGTATACCGATGATTGGTTTCCATGTGACGGAAAGCTGCTCTCAGAGCGTCCAAACATATCTAGTAGTTGCGAGTTAGACCATTTCGTCACCTCGCTTGTGAGAATTAGTGGGACGCTTCAGCCCAACGCTATCGCAGTACTTAGCATTTTGTCGGTGTTTTGTTACCACACCACTATAGTGATGTCTAATGTGTCTCTCTCCAGTTTGTGACAGCTCACATTTAAGTTTGGATAAACGCATGTGCATATGTTGTATTCGAACTGCTATTGGACACGCATGACGCCAATCTATGTATGTATGTATACCGAATGAATTGGACGAGGATACTCATACCGCTTTTGTACGACTAACTTGGTGCAGGGAAACAGCACTCGAGCAAACCGGAAATAACATTACCAGAACATGAAGAAGGTGAGTTTATGACAAACTCATGTTGATTACAGGTGTTGCGAACCCAAGGCACTGATCATAAGGGCGGTTGCTCAGATGCAGGAGAAGGTACTATTGCACGCGGAATAGAAGCATGATACGTACGCTCCCATTCGATTTACTAATCCAGGCCAATAAGGCGTCTTATGTGGTACGCTTCCTTGCGTGCTGAGTAAGCTTACATTTCTGAAGTAGCTATTGTTTGAGCTCCCCGGTGTGGATGCGCTTGATGTGAATGTTGACAAGGTGCCTACCTGTCTATTACCCACTACCTCGTCCATACTGGCTCCAGGAGACAGTTGGTCGTTGCCGGCGAGACGGGGTACACAGTCCTCGTGACGGTGCTAGGCTCAAAGTGTGGTTCTATCCTGTGTGGAACGGGCTACGGTCCAGCCACCGCCATGTGTATGTCCGGTGTGCATGATTTCCCAATTAGGCCGGAATGCTTCTGTTCTGCTTGTTGAAGGAGTATGGGCCGGCTCCGTTGATGAAACGTAGTTCCCATCCGCATGCCTCCCGGTCTTATTCCTTCGGGTTTACACTGGATATGGGGTGTGTGGGTGGAACTATGGGTGGTGCGGCGCAAGCCACCCACGGTCCCCTTTGTAGGCGCAGGCGTCCTATGACTGTCCCCATGGACGTCACAGTGACAAGCAAATCCGGATACGGACGCCGTCAAATCATAGGAACTTAGGGAATGAGATGAATAAGAGAGTGAGAAGAGATCCTGGTGTTAAACGTAAACGCTCTTAGCGCACAGGCAGGTGTCAAGGGGTCTACATCTTGCCTACAGCACACAGTCTCAAACAGTTGGGTATTATGCGAAGAGTGCGCCGCGTGAACCTATCTGTAAGTACTCGTGAGTAAGAGGAATTCGTCTGTAATTTCAATATATCCGTCCCAGCACTTCCCAAGCTACATAGCACAACCCCATTCGAACAGCACCAGTCGCGCGTTTCGCCCTATTGGAGCTCGTCAGTTCCACATCTTCTTCTACCCGCTACGAACCTTGCACCGTCCTACATCCCAAGAACAAATAAGGCCATTTTCGGTAATTGGTGGGCCATATCTTCCCAACAACGCTTTTTGCTCCCCGTCAAAGTGTCTCGAGCAAAATACCACTGTTAGATCTCCTTGCTGATTGCTCGACTGATTTATTATTTCTCGTTAATCCATTGGACTCAGTGTCTTAAAGGTGCTTCCTCTCACCGCAGTGTTCACCCTACGAAGAGGCGAAGTACTACCTTCCCTACGTTAACCTGGGATCGAACGTGTAACATCACCTACATGTAGTTCATTTCATCCAACACTAGCTTACTTGCACCTGTTACTCTCTTTCCAGCCGATGAATTTCTCGCCACTGCTGCGGCTGTTGCTTGTGCCTCCAGTAGCAGCAGTGTCAGTCTTCCAACTGCGCATTATTCTGTATCTTCCAATACGCCGTCAATGAATTTGTTGGAACATTCAGTCAAAAAGAAACGACGAAGATCTCCTTCTCCTTCGGTCTCCGATTCTATTTCCACTCCCGGTATTCATAAAAAGCGACGACCTGGATCTTCAAATGCCAACGAAAAAAGTTCTCGCCATTCTGTCGGTCATAACAGCCACCGAAAAGTTAAAAAAGAGGTATCTCTTTATTTACTTGAAATTGCTTGAACTTCAATACTGCTTTCTAGCAATATGCATTTATTCTCTCCGGTTACTAATCACCTCAACCGTATGCATGTTTATAAGCCACCGCATTGTGTACGTCTGGTATGCATGATTCCCTACATAGATAGATAGGAATGCTGCTGATGTACTTGTTGAAGGATTATGGGCCGGCTCCGGTGGTGAGACATGGCTCTCATTCACATTTCTCCCGGTCTTATTCCTTCGGGTTTCCACTGGATGTGTGGTGTGTAGATGCAGTTGTAGGTAATACAAAACAAGCCATTCATGGCCCCTCTGTAGTCCCAGGCGTCCTGTGGGTGTCCTTGTGGAGGCCGCAGTGACAGGCGAATACCTAACCGGATGCCATCTACCTTGTCAGCAAAATCTTCGTTTTCCATGCTGTTCAGTCGGTTCTTAATCATTATTTGCAACTGATATTTATACCCCATTCGGCATTAACATGCCCTCAGGTTTCTCTCGTCCTTCATTCACACTCCATTCATTAGGCGAAAATTATACTTTATTCAGCCACGGTAAGTTTATTTTTGTCGTTTGTGACCATTTCACTGTTGGTTAAGTTTACTTTACTCGGACTACCGAAAGAGCCACCTCACCGTACTTCTCTTATTGAATAGGAAGAGGACGAGACCTCCTGTCAAACTGCCCCATCGGATACGATCACGGAAGAGACGGATCTAACAAAAGATTTCGATGATCCCGAACCCGTGCACAAGATTTTTGCCGCACCTGTTGGCAACGGGATTCCAGCTGCCTCTGTCAATTCACGCTCCAGCCGTGTCGGTCCCAGCACGGACGTGTCTGCAAGCAAGTCTATCTTTTTCGATTTGGACGAAGACAACGACACTGGAGACGGTCTGGAGTGTCCTGGTGCTGCGGTAAACCTGAACGACCCTGTCGGTGAGCATGTTCGGACATACTCTTTGCTCATGTTTTATATTTTGTAGCTTCATCGCACGACGTAAGGTGACGGCTGCGGTTCTCCATTTTTTGTGCACAAACCTTAGAGCACAGCTTCATGTCCAGTTGCGATGCGGCTGGATTTTGATGTTGTACAGCGGATTACGTGCCGTCTTCCACTGAAGTGACTTACAGCAAGGTTTATAAACCTAGTCTTCATATTTACTCAACACAGAGCTAAAACAACTCCGTTGGTCCGTACTCATAGTCAGCTGTGAAACAGTCAGCAGTGGACAGCGCCTCCACGGTGAATGTGGACAACAGTAATTTGTACATGCGATACTTTAATTAACTACAGTGTTGCGAATAAATAAAGGTCATGTGTGTTCCACTGTGTTCCACTGTAGGTGATTGTGCACATATGAGGGGCAGGCATCAACAATTCGTCGGAACGTAGTGCCGACGCTTCGCTGTTGTGCAACCACCATCAGGCAGATGTGGGCTTAGGATAATGCGAGGGTCACCCTGCCCCTACGCGAGTTCGAACCTGCGCCCTCAGATTACAAGGCAGGCGTGTGATCCCCTAGGTTTACGGGCCGGCTAAGGCACATATGAAGAATAAATGAACACTTTGGAACTATCCGTTTGCTGATAAGTATGGTAAATCATGATGAATCGTCAAACTTGGAAGGCTGTGACTTTTTAATTCTCACATCGCTGCAACCGAAAGCAATCTCCCGAATGCTTTCAGGACTAAGTACGTCGGACCTATCGATATTTCGTAACTAGGCAACCTCATTCTCAACTTCCGCATCTTATTAGGTTTTAGGACTTGGACTTGCTTTGCGAGGCATCAGTTTGCTACCTACAAGTTCATGTTGATTGATACCAGCGTTCGAGCGCTGTCTGTTGTCCGACGGTGATAGTGATCGTATTCCTTCCTCCCTGTTTTAAAATCGCTGTCTTATGCGGTCGTTGAAGGTGGAATGAGTCGAACCCGTATGCGATTGACCGCGGTCTCAATTGAGCCATCTAGTACGGTTGAAAAATATACGCTGCTGATCGCAAAACTGCTGAAATTGTATTTGACAACTCGTAATCATCTCCTCACGGAGCCGTATTCTTTTCTATGCTGAACTGGCTTTTTGTTTCCTTCTGAGACCGACCAATTGTATATCAGCTTTTTTTGGGTTTCATCAAACAAATTCCCATCTGTCCCATTGTTTTTGTATCACCATAGTTTTGATTTCAGTTGCATGGAGAAACCACCGATGTATATGCTTATTTCGGGTGATTCACGTGTTGTAATTCGTTGCTTACCGATTGGAACCAGCACGAGTACGATCGACCCGATAGAATCCGAGTCCCCAAGCAGCAAACGCTGGCGGATGCGGAAAGACGGTGCGTTGGGACGGGGTTCCGGCATAATGCTGATGCCCAGAATTCTGTCATTAGTCCACTTCACTCTTCTGTTTCTCGTGTTAGTTCTCCACTAATCGCTAGATTCACTCCGGTCACATTTTATGTTCCAATCTTTATTCACACTTGGTTTTTTTAAGCTTTCATACTCCATATTAGATCGGGCATCATGTTACGTTCACACTTACCATTAACTTTTGGGGTTAATGTGTGCCGCATCTCCAGGGCACACATTCATGATCATAGAGCTGCACGTCACTTGCGATTGTTGTGTTCAGATCTCACACAGCCAATGGTTTTCCCGGTGCTACTTCAATCGTAAACGTAGCTATTCTGGCGGCTGCGTTGTATCCCGCGTCCATGTAGAGCACAGACTGCTTAAGTAGATCCCGACGACGACTGTAGCTAAGAGGCTGTTGAAAACGACCTTCTCTCCTTAGTTGCCCTCATCAGGGAAGCAGCTCCTCACTCACTTCGCTGCTTGCTAAGTTTTTGCCCGTGTCTCATCTTGACCCATGATGAAGATCCCGATCATCTGCCCTCTTGTCCCGTGAAATGCAATACCAAACTGGATAAACGCGTTACCTATTTATTTATATATTTGTAGCAGTCTATGCATAGACATAGAACCATAGAAACCATGGAACACAAAAGAAGGTACGGAACTTGCAAAAGAAAACACGACAACTCATTAAACTCCATGGTTTCTTCAGGGCGAGATACAACCCGGTTTCCCAAGCCGAAGTAGGGTGTTGACTTAGGGGACACCACCCCGAGCCTTTGGCTGAATAGCCTGTCCGCAAGGTAGCGGAGCAAATTCAGGGAATCGTGCTCATTGGGTGCCTGTGACTAATTGCTCAGTTCATACGCCTTTCGTTTGTTACTTTGTCAAATAGGGGCCCAGTGCTCCCCAGAATTACAGCACAAAGTTGCTGGAATACAACGCTTGGCCAGGATGAAGCAAGGGGCAGTGACTTTATCTAGTGGCGAGTCACTTCCGCCACGTCTCAGGGTTGTTAAACGGACATATATGGCTTTTTATGGAGAGAACGCTTGCCAGGCGAAAACCCACCACGTCCTGGAACATTGCCGCCGAACCATTTGCTGGAACCGGAAAATCCCGAACCACCCAACTGGCACAGGAGGAGGTTGTTCGGCAAGCCAGCCACGCGTCACTTATTATGAACGTGAGACTTTAAAAGTATTCTGCTTGAATCCTCACCTAATATAGATTGGTAAATTTACCGTATTTGTAACGCTAGACATCTTAGCAATGAGTGGGACCCACAACATACGATTATCCTGAACGGGATTGAGGGTCTTTGCTACACTTGTCAGTTGGACTTAGGGATGACAAATTCGGAACCGATTTCTTGGATATATTCTTTAACGCAGGTAACGCGAAATAAGCAATGTCACCGCTATGGAGATCTATCAAGTGTTGCCGCGCTCCCTTCGGACTAGACGGTGGAAATGCGCTTCATTAAACCAAATACATTTTGGAAAAATGAACAATCTCTTCCCACCTAAATCCCTTTGGTCCATGCTTCGTTCGAAGCATTACAACCTTTCCCCGCAAACATCCATACACAGAGTTTTTGAACTTTGACCCCCCGGGGCCCGTTACATTGATGTATTCACTTGTCCCGGGATCAGGAGCATCATTGTTTGAAACCTTTCTATGCACATCATAAACAACAGGGCATTAGTGTTCTCGCATTCCGTCCATCTGTATATTTCTTTTATCACTTTGATGCCACAAGCAACAACTGAGAATGCTGCACTTTGGCTTTTGATTCTTCAAGTCAAACCAAGCTAAGCTATATTCACCCACTTGGGGGCATTTTCAGAGGATATATATTACAACATCGCCTCAGCGGGAACAGTGCATTTTCACTCAAGCGAACGCTGTCGAAACTGATGCCTCATTACTTTTAAGTAGACTATCAGCAAGCGAGGCAGATGCGGTAGTACAAAGGAGTTACGATACGAAAAATACGAGAAAATAAAAATTGCAAATTATTGGTGCTTTTTGTGAGTAGTGTAATTTTCGTAGAAAGCAGAAGCCCCGATTAAACTTTGCACAATGATCCGCCTCGACGGGGAATCGAACCCCAGATATACGGATTACCGGTCCACTGCTCGGCTTCTACTTTCTACGAAAATTACACTACCCATACAAGCCACCAATAATCTACATTTACCGTCGCCCTTTGAACTTCAAGAGGGCAGATACTTCGGTTCATTGAAAAGTGACGAGTGAGTGAGCCAATCTGCAACATCAGGACAGATACTGTGAGCTTATTGGCAATACGTCGCGAACCAAGTTATGTATTAAATTGCGCACCTGATTATCAGTCCTCGGTAGCTCAGTGGTAGAGCATAAGACCGGTAATCCGTATGTCCGTGGCTCGATTCCCGGTCGAGGCAGATTATTGTACGAAGTTTAATCGTGGCTTCTATTTTCTGGGAAAAAATGCAAAGCTTGCAAATTGTGTAGCCCAGTTGGCGTCCTCCATGGCTCAGTGGCTTCTTAAGCTACTGTCTAGTTGGCATCTGCCTCTAGCAGTCATGGGTTGGAGTCCCAATCGGGCGAAACGCGTCTGGTGCTTTTCCGGACTAGTCTGTGCTATGTAGCTTGTGAGCAGCTGGGCCCAAAACATTACAATTACAAAATAAACTCATTGTTGCGTCTTGGAGTACCCGCCGTTTGTTTGGATTGCGACGCGCAATCTCGATTGAGGCTGCAGTTTGCTTTGAAGCAAGCCTATGCCATTTCGATCATTGCGACCGCATCCGAACTCGAGCGTTTCAAAGCTGCTTTCTCCCAACACTTCACTCCACGACCGACCGATTTCGTCTATATTTGGACTCATCTGGTAGAGGAAGCTTATGCTGACTAACTAGAGGAAATGGATGCCGTACCGGCTAGAACAGTGCGTAAGAAACACGAAGAATCGTCTAGTGTCTTGGATGCAAAGTCGAAAAATGCATCAGAATGATTGCTAACGCTAAAATCGACGAGACTCTACTTTATCTTGAGAATCGAGGACTACATTTTTGTTGAGCACACAAGACAGGTAGTCCGGAGCAAATAACGGAGGAGCGGTATCATCAGAGGGTAAAGTGAATGTATTTAATCGCCATCATCATCATCATTATCGTTAGCTGAGGGAGGGAAACACGTCTCAGCTAATGTGCCGCAATACAAAAAGATAATACAAATAACCCCAAAAAATTCGAAAAATCAAGTAATATAAGGTTGAACATCATATTATTAATTTGCATGCATTTGTAAATCTTGAAATTAGAACACGAAATCTAGAAAGCATTTTAAGCCTGACGGCGTAAGACGACAGTCCTCTGGCTTTCTGAAGATTTCTAGAAATATACGTCGACCAGGATAAATTAACGGTGGATAATCAAAGGATGCTTTGATCCCACGCGACCAATAAAGCGGAGGTATTTAAAAGGGATTGCAGTTTGTCGGGCGGATAAATGAAAAACAGACATCACAACACTTGGAAGGATTGCGAAGGAATGATTTGGTGCTCGACCAAGTCAAGAGTTCGTCTAATTCTTCTTGGAGCTACTGGGGCTCCACACCTTGAGTCGACGTTATCGGGATATTTACATCCGGTGAAACTGAATGGTATGGAGAGATTAAACCTATAAAGAAAACAGAAAAGGGGATAGAGAGTAGCTCCTTACGAAACACCACTATTAGCTGGGATTGCGGAAAACCTTCTACCACATAGCAATCACGCATCACATTACACATGAAGGGACGACATTTTCGAGCAAAAGATTTATTGGCAACGATCTGTCAAGCTTCGCAATGCCAATGGTATAGTCGTGGAACAGGAGCTACACGGTTGTTCGATGAACTAAACCGAATTGCGGAATATAGTCTTGGCTATTCTCTCTTAGCCACATCAGTGCCAAATTGCTTCACCTATCTCACTGACGCGCGCTTCAATTTCCTTTTTCTCCATTTCGGTGATTCTCCGAAAGTTGTTGATTTGCGACAGCTGCCAATCGCTGATATTCGGCTTTTATCTCACCAAGTCGTGCAAAAGCTATTCGTTTTCAAAGATCATAGATTGGATTCAATGTGGGCAAAATTGCCGGCCCATCATCATCATCATCGCCACCACTCTCATCCTCCTCAGTCCATCATCATCATCATGATCAAGGTCACGGCGGCCGGTTCGAAACAAATCGCTCCGCTCCCAAGGCAGTTTGTTAAGTTTTTTGCGTCATCTATCGTGCTTTTTTAAATCTTCACTTGTCCACTTCGATATTCTTTGTGATTCTGAATTATCCATTAATATATTTTTATCCGTTTTCCACTGTACTTCTATACTCCCTAGATTCCCATGGCTTCCTTAGGATTGTTATTCTGGTTATTTACATTATTACATTCGTGTTCATCCGTACCTACTTGCCTAATTCCTTGTGATTCCGAATCTATTTATCATTAATACGTGTCCTGTCTGTTTCTATTTCTCGTAAGTGCATAATTCCCATGTTCTCTCGTATCCACCGCTGGGAAATTTAAAAATAGTGAAGGAGTCTCCCTGCGATAGTTGCTCTAAGATCTGTTGGCATCGCGCAAACGCATTTTTGTGTGGCGTTTGCTAGGTGCATTTTCCCATTTCGTGCATTGGATTTTCTGTGTACCAGTTTCGTGTTATCCGCAAGATTCAGCACTATCTTTTCATGAGTATATATACAAGGAGTGCCAGTGCAGCCCGCAGCCTAAGTCCGCTGGGAAACCTATTCAACGGACCGGTAAAGCGAGGCGTTCCAAAGCCCGCAGCTCTACACGATCTGCGGAAAAGACCTAGATAAACACACCATGCACGCCTACCACCAGCTCTGTTGAGCGAATCCCTAGATTGCTGTGTAGCCCATCTTTACCACCTGGTACTCCTTCGACGGACGCGGCATTTCGAATGTGTGACAAGCGAGGCAGTGACGACTTCTTTCAACCACAAAGGCCAAAGAAACCGAAAACGATGTCCAGCAACCGGAGTCGTCGCGACTTCATGGTCTTCCATGCTCCTGAATCGTCGGATTCCAACCCTCGGGTTCAGTATGACCATAACGTCGAGTTTCTGCAGCGTCTGGTTGATTGAATGCTCGACGTCGGTGAAGACGGGCTGAAACTGAAGCAAATCGCTTGTCTTGGAAAGAAAACTGATGGGAAAGTTCGACCCATAAGGGTCACTTTTACTGACGAAGCCGGTCCGTGGTTGATATTTTTGCGCCTCGGTGGACTTAGGGGTTTGAAGATCCAAGTGCGCGCAGACATGGATCCAGCAGACCGAGAAAAACTCAAGTCTGCCGTGATTGAACTAAAGCGGCGCACTGAAGGTGGGGAAACAAATCTCCGCATTGTAAATTTTCGAATGGTTACCCGGGTTCCTCCTCGAATCCGCATGAATAGGTTATAAACGTTTGTAGTCTAATGAACAAACTTAACGACGTTTGTCACTTCGTTGCTTTTCGGCAACCAGACGTATTGGGTCTCGCTGAAACAGTTAACTTCAGAGATAGTTGCGCAAGAACTCGAAATCAGTGGATATTTTTGCTTCCGCTGTGATAGAATATTTAATGACCGCGGTGGCGTGTTGCTTTACATACGTTATTCCTTATGCCGAAGATTCGTGAGCATATATAGGAGCAGTGATGGCCTATGTGAGCAGCTATGGTGTTCGATCCACCTGAGAGGCGGCGAACTCCCCGTGGATATTTTCTATCGCAGTCCACTGAGCCGCAGCTTGAACTGGTTGCATCAAGTGCGCAACCGCATGAGTTGTCCACCATTCCTACTTATGGGCCATTTCAACCTTCCTCGAATACGGTGGCCCTAGGTCGAGCTTCTCCTCGGCCGCTGCGAAGTCAAGACCCTATTGCCCTATTGGGGCTCGTCAGTGCTGTGCATCCTTCGGTCCTTTACGGAGGATCGAACCCATGACTGCTAGTGGCTTGTGCCAACTAACCTGCAGCTTATGCAACTGAGCCATGAAGGACGGCAGCCAACCATCACGAATTGTTAGCTAACTGCGATATAGCTCGACCCATCCTCCACTGCCATGCATATAACAGCGGTTGGCCTTCCGGCATCAGGACTTCCAGATTACGGCAGCTATGAATCGACATAGCACTTATGGAATCCGTAAGGGCGAATTAGTATTACTTTGGGTAGAGGGATTTTGGCGAGTATTTTTGTTCGTCGCAGTCAGCCGACAGTTCAGATAAGTCAACTACCTATCCGGAAAAGCACCTGATGGCTCAGTTGCATAAGCTGCGGGCTAGTTGGCACAAGCCACTAGCAGTCATGGGTTTCATCCTCCGTAGAGGACCGAAGGATGCGCACCACTGACGAACCCCAATAGGGCGAAACGGCCGTCTGTTGCTTTTCCGGATAGGTAGTTGACTTATCTGAACTGTCGGCTGACTGCGACGAACAAAAATACTCGCCAAAATTCTTCTACTCAAAGTAAATAAGGGTATACTTCTAGACTTTTACTAGAACCTGTTCTCGCAAGAGATCAGATCATTTTGTGCACAACTTCTGTGCTCTTGCATGAATAAACCAAATGTTAGAGTTAGTTCTTCCTTAATTCAAGAGCGCGTTTTAACAAAGCGTTAGTTAATTTCCCCGTTTTAGCATTGTCGAGCATTCCGTTGATGTTCGTGCATACTCCATCAGTCGATTTCCCTTCGGTTGCGTTTTATCCCTTGGAATCCATAATACAAAGTCGCAGTTACATATTCTTTATTATAGAGCAGGCTAAGGTCATCGAGCCAACCGTTTGATGTCAGTTATTCCACGTTGAACGGAGCATTTCGGTGCCTTCAGAGGTCTCGATTTACGGAACGCATGCACTATCACTATACACGGCAGAGAACCGTATTTCTTCTCGAACTTCTCACTTCCGCTTGCAGTGACACCCAGTCCCGCTGTGCCAAATCTTCTTGCCTTTGTTCTGAGACTCTACTTGTATGATAATCGCTTCCACAATCCCTCCAATTTCGGTTTCAGTCGATACCTCCGTCGCACAAAGTGATGACCTCCGCCAGTCGGGCGCGGCCGGAGCACACACTGATCTCAGTGTAACGGAGCAAGCGCACTGTATTGTCATTCCGTCCTATTCGGCCTGGTTTGATTACAATGCGATTCATGGGATTGAGCGTCGTGCTTTACCGGAATTCTTCAACAATCAGAACAAAAGCAAAACACCGGAAGTGTATTTGGCTTACCGGAATTTCATGGTGGATACTTATCGTCTAAATCCACAGGTGAATTTCTGTCACCGCCGACGGTTATTAATACTCTTCTATCATTGTTTTTGTGCGTCGTATGTATGTTAATATGGGCCTGCATATCCATGTATGGTGCTCCATGCTGAGGCTGCTGTTGCATTCTTGATACTTCTTCACCGCAGTTGGGCTAAACCAACTTACACTTTAACTAGGTCTTCTTAATCTGGATACATTTCCTTCCACTTTATTTGATTTGTTCTGCTTAGCTGAATAATCTTCGATTAATTGGCCACATTGCTTACGCTAATTGCGCTTATCTCCGGTAACTTTGTCGGGTTTGTAGCATTTTTAAGTAACTTGTGGACATTTTTTCCTTATCGTGGGTTCGTTGCTAACCAACTTACTTCATGTGCTAATTTAGCGAATAGTTATGGCACCGTATCTGTATGCATTATTCGATTTATTTTATTTCATCTTGTCGTTTCAGGTGATTGGCTGTTGCTTGAAATCCCCGGTGTGGCTGCGCTTGATGTGCATGTTGACAAGGTGCCTACCTGTCTATTACCCACTACTTCGTCCATCTGGCTCCAGGAGACAGTTGGTCGTTGCTGGAGGGGACAGGGTGCACGGTCCTTATGGTCGTACTAGGCTCGAAGAGTGGTTCCATGCACTCAATGTGGAGCGGACTATGGTCCAGCCACCGCCTCGTGTGCGGTTGATTCCCAAATACAGCGTGCTTGTGTTTGCCTATGAAGGAGTGTGGGCCGGCTCCGTTGATGAAACTTGGCTCCCATCCACATGCCTCCCGGTCTTATTCCTTCGGGTTTACACTGGATATGGGGTGTGTGGATGGAATTGTAGGTGGTGCAGCGCAAAGCACCCGAAACAAACCACCTCTGTAGGCGCAGGCGTCCTGTGACTTGCCACAGTGACAGGCAAATCCGAAACCGGATGCCGCCAACCATGCATGTGTATGACTCTTAAAAGCAAGTCAAATCAGTGCAGGTCTTTTATGCGCTCGACTGGGAACATTTCATCATTTTTTCACTGCTATTGCGAGTGTACAGACGCGCACAACATTGATCTGACATCAGCAGGAAAGAGTACTATTGACTTATGCATGTAAGTCACTCTGTTAAACGTTCATGCGTGGTATTTATGACTTGTAGTCCACAAGAGGACGGTATAAATGCAGTAAGCTGGAATTATGATAACACACTAAATTTGGAGCGCGTAGGCGAACAGGAGATGTGTTTTGACAAAGCATCTTGCAAGAGATGAAAGGGATTATTTAAAACATTCAATGAAAGTTGTCGCATGCACCAAAATACTTACTAACGAGGAAGTCAACCGGGGACCTTGAGCAATCCACCACGTCCTGAGGTGTGCTTACTGGAGCACACAATCCCTGTGAAGTGCTTTTGTATAGAATGCCGGAAAATCTGATAATTAAACACTATAACCAGTAAGGAAGAATAAGGGCACTCATAAAATTATAGATAAAACAGCATGGTACTAAAAGCATGAATTGAGAATTTTCCCATCTTGTGGAACGCCTCGTCGCTATATATTTATCATGATAGATCATGAGACCAAAATGCAGCAAGGTACTTAACAGTGGATGAACTGGATATGATGTTCACCTGTTGAGCAGTTCGACGAGCCTGATAGTCGCATACGTTTCACCATCACACGGAGTGGCATCCTCAGTGCGATGATGTGCAGTGTACAATATTCCTACCTGAATCGTTCATCCCTAATCGATGGACAGATGACTTTTGAAAGTCACATCTTCGACTTGCGCCTCGTGATATTTGTCCTTCTCTTTTGCGGCTGAAATTCGTTTTTTTTATTCGCCAGAGATCTTTCTTTTTTAGCTCTTGGTACACGGGATTGTTTACAATGCGTATGTTGATCACATTGTTGGATGAGAAACATGCTTCTAGGAATTATCTTCCTTCCTGTTTCGTTGCTCCATTTTGCTCTAATTGTAGCAATGTCCCTTCTCATCCTCGTGCGCTGAAGCAAGAGGCGCTGCATACTGTTTTCCCTAGGAACTTTGCTGTTGGTCTTTCGGTGTTTCTCATCCTAACACTTACACATCGTGACCGAGTTCGTCTTCTTTTGGGCTCAGCAGGTGGAGATAGCCTAATCTGGGGTGGAACTCCGGGCTAGGTCTTTATAAGTGACGCATTTATCACTATTTTACTAAGCTCCATGAGCAACGCTTGTCACAACGAAATGGAATTCGAAGTTGGCTTTGTCGTACCCACTGTGTGGTTGAACTGCGACACGCAATCTCTATTGAGACGTCGGTTCACTTTGAATTAGACCTCGGTCATTCCGATCACAAGGACCGTATCCGAATTGGAGGTGTTTCGGTGTTGTTACCCATTCCAACACTGACATCCCAAGTTACACTTCCATTATTCCTCTATCCTTAGGGGGTTTGGTTTTCCAGTTTTGCACTCCTCTGTTGTGTATTTTGAACTCAAAATGGGTATCTACTAGTTTGTTATACACTCACTTACAACCCGTCGCCTCCCGCTTTACTCTTTCATTTTAGGAATACCTTACTTTCACTGCATGTCGACGCAATCTGACAGGTGACGTGTGTTCTATCCTTCGGGTTCACGCCTTTCTGGAACAGTGGGGCCTAATTAATTACCAAGTAGCTGCGCCATTAACAGCATCGTCTTCTGGACTGAGCGGGGGTGTAGCAAGCGGCAACACTGCTGCTGAGGCGGCGCGCCTGGCAGTGGCAGCAAGCCTGGGTCCACCGAGTACGGCACATTTTCACATTCTGGCTGACAGTGTCAGCGGATTGCAACCGATCGGGACGCAAAATCAAACTGCCATGGCGTCTTCCGGTACTGGGCAATCCAATAATCCTTCGGATGCGGCGGCGGACCCCATGAAATCTGCTGCGATCAAGGAGCCAAATGACTTGAATGCAGCAGTCAACGGATTATCCAAGACTGAAACGCAAGTAGGTTAAATGTGCATCGTCGAATTTTGCGGACCACATTTCTCCCATTTCCATGTGCTTAAATGGATTCTGCTACGTTACTGTGTCTTGTGTTTGTCGCATGTGTGCGTGGTTCATTGATGCGCTGCATATTCCACTTTGACCTAGGCTATTGTAATCACATTTCTCGCCTATGCGATATCTCTATGGTTGTATTCTCGGGGGCACGCCGGGTCTATTAGCTTTCTTATGATGGTCCTGACTGCCTTCCTCCCTTAAACCATTTAGCTACCGGCTGCCCTACTGTTCGACTGCTCTCTGTGCAAACTATTCTCTGTTCACCCGTTCTCAGCTCCTTTTATCCGTTAACGGACTCATGATACAATGACATACCTTCTGTGCAGTTTGCGGCAGAATTTTACGTTGGTTCATAATTTTGAACATTTTAGGATGTCCACTTGATTCGGTATTGACTTGTATCACGGCACGTTTCACTTATGACAAAGGAGCTTCTTTGGGCCAGGTGAACTGGTACACAATTATTTTGACTTCTGATAACAAATTAGGATAATACTTGCAATAAATAACGAGTCAGTGGATAATTGTGGTTGGACTCCCAATGGATCAACAGACGTGAAACCTTCCCAATTGATCTGTGTCACAGATCATTCACATGTAAGGCATTATTGTTTTTGCTACTGGTGGTTCTAATGATGATAGTGTAATGTTTTCGCTTCAACCTGAGTCCGTCACCCGACGTTATTCAAACTGTGGCCGGGTGTGACAGCACGCCAAGCGTTTGACAGCGCCACTCCGTTTATTCTGCTCCCGCAATTGTCAGCCTTGTCAATGTCTACCGCCTCAGCTGTTAATCTTTGGTTTGTTTCAAAATAGCGAGAAGAAAAACGTTTTAACGGAATGCACTCGGTGTTGTTCCCCTTAATGATCTCTTCATTACCCAGTCGAGTTCTTGTCCCGAGTGTAGCGTCTACCGCTACCTCCGCAAGTTTTACCACGGCATTGGTTCGAATCCTGTTCGGACAAATTTTATGTATGTCGCTTGCTCCGCAGCGGGTTCGTGTCCAAGCTCTGGACGCTCTGCAGTGGCGCATAGCCGCCTCCAGTTGAGTCGCAGCAAAACTCCGGCACTATGTGTTGATAAATCGTTTGTACTTTTTTGCGTTATAACGGAAACATTCAATGTACATCGCGGCTTTGCTTTGATTCATTTTTAGCTGCTTGGACTATTATAACTAAAATGTCATCAAAAATCATCCTACTCATTAGTAGTTCATCGTTTCATTTTTTCCTCATTGCTGCTGTAGTCAGTGGAGGGAACAACTGTGCCAAGTCTGACAGGGGCTGTTCAACCCAACTCTAAAAGTGCTCCTTCCTCCACGAATGGGATAGCACCGGATGCGAAACCGCCGTTTGTTGGTGATCCTAGTCTCCGAACAGATCAGTACTTGAATAGCCCAAGCGCCGTTCGCTCTGTATGCCCCACTGCAAACGGGGATGCGAAGCCTGTGAGCGCTCCGGATGGTGCGCCCCAACTTGCTCCGAATGCAACACTCCTGAAGGGTGCCAATCAAGGCGGTTGGACGGATCAGGAGACCTTGTTGCTGTTGGAGGCATTAGAGATGTATCGCGATGACTGGAACAAAGTCAGTTGCTTTTCTGTTTGAATGAAACTCTCTGAGTGCCACATTTCTTTCAATTAGTGTTTTTGAATCAAGTCTATTTTTTCTGCCATACGACGATTCTACGCCTTTGCTTCCCACGCACTAATCCGATTACCTCCCTAACTTATTTGACCTAATTCGTACTCTGATTAGGGAACCCGAGCAAGCGATGTGTTGGTTAATTATTCCGGTTTGCCAGCTCACGGATGACACTTCTCGATATTTGCAGCCATCATTCGCCCACCACTTGGACAATTGTGTTTGGGATCCATCGCATTTAGACTAAATCCTAACGTAGTGCATCACTTTGTGCACCTTGTCTACGCACTGAGCTCTTCTGGAGGTGCCCATGGGATTCTTGGGAGCTACTCTTGCTAGATTGGTCAGAGGCCATAGGTCAGACGGAAATCCGTTCGGTTGGGGATCGGAACTTAGGTGACGCCTTCTCTACAGAACCGGATCATTGCAATCTTCCCACTGCCTTGCGGTCAAACTTTAAAAGTCAACAGTTTTGGTTTGGAACTCTGGTTGTCCTCCTGTCTAAATTCGGGTAACCCTGATAGACATATCACGTGTAACAACCACATCTTGCATCGACTGATTATGTGCCCGTGTCTTGGATATGCACTTTCGCGCAATACATTTTCTGATATACTTTTGTCGATGCTATTCTTGGGATATCTCCAAATAACTCTGAGAGAAGAGCATCCCACGCCTTTCTAAAGGTTTTTCTCATAGTATTGCCTGTATTCCACATAAAAACTGTGACCGAACAATTCTAGTATCCATGTGGGAGGGGACTATATGACAATGACTCCCAGGGGTTAGAAATGCTTGATGTTGCAACGCGCAACAGATAGCGGTGGCACCAGCGTAGTTGTGCCATCTCAGTTATTGTTTAACGTTCAATTAAAATACGTAAACAACTCGAAATGGAGAAAAAGCCTTTTTCTTTTTCCCACCTGCCTACATATATATATATATATATATATATATATATATATATATATATATATATAGCGGCACTTAAACGAATACTGAAACTTTGAAGGGAAAGTCATCTGCAGCACACTGGCGCACCGCACCGATGCTTTACCGACATGCGACAACCATGAGCTGCCCGCGCGCTAAGGATACTGCAAGGCAACCCACATTTGTGCGGATTCGAACCGTTAGCCTCGCGACTACAAGGCAGAAATCCATGTGCTTTCGGACACCGACCGGCACTAGAGATCTCGCATGTCTCTTGTTTTTTCTACTCCATTTTACTGAAGCCGACAGTTTTTCAACCCACTGTCTTTCATGTGTGAGATCAGGCTGTTGAAATTGCATAAGGCCGCAGGGGCAGATAGAATTCCCCCAGCCCTCTTCAAATTCGGGGGACCTGCTCTAATAGATGATATACACGAGTTGCTAGTAAAACTTTGGGAGCAGGAGACAGTCCCGACAGACTGGAACCGCTCCGTCATTGTCCCAATTTTCAAGGGAGGCTCTCGTTTGGAATGCGGCAATCATAGAGGGATCAGTCTGATTTCGATTGCCTCTAAATTGCTTGCCTCTATCATTTTCCACAGACTGACTGGCACTCGTGAAAGCCAGATTCGTGAAGAGCAAGCCGGATTTCGTCGAGGTCGGGGCTGCATCGACCACATCTTCACATTGCGTCAAGTGTTGGAGCACCGCCATGTTTATTGGCGACCCACTCTTGTCATGTTTCTTGACATAAAAGGTGCCTTCGACTCAGTCGATCGATGTGCCCTTTGGGACTATCTGTTGAGGAATGGTGTGCCTGATAAATATGTAAATATTATCAAAGCGCTGTACGCGCATAGTTCGGGCAGGGTGAGGGTTTATGGCAAACTCTCGCCACCCTTCAGTATCACCAGCGGCGTGAGACAAGGATGCCCGCTGTCGCCTTTCCTCTTCAACTTCGCTATTGATGAAGTCATGGAAACAGCGTTCGCTGGACACGACCTAGAAGGTGTGGAGCTACTTCCTGGTGAGCGACTTCTTGACTTGGAGTATGCAGACGATATTGCCTTAATCTGTGACAGCTCCCAAACATGCCAAACAGCACTGGACCGATTAGCACTGGCTGTCAATCATTTTGGGCTATGCTTTGCTCCATCAAAATGCAAAGTACTTCTCCAAGATTGGCAGGGACCCAACCCTGCGCTAACACTTGGTGGTGATCTGCTAGAAGTCGTTCAGGAATTCAAGTACCTGGGCAGCTATATTAGCACCCGTGGGATTGAAGATGAGGTTACGAACCGTATAGCAAAGCTCGAGGTGCTTTTGCCAATCTCCGCCACCTGTGGCGCAGACGCGACATTACTCTCGCCCTGAAGGGCAGAGTTTACAACGCAGCCGTCCGTTCAACTCTCTTATATGGCTGTGAAACCTGGCCCATAAGGTCGACAGACATGAAGAGGCTCGTCACATTCGATCATCGCTGCCTGCGCAGCTTAGCTCATGTCTGGTGGGAACACCGTGTGAGCAATGAGCGTGTTCGACGTCGCGTATTTGGTGCAGGAAGAGCGAGTGAACCGCTCAGCACCATTATATCACGCACCAGGCTCCGATGGCTGGGCCACGTGTTGCCTATGCCAGCCCACCGATTCCCGCGACGTGCATTGTTTGCTCGTTGTGGGTGCGGTTGGAAGAGGAGGAGGGGAGGCCAAGTGATGACTTGGTCGAGAGGAATGAAAACCCTCACTTCGAAGTTGGCGTCGGTTGGTGCATGTCGAGTGCCTGGCTGGGGTCCTAAGGATGGTGAACACGTTTGGTTGGACACACTCGCTGATATGGCATGGAGCCGGCCCCAATGGCGTTAGTGTTGTGAGTTCCTTTGTCCATCCCCCTCCTGCTTAGCATCCCCCTCCAATCATGATCTCACCTGATAGGTATAATATGACTCTTTTACGGCAGCCAGCTGTTAGCTCTCCGGAATGATGTCCATCCGTTACTGGGGACTCAGCGGGCGAGCCACCGTTTGTTTTTCTTTTCTTATCTTTTGTATTGCGGCACAATAGCTGAGGTGTTTTCCACCTCCAGCTAACGTGTAATGATGATGATGATGATGTCTTTCATGTTACTATTCTTACAGTTATGTTGTCGTTTTTACACCGCCCGGCACTTATTGATCTTCGTGTTGGCACGGATTCCTTCCGCTCTCACAGAGACGGAAATCCCCTAGCTGGTTCTCATGTTAGGTCTACACTTTCTACTTTGCTTCTGACTGAACGTTACAAGTTTCCGTTTTTATCATTAACTTCTGCGTTGGCATCTATTTGAACAGTTATATTTATGATGTAGGCGAGCTGTTCTATGTGAGTACAATTTGGTGTTTTGTTCACCGTGCTCCCACTTGTTTTCCGTTGGTCCACACACTGTACAGTTTATATTACACATGTAATTCTGATGCTTTTGCTTAGAATTTTTATCACACAAAATCTTACTACATCTCTTTTTTGACGTGGTCAAATCCACGGGGGGTTACTTGACGTGTGTTGCCTTTTTTCAGGTGGCTGAACACGTTGGTAGTAGAACACAGGAGGAGTGTATACTGCATTTCTTACGACTTCCGATTGAGGACGCATACCTGGAAGGTGCCGATCCCATTCTAAATTTGACTGCACTAGCAAACGCTAGTCATCCACTTCCTCCTTTCTCGAAAGCAGCCAACCCGATCCTTTCCACCGTCGCGTTTCTTGCGGCTGCCGTAGACCCTAGAGTTGCAGCTGCTGCGGCACAGGCTGCACTCACAGAATATGCAAAAATGCGTGATGAGGTGCCCGCTGGTCTTTTGCATGAACACAAGGTCCGTGTGGAGTCTGCGGTTCGTCTCGGTCAATCGGTTGATCCGTCCAAATTTGGTTTGGAAGAGGTGGGTGGCGGAAAAACCACGGAGCCTGAGCACAAGACGTCACAACCCCCTACTGAAGAGGAAAAGATACCTTCTTCGGATGTCGATTCTGTTTCTAAGCAGGTACAGTTGTTTTAAAGCTCTTTGATCGTGCATTTATTAATTACTAGTTTTCCTGTGTTTTGCGTTTGATGGAATCTTTATGCAAATTCTGTGCTTGTGCTTTTAGATGTCAGTGAGCTCTGAATCTCATGCTGAAAAAGCCGAATCTGGTGTGCTAGCCACGAGTGTTTCTGAACCAAAGGACGTATCAGAGAGCGAGGCAATGGAATGTCAGCAAGATGACGCAGCCTACGAATCGTGCACAGTCACCTCCAAAGACACAGATACTCCTGCCGAAATGCCTTGTGTTGAGCCTGGCAAAAGTGAACTCGAAGGAACTGAGCCTAGAGAAGTTCCCCCTCAGAAGCCAACCGAGCTGACAGCTTCTCAGGATTCTAAAATTGCTGTCACGGGGACTGTCGACAGGATTTGTCCAGAGGATACGAAACAGACCCACAGCAACTGCCTTCCACCTAATCCAGACAGTCTAGGCACGGCAGCTGCGTGCGCGCTGGCAGCCGCGGCCACGAA
This sequence comes from Dicrocoelium dendriticum, assembly GCA_944474145.2. Taxonomy (NCBI): domain Eukaryota; kingdom Metazoa; phylum Platyhelminthes; class Trematoda; order Plagiorchiida; family Dicrocoeliidae; genus Dicrocoelium; species Dicrocoelium dendriticum. The sequence goes on from OX104069.1 coordinate 108,549,924, forward strand.
GGCCCGTCACCTGGCCAGCGTTGAAGAGAAGCGCATCAAGGGCCTGGTGGCTCAGCTGGTTGAAACCCAATTAAAGAAATTGGACATCAAATTAAAACAAATGCAGGTTAGGCCACATCGTCACTCTTCTGATCGCACCCATTTGTGCCCCATTTCATGATTAACCCGCATAGAACTGGATCCTCCGTGTTTTGGTCGGTATGCTGTTCGAAATTGCATGTTCGGCTGCAATGATTCGGTCTATCGATATCTCTTGACCCCCTAGCCACTGCTAGTCCAAAGTGCTTATTCCCATCTATCCTGAAAAGGCCACTTCAATTATCTAGCTTTGGTACAGTGGCTTACATTTTAGCCATCGTGAAGAAATTTTTATACTAAGGAACTTCCAACATTTGTCATTAGTTATAACTTAATACTCCCCGGTGTATTTCCGCCCCAAGGTACTCCTCGGTCGACACTTCCCTTTATTTTGTTCGAGGCTATGATCCATCATCATCTATATCTGAGGTGCTGCATAAATCGATTGTTCTGAAAGAAGAGTCCAACTCTTGTTAGCACCAAAAGTTCAGTGTACGATGTACTATTGAAAATACCTGAAATTACACCATTTTCAAGCCGACTCAGGCCATCTCGTTTTGGCTCTTAGTCGGAGGATTGGCTTTAGCGTTCTCCACTCAGCAATCATCATTATAATGCGTACAGAACAAAGTAAAACATCAGCATGTTGATTATTTGGCACATACTCATTACCACTTGACCCATGGCACAAGAACTTTCTCGCCAAGTGACATGTGTCGTTGTTGCATGCCATACTGAACGTTCGTTTATCTGTAGGTTACTGCTGATCTTCTCTATTTTCCCCTAGGAGTTGGAAGCCATCATGGAACGTGAATATGAGATGATAGAACAGATGCGTCAGCAACTGTTACAGGAGCGTCAAGTGTTTCACATGGAAGTAATAAAGACGATGGAGAATCGTGCCCGTGCGTTGGTTCATCAGCAACAACAGCACCAACAAGCTATGCAGTTGCAGCAACAACAACAACAGGCGCTGGCCCAGCAACAGCATCCGCCAAATTACGGTCCACCACAAGCCCAGTATCCCACCGCGCAGTCACTTCAGCCTCCGGGTCAGCTTCCGCCAGGACCTCCTCAGCACCCGGGTTACCCGAATCAACTCCACCACAATGCCGTGGACTCACGCTTATCTACTCCGAATGCCACAGATCCAGGAGCTGGTATGCCTACTGGTCAGGCTTCCGCTCCCCCGCAATCTCCATCGGCCACCTTTTCTCCTCATACTGGTGGTCGCACCTCTCCGGTGCCTCACCAATCCCAGGACGAAGCACAAGTTCATCCACCAATTGGTTTATCAAACGATGGCTTAGGTGATGGAGTATCAATAACACCGCCGAGTGATCAGCGTAGAGATATCCATGCTGGACAATTATGTAGCGTCGTGCCACCTCTTCCAGACCAGTCAGCGGAATCCACCACCAGCACTGCTGTTTCGTCCCCCTCTGTAACACGTACTTCGCAAGCAGATGAGTCCGATGATCTGGCAATTGGGTCGTCTTCTCAAGGAACACCCGCTCCTAGTACGAAACACGATGATGAAGTTCATGATCATCGATCTGTTAAAACTGAAGATGCAATCATTAGTTTTGAATCTACTCCGCCACCTTCTGCCTCAATACCTGTTGACCCAAGCCATATGCATTTGGATGAATCGTCTGTACGACACCCTAGTGACTGTTCTTAACCACGTCATTTGCGATGCGTATCTAAATCACTCGTTACTACTCTCGTCAGCGTATCTCCTCTCTCATATATCTTGTATCTAGGTTACTCCTTTGTTCTGTGTAATGGTTCGAATTTTCGATCATTTTCCATGGCAACACCATGCTTATTGGATACTATGTTTCTCTTTTTATTGTTTCAAAGTATTACTTGTCACTATACCGGAGATTTTTTACTTTTCCCATCCGTTTAGGCACTCTTGGCTGATTATCCGATTTTCTGCGCCGCGTAAATTTGATGGGCGTTTTTCGACAGCCGAGGAACTAGGTCAGCTAACTCATTTCATGCAGAAAGATACATCGGCACTTGTCCCAAATGGGCCTGTTCATCACCGAGGCAGCGATACACATTTCTTTAGCATCCAAATGTATCCTGACCCAAATTTCTACCTCACCTTGCTTGGTATATTTGCGACAAGCCAAGCTTATTGTTTACCTGTCCTGTCACTAGCTCTATGGTCTATCTTCTAAAGCGTATTCAGTGCTAAACCGAACAATCTTCCGTCAGTGTGACATCCTCATTCTTGGCTTGTACCGCCACGGTTTGAATCAACCGCGTAGGTCTGGGTGACATTGACGCAAACCCATCTCTCACGTGACATCGACGCATCGGTGCAGTATCCCCGCCTATCTTACTTTTTAGCATCGGTCGAATAGCCGATGAATTTTACACCCGCTTGGCATGGTTTGGGTAGGCATTCGTTCGTTCTGCGAATACCGGTGGCCCATGAGAATGTGATGATGTTTCACTGCGATACATATATCACGGAATCCGAATGCCGCGTGTACAAATAGTCCGTTACTGAAAAGGAATGCTTTTTAGCAGTCTATTGAATCTGCGACGATTGACTCTCGTATATCTTCTTGGTATCGCGTTGTACAGATCTTTGGTTCTGACATCTCGATTCGCTTTGAAACGCTGTTTAGGCATGGAAATTAAATACTGCCTTAGAGTAAATCCGAAGAGTTTGCACCAACTGTAGATAGATATATGAATAGGGAAATAATTGACAGATACGCTTACTACGTGAGTTAACACACAGAATAAGGTGTACAACGGAGCAGTGATGATCTACCCTCACTGAGTATGGTAGTCGCAGACTCCTAAGTACCAGGTAAGACTGCAACGGACGGTCGTAGAGTGTGTGAGTCAGACTGCACGCTGTCTGTGCCGTAAGTTAAGCTTGAGCCAATGCAATCGTCTCCTGACCGAGGTCTGCACGGATTCGCCAGCCTGTTGCGGAACTGGAGCCGGTGTATCTTTACTCCGATGGCTCGGCCACGTGTTACGCATGCCAGCCCACCGACTCCCGCGACGTGCGTTGTTTGCGCGCCGGGGGTGGTGTGGATGGAAGAAGAGGAGGGGTGGCCAAGCGATGACTTGGTCGAGAGGAATGATGGCCCTCACTTCTGAGCTGGCCTCGGTTGGAGCGTCTCGGCTCCCTGGTTGGGGTCCGAAAGATGATGAACACGTTTGGTTGGACACACTTGCTGATATGACTAGGAGCCGACCTCAGTGGCGTTCGTGCTGTGAGTTTTTTGTCACACCCCATCCCTCTTAGCCTCTCCCTTCATCCACGATCTCATTATTTAGCCTTATATAATTTTGCATAGTAATTTTTTTGGATGCACAGTAGCCGGCTGGTAGCGTACCGGAACGATGCCCATCCGTTAACGGTAGCTCAGCCGGCTTGCACCAGTTGCATTCTTTTTTTCTGTGTATTGCGGCACAGTAGCTGAGGTGTTCCCCACCTCTAGTTAACGTGTATGATGATGATGAGGTATCATCATCATCATCAACAGCAGTACATCAGCCATTTGAACTGATGTTTCGCTGCCATACAACCATGAGGACCTATGAAATAAAAAAATTAGAAAAGGGAGAGAAGGGGGACTTACCTGAAAACCTTAATGCCCTAAGCAAACATTCAGGGTCAAGGCGCCTACACCTTGTGTAGACAACATTCCGTCACAAACAGCTGGCTATCGTGCAAAGATAAGGCGGCATCGGCGAGACAGCTTCCTTGCGGCTTTCACTGCCACGCGTCATAATCAGTCATTGCCCCGCAGATAACTCAGCAACAAACACACTTTAAACAGGCAATTCGATTAGGAGACGGCAGCAGACGCGCCACTGGTGTCGGTTGCGAGCCATGTCCTGTAAAGTCTCGAGCCAAGCACAAGGTGAGTCACGTGGACTCCAACCCGGAAGGCGAGACGGACCAACGGCACCCAGTTTGGTCGTCAGTGACTTCATTTCCCGCTGCCAAGTCAACTTCTGTCCACCCCGAGCCTTGCGCCATCCTACACCTGGTAGACTGAACAAGGCCCTTCTAAGTAGGCGGTGACCAGGCATAGGTAGCACGTGCCCGAGCCAACGCAACTTATTCAGTGCTATCTGTTGTTCTAGGGAGCTAGCATGATTATCACCACCTAGTACTCGCCTACGCACATCATCGTTGCGGACACGCTGGTGCCATCCGACACCAGCAATGCTTCGCAAACAACGATGATCCAAGACTTGAATGCCCCTCAGATCTTCAGACCGAAGGGGCCAAGTTTCACTCCCATAGAGCAGAATGGCCCTCACTGTGGCCTTGTATACACGGCCTTTCAGACGGAGGGAAACTCCCTTCTGTCGCCAAAGATGACGCAGGTTCAAGAAGGCAGCTCTGGCCTTTGCAATGCGTGAGCTCACGTCAGTTTCTGTGCGCCCATCATTGCTGATGCAGCTGCCAAGATAAGTGAATTGATCAACCACCTCGAGTTGCTCGTTAGCAAGCGTCAAGGGGTCATCAAGTGGCTAGTGGTCCTGCAGCAACACTTTGCACTTTGAAGGTGCGAAGTGCATACCAAATAATGGGACCACTCTGGACAGGCTATTCAGGGTTGATTGTGCCGCCTCAACATTGTCGAAAAGCAAGACGATATCGTCCGCATAATCTAGATAAACTAACCGTTCACCAGGCAGCACTTCAACACCTACATCGTGAGATTCCGCAAGGGAACACTCCATGATAGAATCCACAACAAAATTGAACAAAAACGGGGAAATCGGGCAACCCTGTCGAACGCCACTTGTAGTCGAAAAGCTATCCGATAGGGCACCATAGACCCTGACGCGGCCTGTAGTGTTCGAGTATAGAGCACGAAGGATGTTCACATATTTCGTGGGAACACCTTTCCGCGCAAGTATTTCGAACAGAATCGATCGATCGACTGAATCGAACGCACTCTTGAAATCGAGGAACACAGCTATTGTCGGTCTGCGGTATGCGTGGCGCTGCTCTAGCACCTGCCGCAAAGTAAATATATGGTCTATACAGCCACGTCCTGGGCGAAAACCGGCCTGCTCTTCTCTGATCCGAGATTCGCGTTCTGCAGTGAGGCGACGAACGATAATCGAGGCCAGATGATGAGGTATAGTGTGTTTTTACTTCTTCTTCACTTAGTCGACTTTCTGGCCACTAGCATATTGCATCTACAACGCTTTCAAATTCCACCTTAGGGAAATCACATCCCCTCAAAATTTATCGCGATGGTCCTTAACGCTATCCAGTTGCATCTAACGGGTGCTACCAACACCCAAATGCTACTGTTCGCTGAGTGATCAATCCGAAATAAGCCAGGGGAATCCCACTTTACGTACTCATCTGTTACACTATCGGCTGATTTGGGATTACTCACTCATTGGGCAGTACATATTTGTTAAAGTGCTTGCGCCCGTTGGATTCAATTTGAAAGTGTTAAGGACTATTTTGGGAGATCTTTGAAAGAACATGGTTTCCTTAGGATTGGATTTGAAAACTTTATAGACGCAATTGACTGTATCGAAAATGCTGCCTGTGTCCTTGCTTAGATTGACACACGTCAATGATTCTAGAAGTCCTAGCTGTCGGTTAACTCAGATTAATGACTTCCTTGGGTCTGTGTGTGTGTGCGCGCGCGTATGAAGGCTAGAACAATGCAAGGTGGCGCAAAGAGGCAATTGACCAGGTCGCTCCGAGATCGTTGTACCCGACGACGGATCACGACATTGTCACACGAATCGAAATGGGACATTTGTTAGAGTTATCGCAAACTTGAGGCGTCTCCCAAATAGATAACCGTGTTATGGTTGTATGTACATGCGATTAATCTTTTAGGATGAAATATGGCATGTACATATATAGTGGTAAAATATACTGATTCCCACATGACACTGACGGTACATTCACAGTCTGGCGGCTCTACCCCACTTATCAACTATGTTGGTACGGTCGACATTATGTTTTGTGTGCGATTGATTCCCTAATACAGCGTGCTTATGTTTGCCTGTGAAGGAGCGTGAGCCGGCTCCGTTGATGAAACATGGCTCCAATCCACATGCCTCCCGGTCTTACTCCTTCGGGTTTACACTGGATATGGGGTGTGTGGGTGGTGCAGCGCAAGCCATCCATGGTCCCTCTGTAGGCGCAGGCGTACTGTGGCTGGCCACAGTGCCAAGCAAATCCGGAACCGGATGCCGCCAACCATGTTAGGTATCGCGCCTCATGCTGAGGTTGATGTTGCATTCATGATGCTTCCTTCGCCGCTGTTGGACTAAACCAACTTACACTTAATCTGGATAAAGTCATTCCACTTTATTTGCTTTGTTTAATTCTCTTATTCTGCTGCATATTCGGTGTAACTGTTACGTGTTTGTTTTCCTTTATATTCTATGTTGGTGTGACTGCGCTTGATGTGCATGTTGCCAGTGTATCTACCCATCTAACACCCTCCACCTCGATTACTGGCTCCAGGAGACTGTGAATCGTTGCTTGGAGGACGGGGTGCACGGTCCTCGTTGCCGTGCTAGACTCAAACAGTGGTTCCATGCATCCAGTGTGGAACGGACTACGGCCCAACCAATGCCTCGTGTACGTCTGGTACGCATGATTCCCCAACTAGGCATGTGCATCATCATCACCATACACGTTAGCTAGAGGTGGGAAACACCTCAGCTACTGTGCCGCAATACAAAGAAAAAAGGAGAGAAAAAAACAACTGGTGAAAGCTGGCTGACCTACCGGTACCGGATGGGCATCGTTCCGGTAAGCTACCAGCCGGCTGCTGTGCACCCAAAAAAAATTATTATGCAAAATTATATAAGGCTAAGTAATGAGATCGTGGTTGGAGGGGGAGGCTAAGAGGGATGGGGTGGGACAAAGAAACTCACAGCACGAACGCCACTGAGGTCGGCTCCTAGCCATATCAGCAAGTGTGTCCAACCAAACGTGTTCATTATCTTTCGGACCCCAACCAGGGAGCCGAGACGCTCCAACCGAGGCCAGCTCAGAAGTGAGGGTCTTCATTCCTCTGGACCAAGTCATCGCTTGGCCACCTCTAGGCATGTGCACTTCTGCTCTGTATGTTGAACGAGTTTGGGCCGGCTCCGTTTATGAAACGTGGCTCCCATCCACATGTCTCCCGGTCTTATTCCTTCGGCTTTACGCTGGGTGCGTGGTGTGTGGGTGGTACAGCTCAAGCCGCTCATGGTTTCTCTGTAGACGCAAACGTCCTGTAGTTATCGTATGGAAACCGCAGTGACAGGACATGTGGATGCCGCCAACCATATTATACATATTGCTGCGCAAGTTGGACAAACTTGTAGCCATCAGCTGCTAGCTTTTTCTTTTCTCAGTCAAATTAATAATTTTCCAAACAACTGACACCGACCTTTCATGTGAAAAGCTGAATGGGCATCAACACTGCATCCAGTGCAACACACCGAACCCTTCGACATCGTCCGCTTGCATTGTCATTGATGTTAGCATCATGGGCCAAATTCCGTCGCATCACTCACTCCAATACATCGAGTAAAACACAGTCCTAGTTGGTAATCGGTTTACGAACTGAGGTAACTTCTTGAAACTATTGAATTGCCCTCGCCTGCCTGAGTCTTACTTGAGCGTTACATGATTTACTTGTAGTCCGGTTCAGAAATGTTAGTGAGCAACGCTAATCGTTGTACTGCTTCAAGGTCAGGCGGGCCGGTCAGATGCTGAACTTCCAAGCGAAGCATCGCTTCGCTTCCTTAAGTTGCAGGGGTCGTGCTTTGATAGCAATGCATACTACTGAATAACTAGAGATAGCACCCTCTTCATACCATCTAGTCATCGTTCTGCTTTCGGAGTGCTAAACGCTTGTCCCGGTATCTGAGACTGTATTTAAGAGCAAGTAGAAAGGTTTCTGTATAACTCTATCGAATTACGAATAATTAAAAGCATTTGGTTGTGTCTGGTCCGTTAATCGTTTTTCTTGTTCGGTTAGGAATTTGTACTAGTTATTTCCGGACATACAATGTCTTCTTTTGGCCTTGTATGTGCATCGTTTCACAAAAGCACATGTTTCCGAAATAATCGTCGATACGGGTTTTAAAACACTTCACAGAATCGGCCTCTATTAATCCTTCGGGTAGTGCATTCTATAAGTTTACGATTCTTCGTTCGATACAAAGCTGATGTGATAGTTTGATCATGTTGGAGACCCTGAGTTTGTAAGGTCGTCCTCGGGTGTTACAGGGTTCCCGCAAGTGAAATATTGGCCGCAATATGGGGAAGTGATTTAAGTGTAGTACTCGATGGGTCATAATAAGGTCAATTCTTACTCGGCGATAGGATATTGTGTAGAGTCCGAGCCTTTCACAACGTTTTTCACACGGAAGGTTTTGTAGACTTGGTATCATTCTAGTTGCGATATGCTGTATTTTCTCCAGCTTTTCAGTTTTCCATTGGGTTTTCAGATGGTAAGCTGGGGCACCGTATTCAATGATTGGTCTAATGAGCGAGCTGAATAGACGAGGGACGGTTTCTTCGGACCATGTGGAAAAACTGCGTCTTAATGCCCAGAGCATACGAAGCCCCGCACGGTACAATTTCTCTGTATTTTCTAGTGATCTCATGTCGTGAGAGAACTCCTAAGTCTCTGACAGATGTGTTGGGATGGAGCAACTGGCCGTCCAAGGTGTATGATCGAGTGGCTGGACGTCTGGTGATACTGATGAACTCCGACTTGCTTGCGTTAAGACGGAGTTGCATTTCAGTGGACCACGTTAACAGTCGCTGTAAGTCATGCTGGGGGTGAACGCAGTCGTCCTGGTTCTCAATACTATTCCAGGTTTTCAAAGCATCTGCAAACAGGGCACATGGTGACTGGAGCTGCTGTAGGTCACAAATCATTGATCATTTACATTAATGTATCTTTAGGTCGAAAAGTCATGTACTCGCGGGGTTGGACACTTAACAATCGATCGGCGATTTTTTTCTCGAATGAGCCGTAGCATACGCAACGCTATCGGTAACGCGTGTATGGGGCTGGAATGGTGACGGTGACCTATGACGTGTCTACAAACGATGGAAAGGTTTTGACTATGTTTTGCAGAAGACGTGATGTGACAACATTGAATTTACCTACCAGGTAATGTCAAACAGAGGAAAACTGCACCATAATTCTTTAGCTCTACACTTGTAGGGAACCAGTAACGTGAATACTGTTAGTTCAAGTTAGGTTCACCTTACATAAAGAGATCGTGATACGCTTCAGTGTCTACGGACGGTAAAACTGCTAGCTATGCAGTGGTAGGAGCACGTATATCCCGACGATGGATCAGTCAGGCAGCAGAGCGCACAATCACAACAACCAATCGGCTGCAACCAAGTTATAACGACGCGGACCGGGACTCTCACATCTGAGATTTGCCTAGCCACGGGTTCGGTTCCGTTGGTATGCTAGGCCAACTGGAGAGGTTGCCATTAAATGGCGGTTTGCATATATATATAGTATACACATGTTAACCTGGTGTATGTTTGGTATTGAAGACGGTTAATGTGGTTCTCATAGTTAGTTGTTGTGATAGACTACAGGAGTATTGGAAATCACTTGGCGCCGCATTTGTAACTGTCATCATGGTGGATGAATCTGAAAGATTCTGCCTTTTGGTGCGTACTATTATCGGAAACTTGATGAGGTTGAGTCCGATGTAAAGAAATTTGCAACTGCCGCAGCTTTTTGCAAGCATACGGCTGTGATTCCACAGCATTATGAACGGCAGAAGTGGACGGGGTTGCCTAATGAGTACCCGTACCGGTACGTGCAGTATCCCTGTGTTCATGGCAGGCGTAGCAACGTTCCTGGGAAACTGTAAGTTGCTATTTTACGGTATACAAAGTGCTACACCGTTACAGGATGCTGATTGCTGAGCCCATTTCTCTTTCATGTTGAATTTTACGAACGAGGGGAATTGCATTTGTGTCATTGTCATGGTTTCCATTTTGGGGAGCCATGGCTATATCCACAGAACAGGCGGTTGACGGAGACACGGGAGAAAGAGGGGTTTCCCTGATGTCCGTGTTGCAAATGCCTTTGCATCAGTTCGTGGATCTCCCGACAAGATTCAGTTCAGTTCAGTTCAGATGGGGACTGGAACGATAGGAGAATCCCGTGAGTGTTCCATCTTGAGTGGATCGTTGAGCCAGGAATTGATGAAGTGCTCAGTTATTGATGGATCTAAAACGGAAACACCCGTATCGCACCCTGGACAACCAGTTAATGCCCACGTTTCCTGCCCTAGCAGCCCCTGCTCTGGCAGTCACGTGAAGTAAGCAAAGGATAGGAAGAGAAATCGAAGGTACAGAATAGGGAAGTGCACTGAAATAAGAAAATAATACCAATACGTGAAGAAAAGTAGAGAAGAAAATCGAAGTACGAAGATGCGAGTTACTCAGGAAAATGGAAAGGTTTCGTGTTGCCACCCAAGAGCGTCAAGTTGCCGCTCAAACCCATTAACCGGAAACATGTTCCAGCGGTCGATGACTACGCGTGACAGCCGGATTTCCGCCCTAATCCGATCGGACCGCGGTTTGTCCAGCTTCAACGAATGACCACGTAGAACAGACAATCTAGCGGGACTGAATAGCCAAGATAAATCTGGACCAACCTACCCAGTCAAGATACGGTAGGTTAGGATTAGGTCTCCTCTAAGCCTTCGGTAGTGCATTGAATGCATTCCCAAACTAAGTAGACGCTCGGGGTACGTTCGTCCCCGTAATCCCTCGACTAACCTAGTACCCACTCGTAAAACCCTCTCCAGCTCCATTTTGTCCTGGACGAGGCAGGGCGGACAAGCCTGGACGCAGTATTCCAGATGAGGCCGAACGAAAGCCGAGAACAGCCTCGTAAAGATGCCGCCCGTCAAGACTCCGAAATAACGTCGGATTAACCACAACATGCGGAAACCTCTGCTTGCGGCCTTCTTCCAGTTGTCGCCGGAGTGTAACGCCGAAGAGTGTACGACGCCTAGGTCAACCTGGCTAGATACACGGGGGAGTTCGACCCCACCGACCAAGTACTTCGCAGGAGGACAACCTCCTCCAATTCGAAGAACAGTGCACTTTGCCTGATTTATGGGCCGTAACCATAAAGTAGACCAGTCGCAAAGCTTATCCAATGCTCGCTGAATAGCTTCGGAACCCCCAGGAACATCAACAATGTTCCACAGCTTCAGGTCATCAGCAAATAGCAGCGATGGTACCTCAAGCTCCGTGGGTAGGTCATTCACATAGATAGAGAACAACAGCGGTCCAAGGACCGAGCCCTGCGGCACGTCGCTGAGGACAGACTGCCCAAATGAGAGGCCCCGGCCTACCCGTACACACTGTTCTCTACCCTCCAAGAAGGCAGTCACCCAATGAAGGGCGCGGCCAGATACCGCGTAGGAGGACAGCTTTTGCGCGAGCCTCAAATGGGGTACCTTGTCAAATGCCTTCGAAAAGTCGACGAAAAGCACGTCCAGTGTGTGACCGTAGTTCCGCAGCCAACTCATGCAACAGTTTCGGGTGAATAAAATCAGGCCCAGTGGCCTTAGAAGGGTTCAGCCCTTGTAACAGCCTACGAACTGCAGTCTCCGCTACAATGAATTCAGATAGTTCTGAACCCTCTGGGGTCCTGCAAACCAGCTCAACGCCTGTCAAAGAGGTTTTCCTGCAAACCGCTTTGACATATATATATAGATATATGTGCAACCAAATTCCGTCTACCTTGGATCTCATTTTTGCGAAGTCACACGATTTCGTAAGTGATATTACCTACGACTGTCCTTTAGGAGCCAGTGACCATGTCTGCATATCCTTTCGATGTGCTCTAACTAAGTGTCATCAAGCTACCGCTGAGGCTTGTCCAAATATTTGGCGGGCAGACTTTAACGCAATGCGAGACAAAGCTTCAGTTCTGCGTTGTGCGATCACCGTGGCTGACACTCTTGAGACAGCCTGGGAGAAATTTAAGGCATACCTCACCGAGATCTCTGCTCCCCACATCCCACTCACTAAGAGAAGGGTGACACGGGCGCAGCCCCCATGGACAGATCATACAGGTGAATACTTGCTCAGGAAGCGCTCTAAGTGCTGGCGAACTTACCAAGCGGCTTCATCAACCAGCACTTACGAAAGCTATCGAGCGGTTAGCAATAAATGTAAGCATCATCTTAGAACTCTTCGTCTTCAGTACGAGGAGGATATGGCTAACGCAGCGGTAACAAATCCAAAGAAGTTCTTTGCTTACGTAAAGAGACGTAGCGGTACAAACTCGTCTATACCGGCTTTACTACGAGCGGACGGGACCCATGGGCATACCGACTATGATAATGCCTGTATACTTAGCGAACAGTATACTGGTGTCTTTTCTCATGAGGCCTCTCTACCTCAGGTTGAGCTGGTCACAAAAGTTCCAGAGGATTCTTGCCTAACTGAAATCAGCATAACGGAGACACAAGTCTTCGGGCTATTGCAAGGGCTAAGTCCTTCCAAAGCTTCTGGCCCTGATTCAATTCATCCGAAGCTGATGCATGAATTGGCCGCTGAGCTAAGTGGCCCTCTGACATGCATGTTTACAATATCACTCGACAGCTGTGCCTTACCTTCTGAATGGAAGAAGGCAATCATCTGTCGGATTTTTAAGGGCGGCGACAGAGTTCTGCCCGCGAACTACCGGCCTGTCAGCTTAACAAGTGTAGTAGTTTTGTTTGAAAAATTGGTCAGGGATTCGGTGGAGAATCACTTGATTAAGTTTAACCTTCTCAGTGCGGCCCAGCACGGATTCCGCAAAGGATTTTCATATCTGACAAATTTGATTGTAGCTCGTGAAAGCTGGGCTGAGGCAGTAGACAACGGTCACGCCATCGACGTGCTTTTCGTTGACTTCTCGAAAGCCTTTGATACTGTCCCACATCAACGACTCTCATTGAAGTTGAGATCGTATGGGACATCTGGAGCCGCGCTGCCATGCAAGATGCCGGAGCACCTGGTTGTGGCACTATTAACGGTCACGGCACCAGTCACTATATCCGAGATGTCGGTGGACCTGTTGGAATCTAGAAGAAACCTGCAAGCTGGCTATGAGCACAAAGTGACCAGTCGGCCTATTAGGCGGGAATTAAGACAGCGTAGATGCTGACAAGGAAGCCTGGTTCACCGCTGGGCCCAAGGAATGTAGCAGGCTGGAGCAGTAGGCAGTTACGTCAAGCTCTTCCAGCTGATCCGCACCACTGGGCGTTACCCAGCGTCCGCAGTCACACTGAGGCCACAGATTTTCACAGGCAGGTGCCCTAAATGCATACACTCTGTTTTCAGCCCACTTAACCTACTCTCCACGTCTTCCCCACGTCGCCTTGTTGTGTAGCAGCCTCCGACGATATCGCAACCAGCCGTAACGTCTGTCATCATGATGACAGGTAAGTGTGTTTCTTTCATTCACTTACCTAACAACAGAAACTGTAACAATTCCCGGATCCGTTGAATGCCGCTGCCGTACCCAGCGTCCTCGGTGACACTGCAGCCTACGCTTTAAACAGGCAAGCGATTTCCGTGTACGTACTCTGATTTCATAGCACTTGTCACTTATGTGATCGCTATGTGGTATGAGTTTCCTTGGCTTCCCAATAGTAAGTATCTATTGCACGTGATTTTCCGAAGTCTAACTGGTTGCCATTGTCCATGTCTGCGTGAACGACCTCACGGCCCTTCTCAGGTCCAGTATCTGTTCTATAGCCTTGTGTTTCCCCTCTGCAAGCACCATCTATACACCCGACGGCTTTCAACGGTTGGAGCACTGGGACATAGGTGCATTACGTGGATCTGTAAGCATCCACCCAACAACGTACTGGACAGTCCACTTGAATACTGTGTGCGAGTGCTGTCGTAACCTATCGCTTTATTTTCCGACAGCGCAGCAGCTACAATCCCGCTTTTCCGCTTCACTAACAAACATTTTAGCTACAACTTATCATTCATAGCGCCATGCATTGGTCTTTACTAAACACAGTTGTAAAGCAAAAAACTGAACAGGAGATAACCGATGCATTAACCGGTAAGTTACCTTCACCTACGCTGCAGTGACTCAATACTGCAAACGGAGACCAAACTTCATTGTTATTGACATCCAGCATTGCGTATTAATCTTGAGCAACGATACAAGAGGTGTGCAATGCATTCTCACAGCAGCCGGTAAGCACGTTGTTTACCGCTAACATTTTTGTTTGCAGTCTGCGGCCGCTGGTGTGGGTTATCTCATCCGCCTGTTTGCAAACCACAGCATTACTGCGGTTCCGATGTGACAGCTATGGTCACTATGCTATTTCCAAAATCAACTTCTAGACAACGTAGGTGACAATGGCAGACCAAAATTTTATCAATGGTGCAATTCGTGCCTTCGATGGGTCAGTCGCCCGTATGCACCCTCTTCTCCAGTTGGTGGGTGGCACCGCAATGAAAAATTATCAAATGTTTACCTCCGAATTACGTTACCTTTCATTTCCTGGTGATTTTGTCTAAGACATTGATGACGTGAACCATACGCTCCACTATCGGGAGGTGCGCTACATCGCTTCCATGTGATTGAGTAAGTTAACCCCGCGTTACATCTATGCATATTGCTTTCATGTGTGTCTACGGAATAAATTTCCCTTTACCATTCCTCAGTGTTCGCACGTTGTGGGTCAAGAGCGCCTCACGCGCTCCCCATGATGACGTGAATATTCGGAATCGGTACAGACGTCAGCGTACCATTTGTGTCTCTTTTTCGTTACCATTTCCATATTAGCACGATTACTCAGCATAATGCATTCAACGCAGTTGCATGCAATGACGGAAACAAATTAAAAGCCAGGTGACTCCCATTTATATCAGTAGCGCTGACAAAGCCCATGACTTACGTTCTTTTTGTCCCAATGCCTAAGGTTACCACTGTGGCTTCCCTCCTGGCAACAATAATGCCCTCTATGCGACTTATATGGGCGTGCAGATGCATTCCCTTTTCTTTCGTTAGCAGTACTTACTACACCGCCGCTGCTGGGCTATTATGGTAATAGTACCCGCCCGTATTTGAGGATAATCGTTCCAACGACGGCGATTATGCTGGGTTCGATAACGACACCAATGCTCTGCGACCAATATAGCACTACTAATAAGAAGCTCTCAAAACATGTGCAGCAAGCATATGAGGCTTCCCTAGAGCCCATATGGCTGCAAATATCATGGAACCCAATTAGCATAAGTGAAGGCCGTTCATGTAGCATCCTGGCGCCGATAACATAACTGTCGCTGTAGGTCATAATTAGGCTTCTCTGTAGAACATACATAGACTTACTAAGAGCCGTTCCTTTACCGCAGTGAAGACAAAAATATCTACCTGTATAATGATCTTTATGACACCGCTGCTATAGAAAACATGATACTTTTCCATGCATCGCTCGTGCAACCAATCGCGGCCAACACTGGAGGGCGGTTCAGTGAACAAACAAATGCCACCCGTGAGGCAATCATACGGCCTTACTACGTACCCTTCACGTTTGCAGGAACATAAACCTACCTATAGTCTTGCGTATATATGTGGGCTACTTGTATGAAAACATCGCAAAACGTTCCTTGATTTGTTTCCTTCTTCGTTTTGCCATCCTATTATTCCCTATGCTTCCTATAACTTCCGCATATACTGGGTGTGATAAATTTTCCTTAGTATTAATCATAACACGGTATTAGCTTATTAATGAAATGCGTAATCTACTTACTTTACTCCTGACAACTTCATGTGCACCATTACAGATACCGTTTAAACTCAATGAAAATTGACAGCCACGTACTTAATTATTTAATCATTTACGTACCGATAAGGTCACTTCTATCTCTGTAATGAAAAGAATGTATACGTTGGTCCACTGACGCCCAGTTGCGGGGATTTGCATTAGGTAATCATAGTGGGGACTAATAACCTGCCGTCCCCTTAAATGGCATAGAACTGATGATCAGTGTTACCGTCACACGCATACAAATGTATTCCTACTTAAAGATATAAGCATAGTTAGATTGGAGGAGCAATACCTTTTCTAATCACGCTGAGGTTGCAAAATTAGGAATCCATATATTTGTAATGAAATATATGCATTCCTTTCCAGACAGCATTCTGTATACATAAATGTACGCCTTATTACAAACCTATATCCATATATATATATATATATATATATATATATATATATATATATATATATATATATATATATATATATATATATATATATATATATATATATATATATATATATATATATATATATATATATATATATATATACCCTATGATAGCTCATTCCGCCGTTATGAGCATTTATCCACCACATATTGACTAGGGACCGACATGCATCTTCACTTCTCCTTCACTTTAGCTCACTTAACTAACTGCTCCTCAGGCATTCGTATATGCAACTGACGCTTTCGCGTTACTTTTCCATTATAAATAAGCAATCCGTAGCAAGTACCATATGTAAATAGGTATGCGCATATATCATGGTTATTTGCCTATTCCCGCCACATCCGTTTACCCCGTTATTTACATATTATTCTCACAGTCATTTCCGTTCTTTTCGACCTATTTCTCGAAGTACGCCGACCATTGTGCCCAGTCGTTTCTCAAAAAAGAAATCACATAGGAGCATGTGAGGTAAGCAAAATATTCATTTCCACTTCAATTTATTTGTATCACTCTTTAGATACTACCTTAAAGTGTCTATTCTGCATATTCTGATTAACTGAGTGCACTATTTACTTTCCAATAACCTAGGTCCAATTTAGACCCATTTATGAAATTTGAAACTTCGGGCACCTGCTACCAAGGTTACGGTAAACTATAGTACTATAAAAGCCACAAAACCCCGATTCCTCTATAGATCCGCTACTGATTTATTTAGAATGTTTACAAATTATTTATCTACATATCAATATCCTACGCTACCATTATACTCCAGGCTGTGTCGTTTGACCTTGGCCCGCAAACTCGTTCCCGCCAGATGTGAGAGTCCTGGTCCCATAACGACGTCGAGACAAGCTTGAACCAGTTGTTGTGTAAAGAGTTAATTAAAACAAAGCTGTAATAATCTACAGCGTAATGTGAATTTGTAAAAATAAGCAAATTATTTACCATCGTTACACACTCATCAAACAACACGTTATTTGGAAATTGTGAAGAAAATTACCTGGACATGTTATACGTTAGTAACGTTGACTAGCAAATTTATGACTGGACGAAAATCGGCTATAAATGCGAAAATACTCGTGCTTGCGTGCTGAAGGAACGCACTGTGAGCATGAGCACATTATTTACGCAAGGATAAGTAAATAATGTATTCCCGAATACTTCGAGGCATAACACATCTGGCATGATCACGACTTTACAATCGACTGTTCCGCAACAGGCACATTGCTTTGCCTCAAATGCGCTGTTCGCACAATATGCCGGTTACCGAATTGGCGGATGCACTGGTCAGGAACGAAATCTCGAATGATGTGCCAATTGTCTGAGTTCAAAATGTGTAATATCGTAACATATAGGGTGGAGACGGAAGGTAGAAACAGGGAAGTGTCTTTTTAGTGTACATATCCAAAATATATTGAAACGATGCGAAATGTAGCTCTGCTTAACTTGTAAATGTTAGTTTGCAGACAGTGACTTTATTTGGTAGCTAGTCACATCCGCCACGTCGCATTGTTATTCAACGGACATTCGTGACTTTTATAGGGAAAACGTTTGCCAGACGAAAACCCATCACATCCTGGAACACTGCCGTCAATCCGTTTGCATGGTAATATATAACAAGCATTGCATCTTACGGACGGAATGTACCCTGGGCTGGTTAACCGGGTTGTCTAGTGTAGGTCCGCCACTAGTCGTTGAAATCGGTCAAGAAACGAAACGTCCAGGAACCTCGGGTGAAGGATTGCACAGGCGAGTAAGGATTTCAAATTAATGGTCTTTGGCTTTTCCTTTGTGGTATACTGGTCCCGGGGTGAAGAGTTCGTGTCCAGGTATCCACTCTGGACGTGTCAATTTGTGAGTGCTGTTGACCCTTGTGCCTAACTTCGTCCCATCTCAGGTGCGAATTCGATTCCTCATTCAAATGCGGTATCCACAGGAAGTTTGCATTAATAGTTATCAGATTATGGGTAGAATTATCAGAGTTAGTGGGTCGAACCCCGGAGTGCAGGCCAAGTAAAATCACACATTGTCAACAGAAGGAGAATAGAGTTCCTCCACAGGTAATTTATTGTTAAGTTACATTGTTTTCAAGTTTACTAATGACTCCATGAAATGCCAGCAGAAAAGCTACAGGTAAGAGAAGTATTAAAATGTTCTTGCAGCAATGTAAGGCACCGAACCCAGTTGTTCAATTACCAGTGAAAGGCAGCAAAGCTGTCCATGTCAAGTCAAGTAACTGTAATAGATGAATTTGTCGTCCATAGTAAAAATGGTGATCCAAGTAAAGACAATTCCAGTGAGTAATTTGTGGCAATGTGATTGCAGGGCGAGCTAAACCCAATTTATTTAGACCGCTTGCGTGCCGCGTCTCTTCAAATTGCCAACAGGATAATCCATTCTGAAGGGAATTGGAATTATAAATAAATAACTTAATAAACAAAAAAATATTTATTCTCGACTATGCGAGGCACTCCAATTGAGGCATGATCAGGTATGTACAGCTGTACAGACATTTTATGGGAACTGTAGTGACAGTAGAAAATTGTTCATATGTCCATGCTTGGAACTGTGCGATGGTGAACATGCGAAAGAACGATTTGGTTGTAGTGGGATCGGGATCCATTTGTTTGGACATAATCGCTCTGCCATATATCGCAGTCATACCTCGAGTTATAATAGATAAATCCTGAGTGATCCATTGGAAGATAATTGAAGAGCAAGCTATCCAGTATGATGATGCTAATTGAGCTGCCAGTGTGAAGTTATGGGCTGTGACTTTATTCGGTGGCGAGTCACATTCGCCACGTTGCAATGTTGTTAAAAGAACATTTGTGGCTTTTTTATAGGGAGAACGCTTGCCAGGCGAAAACCCACCACGTACTGAAACACTGCCGCCAATCCATTGAATGGCAAGTTGTAACTGGCTATGTTTCTTGTTGAACGTTCTTTTGCTCCGTTATTCGCAGTCAAGTTGCGTCCCATTTTTCTGCTGACTGATGCGCTATGCGAGTGGCCATTGCGTGCCTGGGTCCTCTCCTGTTCCAGCTCGGTAGATCAAGAACAAGCATTCTTTCTGGGTATGATGTGTTGATCATCTGCAGAACCACGTGAAGCCTCGAAGAATGTACGTTGAAATATGTTGAAGTCCTGGAGGACAGGATAGGTTCCGAAGAAAGAATCGCAGATCCCCGGGGTATGTAGTGTAATTGATTAGAGATTGTGGTAACCACGGCCATTTGAGCGGTCAAAGCGGATTGAAGAGCTTAGAATGACCGATTGTTCAAGCTTTGTTTTGGCAGGAGAATGTGCCTTCCGTAGTCGAAAGTCCTCCAGTCAAGAGATTTGTGGAAGAGGTATTGTTAGGTAAATTGGACTCAGTGGTTCATGCCGCGGAAGAATTGATTGATTTGTCCGGTTAGTAAGTTGTAAAAAAGTTGATAATTTTCCGCTCATGTCCAGGTAGAGGAACTGTGTGCCTTGTATTGTTGTCGAAACGGAGGACAATTCCTTGGGTGCGTGTCGCCGTACCTGTGACAGACATGCACTACTATACACGGCAGAGAACCGGAGGATACATCAATTGTTTCCAATCACCTGGCTGTTGAGGATGGATCAGAGGATTGTTCTGTACTCCGAGCCGGTCATTTCGGTTGCAGACGTTTCGTTACCAAACTTGGTAACATTTTCAGTGCGGCCATTCAGTCCTGATTTGCGGTCTCGCAAACCAATTTCAGATCCGAGTGACTATTGATTGTTATATGCTTCGAATGTCACTCGGATCTGACATTGGTTTGCGAGACCGCAAATCAGGACTGAATAGCCGCACTGAAGATGTTACCTAGTTTGGTAACGAAACGTCTGCAACCGAAATGTCCGGCTCGGAGAACAGGACAATCTTCTGATCCACACCCCGAGCTAGAGGATGGATAAGTCTTGCGCCGGCCGACATATCTGTGGAAACCTCAGGAAAAACAAGCGGCAACCAAGCAGACTGGAATGACTCGATAAACACCATTAAATGGGTGATTGTATGCAGTGGTACTAGAGAATTTTGTTCAGGATATTTGGTTTACAGGTGGCTTCGTACATCACGTCTCAGGCTACAACTACAGCGCACGAAGGAGGTTCTGTAGAGCGCATGGTCCAAGGACAGAAAGCGTGTTCACAACGTTCAACGAAAAGTACAGTTATTGGAATGGTGCCTAGATAAAATGGTGTACTATGGCGTCAATTATTCTTGGTGAAAGCAGTTAGGAAGTAAGTATCATATTAGATGAAACTGAGACCAACTGGACTACGATGCATAGCAAAAAGCAGTCAGTTCATACAGCAGCGTTCCAAGAGGCGAGGCAAATGTGACGAACCGATACATGCGAACAGGGGTGCGGTGAATTGGTCATGTCACTGAAACGCGGATACAGAAGTAACCAGAAATGTCAGAGATGTGATAGATGGTACACAGGAGGCTAAAGCTGTGGTATGCTTGAGGGGTCGTTATCCGGGATATATTCAGGGTAACAAGGGAAGAAGCAAACCCATGCAGTGACGTCCATAATGTTATGCAAGTGGAACACGAGGTGAATAGCAGAAACGTGGGTCGGTAGGTAACTTGAGTATAGTAATGGGGATAATAGCCCTGAGGTGCTTAAACTGAAGTCGTCCTGCGCTCACCAGAAAGCAAAAGAGACGGGCCAGGTTAGACTAAAGCAGTGCTAAACACTGGGGACTATATGCTAAGAGATGTGAGATTTAAATGAGGAGGAATGAACGCATACGGTGACATTCAGCTTTGTAATGTAAGCGTGAGACTGCTAAGCGTGAGGCAGACAAACTTGAAGGAGATTTGCGTTGAGTTTTAGCCCAGAGATGGTTTGGGGAGTGGTCCAATGTGACGATGAAACAAAGCTTAGCGAAGAAGTAGATCTAGTTGTGAACTGAAGGGCTCGGAGTGTCATGCAATTATCTAGATACACAATTCACCCCTTAATGTGCACAGTTCAGACGGTTAAATTGGTTTGCCTATCTTGGGAGCTGTGATTCTGCTGCCGGCACCACCGGAAAAGAAGTCTCCGGGTCGCTTAAGCCCGGTTGACGTACCTCAAGCTGAGGCACTTGCAGCCCCTTCAAACATCCCTACCTAAGTGAAGGGCCGTGTTTACCATGTCTCCCTTCGTTTAGCTTTGTATGGTAACGGTTCCTGGCCAATCTACATAGGGACACGTGCTATATCACCGCCTTCAACAGTTTTTGAACAGCATCTCTCGTGTGTGGTGGCAACCCAGTAATGACATCGCGAAATGCAAGTATTTTCTTCAACATGCTGGATTTTACCGCGCCAGCTGAAATAGCTCGGTCGCTGCCGAGGTTTGGCACTTGAGCATTTGTAGCACCATACCCTATTCACTTTTTTCAGGATTGGGCTAGAGGCGACCGCTTGGTGGCCGGTACATGAAATAGCTATCGTCATCTCTAGTCGTACGTCTTTTTGACTTGAACCCGAAGATTAGGGATGTCAGTGGTTTGACACACTTGAATACATGACTAGCCGCTGGAACGCAGTGGACGTGCTGTTCACTGACTTTTTCAAAGCTTTTGACACCGTTCCACATTCGCGCCTTTTGTACAAGCAGAATTCCTATGGTATTTCTGGACCAGCTTTCTTAATCGGAAGGGAAATTTGTGTGCGGGTGGGTTCAAGCCTGTCCTTCCGCCAATGTGTTCTCAGTGGCATTCCGCAAGGTTCGGTTCTTGGCCCCCTTCTCTTCACTTTCTACGTTAATGACCTACCCGATGAATTAGGTGTGCCATCCCTAATGCTTGCGGATGACTTGAAACTCTGGTTCACAATAGACGATCCGATTGTTCCCCTGACCCTACAGGGGGCTCTGGATAGGCTTTGGGACTGGTCAATTTTGTGGCAGTTGCCCGTTAATTTAACGAAATGTTCCGTTTTACGCATTGGTCCGATTGACCCACCGACGCGTTATTTGTTTGGCGGCAACGAGCTACCGCGAATTCAACTCAAATCGGACCTCGAGGTTTTGCTGTCATTCGACTTTAAGTCCAGTGAACACTGGACGACAGCTGCTCGCAAAGGTTTCAACATGTTTTAGATGATCCGCAGGTCATTCGGGATCATGACCACCGAAATGTTCGTTAGACTATTTTCATCTTTCGTAAGACGGCACTTAGAATACTGCGTTCAGGCTTGTCCTCCATGCCTGGTTCATGATAACATGGCAGTTGAACGAGTCCTGCGGTCCGGGACGAAAACGGTGCATGGATTAAAGAAGCTGACGTACCCGGAGAGGCTACGTAAATTAAATATGTTTTCCATGTATTACAGGCGGCTTCGGGGCGACTTGCTCCTCACATATCGTATATTGATGGGTCAGATTGGTCCTGGTTTGATTGGACTGTTTCGCCCAACTCGAATGCCAACCTTTCGTGGCCACCCATTAAAGCTGCACAAACCCCGGTCCGACCGGGTTGGGGTAGCTATTCGGTTAGCGCGTTTGGTCATAGCTTATTGGAACGCATTGCCTGCTGACGTCGTGATGGCTTCGGCAGTGAAAGAGTTTGAGCATCGACTTGTCTCTGTCGGTCTGCAGTTTAAAGTTTTCCCCTTCATGTGTTGAACTTTTCCTCGTCTACTACGGCCTAAGCTTCTTTAACTCATATTATCTTACATCTTAATATTGCCTACGATATTCGATAAGCCTGTCTTCTCCTCTGTTTCCTTTTCTTTACTGACATTACTGTTTTCTTTTATTCTTCACTTGGCCGGCACAGCGGGGACTGCTAATACAGGGCACGTGGGCATTGTTCGGTTGACCATGTGAATCTTGTGTGTTGATTTGACTCTCCTTTGGCAAATCAAGGCACCGGTTTCCCTGTTGGATCAACGATGTTTTCCGAGGTGGAACATTCGCGGGATTTTCCTACTGTTCTGGTCCCAAATGAACTTGAACTTGAATTAGTAGATCTGTGCATAATCGTCTTGTTTTACACTTTTAATGCATTTAAACATTGAAACTAACTACAACCAAAAAATTGGCATATGAAAAAAGGTACTCAACTTAGATTTTAAATATTGTTTTTCGAAGGCTCCGTGCCCTCTAGTTAGACTGCTTATAGCGATGTCAAGGCTACTTCTTAAGTGAACATTTCCCTGGGAAATTTCGTACAAAAGCACCACATTGAAACGAAGTCTCTTTCTATTTCTATTAAGTTAGGGTTGCGCCGTCTAAACCATCTATATGTCCAGGCCGTTATCAGAAATAATAGCTGCTGAGAGACCTGGCGTATACTCAAACAACTTAGTGGTGTTTTTCCCGGGAGTCAAATAC
>OX104069.1:108574109-108592450 GCA_944474145.2 Dicrocoelium dendriticum
TTTTGCACCCTCTGGTTATTGCTTTCCTTCTCATATTCCTTAGGTATGGCTTTTATTTCCTAGTAGATACAACCTATTTCCGAGGCTTTACTGAGTTACATTTGACACTGTAGCTCCTCACTATTCAGCGTAGGACATCAAGGTGGGCGCCTGCGACCCAGTAGCTGTATACTAAACAGTGCCAATGCATTTTTCAATTGCTAACGATGAACATATATTTTGCCAACTTCCATGCAAGAGCATCGGATAAATGTAAGCATTGATCTAAACCCTTTAGGGTGCAGCCTCTAGCAGGTCTAGAAATATACCTATTTATTTATTTATTTATTTAAGCTACCCAGCTATATGCTTCTCCCTATTAGACACAGTTATCTCTAATTATTTTTCCATTAGGCGCATTTGGCCATACCTAGTTTTTCACCTGATACATGGTTGGCGGCATCAGGATTCTGATTTGCCTGTCACTGTGATCAGCCACAGGACGCCGGCGCCTACAGAGGGACCATAGTTGGCTTGCGCTGTACCATCCACAGCTCCAACCACACACCCCATATCCCGTGTAAACCAGAAGGAATAAGACCAGGAGGCATGTGGATGGGAGCTACGTTTCATCAACAGAGCCGGCCCACACTCCTTCACAGCAAACACAAGCACGCTGTATTTGGGGAATCAATCGCACACAAGGCAGTGGCTGGACCGTAGTCCGCTCCACACTGAGTGCATGGAATCGCTCTTTGAGCCTAGCGTGGCCAAAAGGACTGTGCACCCCGTCCTCTCCAGCAACCATCAACTGTCTCCTGGAGCCAGTATGAACGAGATAGTGGGTAATAGACAGGTAGGCACCTTGTTAACATGCACACCAAGCGCAGCCACACTCGGGATAGCAAGCAACAGCCATACAATTTAAACGACATGCTGAAATAAAATAAATCTAATGATGCATACAGATAACGTGGCATATCTCTTCGCTAAATTACCATATGAATTAAGTTGATTAGAAACCAATCCGCGATAAGTAAGAAATGTCCACAAGTTACTTAAAAATGCTACAAACCCAACAAAATTACCCCAGATGAACACAATTAGTGTAAGCAACGTGGCCAGTTAATAGAACATTATTCAGGTAGGCAGAACAAACCAAATAAACTGGAAAGAAATTTATCCAGCTTGACAAGGCTTAGTGTGTTAGTTTAGCTCAACTGCGTTGAAGATGCATCAAGAGTGCAACAACAACCTTAGCATGGGACACACCGGATACATACATTCCTGATACGTATATCATTCCTCTTGTCTGTCACACCCAAGATAGCCCTAACATTCCCCAAACCGAGTAACCATTGGATAACTATTTCCCATATAATATCCATATTTCGAAGGCTAGTGGAAAGTGCTGTATTCAATGGATACGTACAGAACGAATGAAACTTGTCAATATGGCATCACCATGGAAGTCCATTATGCTTCCACAACTGCTTGAGGAAGTCCACTCTTTGTTTGCTTTCTTTCATCCTAATCCAGTTTCCAGAGCTCAAGATAAACGGAATAATTGGACTCACTCGGACTGTTCTCAGCCGAGTTATGTACGATACTATCTTTCCTGTCCAAAGAATATCGCTGACAACTCATTCACTCTACTTGGAATACCATAAGGAACCATTTATAAGTGGAGCCTGTAAAACTGGATTTAGTGCTATAGACTTGCTCTACAACGGACAAGAAATATCTGGCGTTAACCTGCCATTCAAATTTTATGCAACTCGTAAGTGGATTCTATCATAAATAAATAAATAAATAAATAAATAAATAGTATATTCTCGAATTTCCGAGACACACCTGACCAGGCATGAGCAACGACCAGGCATGATCAACGGCATGATCATGGCGCTCTGCACTACCCACGTCACCAGTAGATTATTTCCAACGAACAACTTGATACTTTTCATACTGTGACTTAAATATATTTCCAGAAGATTACAAATGAAAGTCCAACGAAACTACCTCGTCAGAGTGAAACAAACTGACGCTTACCGATCGCCGTCTCCGGATCTAGCCAACAGCATCATACTATCAAACGAAATTGGGGACTGCTGACTGCGACTAGTAGCAACTTGTTTCATGCGCGTACAGTCCCAACACCTGAACAAACTTGCATTCATTGAGCAAACTCTAGCTTCACATGGTCATCGTACAACCATTCCACTACAACCCATTTATTGGACTAAATCACACAATGTATCCACATATTGTCCAAAAAAAGCAAATGGAGGGTATATTTTACTCTATTCAAGACACTATTTTGCTGTCATATGTCCACATTTACCGGAATTCAAACCTTGTTTAACTTTTAACCAAATTATTATACGTCTTGCACTTACATTATCCTGCATTGGTGGCACGCCTTGCATTTGTGACCATATTTATATAGTACAGGCTGCAGTGTTCCACGACGTGGTGGGTTTTCACTTCGCCAGCGCTCTCCCTGTAAAAAATCACAAAAGTCCGTTTAACACTACTGCTACGTAGCGGATGTGACTCGCCACTGCATAAAGGCACGGCCTCGGGATTCCCACACTACGCTGTACCCCAATGGACGCAAACAAATGCCACTTCACCGTTGATGTTTATGCATGCAACGCAAAGTGTCCACTGCGAAACATTACCTGTACAAGTTCGATCATGCCTGATAAGGCGTACCTCGATGCTATCAAGAATAAACTATCTAATTTATTTTACTGGTAAGTAGCAGGATTTTAGTTGTCATTTTGTTAAGGTTTTCATCCCAGTGCCTTGTAAACCACTGGGATGAAAACCGTATCAAAATGATAACTAAAATCCTGCTACTTACTAGTAATACAAAATAAATAGCCTCTCCTAGTTTCAAAATGAAATGCATATAGCATCCAGTGAGAGGACGTTATCACCTTGCAAGCTACCCACTGTCAGTGACAGTGGAAGATAGGTGACGCTATATCCCAGTTAGTTTGCAAAGTGTCTAGCCCAGACGACGTCTCCCATGGCTCAGTGGCTTAAGCTGCTGGCAAGTTGGCATCTGCCTCTAGCGATCATGCGTTCAATCCTTCTTAGAGGACCGAAGAAATCTTTATTTATTTATTTATTTACGACTTTAGCCGTGTCGTTATGTCGATTATAACAAAGGTGTTTAAAGGATTTCCAACTAAGTGTTAAGGCCTCATCCATGTTAACCCTGCAAATTATCTTTCAGTGACTCTCGTCCCTTACTCTCAAAGATACTGGCAGAGGTCTTTGCCGCAGCTCTTGTTGGCTACCTGGAGAACAATGAACAATGATTTATGTCGGGTAAAAAAGCAGTTGTTTGGCAAGTCCCGCAGGATGGTTGGGGTAAAACTACAATTATCAAACGATAGGTGAATTGTCTGTTGGAGAGTTTATTTAGCAGATACGCCGCTGAATATTAGTGGTGTAAGTGGGCATTGAATGTAAACGATGCGGCAACATTGGGACAGTTATAATTGATGTATTAAATGTAAAAAGTAAAAATAGGAATGCCCACTACTATTTCGCATCCTCAGGTTTACGTGGCATGATAATCCGTTTTGGAGAGATAATTAATACTTTCTAAAGTTGCGCAGTTTAGACAACGAAGTGTTGGGGGCCAAGATCAAGATCCAATCGCTTTTCTAAATATCCGAGTTGGCAGAGGAAACAACCATGTTTGAGAGAGGGTTCCAGGGTTGGCAAACCCGAAGAGAAAAAAACTTCCGCCGACGTGCCAAGCAGCTATACTTTGCACCTAATTTAATTGAGTTACCCCTGAGGTTGGTGTTATGGCTGAGTTTCAGCAAGTGACAGCATACGTGATTAGCGTCATACAATATTTGGTGGACTAATATGAGATCGCCGTGAAGCATTCGATAGCAGGAACTGAAAACTCCCAGTGAATTCAGTCTTTGATGATAGGTCAGATTCGTAGACACTTGACGTTCTTTGTGGCCGTGTGTTGGGGTTCCTCTAGTACTTTTAAGTCGCGCTTCAACCAAGGTTGCCAAGCTTGGATGGCGTATTCAACACGAGGGTGCAGCATGGGGAAGCTGGATGGGTCGAATCTTCCGAAAGCGCTCTACAGCTCGCCGACGTGCTGCTTTGCTCTCTTCGTAGCTGCTTCTAACTGTTTTGAACAGTTAAGCTCAATCTGAATGAGCACACCAAGGTCGTGTTCTTGGGAAGTGGTTTGCAATACATGTGACCCGAGCCTATACATGTAGTCATGTCTATGGCGCAATTGAACAGCGTGACATTTTTCCACATTGAAAGGTAGGACATTCATAACTGACCAAGACATGCAGTGTCACGATTCCTGAACACCAAGGCTCACATACACAGTGCTCATGGACCACCAAACTACTTATGACCCGAGTTATTTAAATAAATACATAGGTATATTTCTAGACCTGCTAGAGGCTGCACCCTAAAGGGTTCAGATCAATACTTACATAAATCCGATGCTCTTGCATGGAAGTAGGTAAAATATAAGTATATGTTCAACGTCAGCAATTACAAATGCATTGGCATTGTTTGATATACAACTACTGGGTCGCAGGCGCCCACCTTGACATGTTTCTGGTTCCTGCGGGTGATATTGAACTCCTTGTTCTTTTGTGAAAACTTCGCGGAGGTGTAGTTGTGCCTTTTCTCCTTGGAACAGAATCCAGTTCGCCAAAGTGCACTTTAAATTGTTCACACATTAATTGGCCACTCAGTTGCCCCAATTGTGCGCACATGGAAGAAAGGAGTGAAGGGATTGTAAGGCATACGAAAAGTTGAAAACAATTCCGATAAATGCGGACAAAAATAGAAACAATTAACTTAGAGAGAAAATAAAGCAGCGTGCTTCAGTAGAAAAATACCAATTAACAAAAAAATACAGCCCTACTTTTCTTACGCTGATATTGCTCTCCGGCGCGAAATTTCAACCTGAGTTATTCTCAGATAAAGAAATAGCCTTTCTACAGTTAGAATACCGCTTACAGTGGCACAAAATTACACTGGTCTTGACCAGCTTTAGCGCTTGATTTGGTCGGAGGTGGCGGATAATTGCGCCAGGATTGATATCACCTACCTGGACATTCCCAAGTCGCTAGACTGTCTTGAGCATTGCACCCTGCCTCCGTCAACTGAGTTATGGAAGCAAAAATCCTGTCCTTAGATGGATCGGCAACCAGTTTCGCCAGCGGGAATTGCATCTGCGTGTTCGAGGGTTACTTTCTAACTCGGTTAAAGTGAAAGTTGGTGTTCCGGAAAGTTTAGTTCTGGGACTGCGCTTATTCTTGGTGCACATCAATCGTCCCGCAAGCATCGCCTCAAATTTCTTGTTCTTAACAACGATCCCAACATATAATGGACGTGCAATAGCAATACGAAAGTCGAATATTTCCAACTGAACGTGTATTGTTCAGTTGCTCATTTATTCGCCGAGCTGGAAAATTTGTTTGCAAGCGTTTCACCGCCTTACGAGGCGGCATCATCAGGGCGTCGAGATTTGGAGTGTAATCTCGCTGATTGCATTGTCGATTCGTGATCGGCATGCAGGTGACTTTTCGAAAGTGGCTGCTTCGATCTGTGTCCCGTGAGCTTTACCCATTCCCGATAATCAACCTGCCGGCGGACAAGGGACGGATGACTGTTATAATGGATAAAGTGGAGTACACTGAGAAAGCTTTACGTCTCTTAAACGACACAACGACCTACAAGTGCATTGACACCGATCTAACCTCACAGCTGACAAACAAATTAAACCGAACTTCAAGAAAAGAATCAAATCACGAAGGAGAAGTGAGAACGAATGGAAGCCGGTGACACGAGTATCGCGCAATTCTATGGACTCCCAAAGGTACACAAAGCTGATGAACCGTTACGACCGATCGTGTCACTACCAGGAACAACCACCTACAACTTAGCGAAAGAAATGTGGAGACGCCTCAGACATCTGACCTGTGGATCACAATATTCCATTAATAATGCCCGGCAATTTCTACAAAAGCTCAAAGACTTGCGAATCGATGATGATAAAACAATGATATCTTTCGACGTGTCTGCTCTCTTTACATCTGTAAACTTACAAATGACAACAACAGTCGTCACAGAACGCCTAAACAGCAGTGAACAACCAATCGGGAACCTAACAACCGAAACCCTATGCAAGCTACTCAAGTTGTGTCTGTCAACCTACCTCTCTTTCAACGGGATGATCTACGAGCGATTGAAAGGTGTGCCAATGGGATCACCTATATCGGAACTCATCACGGAGATTGTAATGCAGAAATTGGAGGGAGATGTACTCCCACTCATTAATCCGAAACTGTGGGTCCGATATGTTGACGACACTTTTGTGATCATCAAACGCAATCAAGTTACAGTCGCACAGCAACTATTAAATAAATAAATAAATAAATAGGTATATTTCTAG
The DNA here is from genome assembly GCA_944474145.2 of Dicrocoelium dendriticum. Lineage (NCBI taxonomy): Eukaryota > Metazoa > Platyhelminthes > Trematoda > Plagiorchiida > Dicrocoeliidae > Dicrocoelium > Dicrocoelium dendriticum. The sequence continues at coordinate 108,580,555 of OX104069.1, forward strand.
ACCTGCTAGAGGCTGCACCCTAAAGGGTTCAGATCAATACTTACATAAATCCGATGCTCTTGCATGGAAGTAGGTAAAATATAAGTATATGTTCAACGTCAGCAATTACAAATGCATTGGCATTGTTTGATATGCAACTACTGGGTCGCAGGCGCCCACCTTGACATGTTTCTGGTTCATGCGGGTGATATTGAACTCCTTGTTCTTTTGTGAAAACTTCGCTGAGGTGTAGTTGTGCCTTTTCTCCTTGGAACAGAATCCAATTCGCCAAAGTGCACTTTAAATTGTTCACACATTAATTGGCCACTCAGTTGCCCCAATTGTGCGCACATGGAAGAAAGGAGTGAAGGGATTGTAAGGCATACGAAAAGTTGAAAACAATTCCGATAAATGCGGACAAAAATAGAAACAATTTGTTAAGAGAGACAATAAAGCAGCGTGCTTCAGTAGAAAAATACCAATTAACAAAAAATACAGCCCTACTTTTCTTACGCTGATATTGCTCTCCGGCGCGAAATTTCAACCTGAGTTATTCTCAGATAAAGAAATAGCCTTTCTACAGTTAGAATACCGCTTACAGTGGCACAAAATTACACTGGTCTTGACCAGCTTTAGCGCTTGATTTGGTCGGAGGTGGCGGATAATTGCGCCAGGATTGATATCACCTACCTGGACATTCCCAAGTCGCTAGACTGTCTTGAGCATTGCACCCTGCCTCCGTCAACTGAGTTATGGAAGCAAAAATCCTGTCCTTAGATGGATCGGCAACCAGTTTCGCCAGCGGGAATTGCATCTGCGTGTTCGAGGGTTACTTTCTAACTCGGTTAAAGTGAAAGTTGGTGTTCCGGAAAGTTTAGTTCTGGGACTGCGCTTATTCTTGGTGCACATCAATCGTCCCGCAAGCATCGCCTCAAATTTCTTGTTCTTAACAACGATCCCAACATATAATGGACGTGCAATAGCAATACGAAAGTCGAATATTTCCAACTGAACGTGTATTGTTCAGTTGCTCATTTATTCGCCGAGCTGGAAAATTTGTTTGCAAGCGTTTCACCGCCTTACGAGGCGGCATCATCAGGGCGTCGAGATTTGGAGTGTAATCTCGCTGATTGCATTGTCGATCCGTGATCGGCATGCAGGTGACTTTTCGAAAGTGGCTGCTTCGATCTGTGTCCCGTGAGCTTTACCCATTCCCGATAATCAACCTGCCGGCGGACAAGGGACGGATGACTGTTATAATGGATAAAGTGGAGTACACTGAGAAAGCTTTACGTCTCTTAAACGACACAACGACCTACAAGTGCATTGACACCGATCTAACCTCACAGCTGACAAACAAATTAAACCGAACTTCAAGAAAAGAATCAAATCACGAAGGAGAAGTGAGGACGAATGGAAGCCGGTGACACGAGTATCGCGCAATTCTATGGACTCCCAAAGGTACACAAAGCTGATGAACCGTTACGACCGATCGTGTCACTACCAGGAACAACCACCTACAACTTAGCGAAAGAAATGTGGAGACGCCTCAGACATCTGACCTGTGGATCACAATATTCCATTAATAATGCCCGGCAATTTCTACAAAAGCTCAAAGACTTGCGAATCGATGATGATAAAACAATGATATCTTTCGACGTGTCTGCTCTCTTTACATCTGTAAACTTACAAATGACAACAACAGTCGTCACAGAACGCCTAAACAGCAGTGAACAACCAATCGGGAACCTAACAACCGAAACCCTATGCAAGCTACTCAAGTTGTGTCTGTCAACCTACCTCTCTTTCAACGGGATGATCTACGAGCGATTGAAAGGTGTGCCAATGGGATCACCTATATCGAACTCATCACGGAGATTGTAATGCAGAAATTGGAGGGAGATGTACTCCCACTCATTAATCCGAAACTGTGGGTCCGATATGTTGACGACACTTTTGTGATCATCAAACGCAATCAAGTTACAGTCGCACAGCAACTATTAAATAAATAAATAAATAAATAGGTATATTTCTAGACCTGCTAGAGGCTGCACCCTAAAGGGTTCAGATCAATACTTACATAAATCCGATGCTCTTGCATGGAAGTAGGTAAAATATAAGTATATGTTCAACGTCAGCAATTACAAATGCATTGGCATTGTTTGATATGCAACTACTGGGTCGCAGGCGCCCACCTTGACATGTTTCTGGTTCCTGCGGGTGATATTGAACTCCTTGTTCTTTTGTGGAAACTTCGCTGAGGTGTAGTTGTGCCTTTTCTCCTTGGAACAGAATCCAGTTCGCCAAAGTGCACTTTAAATTGTTCACACATTAATTGGCCACTCAGTTGCCCCAATTGTGCGCACATGGAAGAAAGGAGTGAAGGGATTGTAAGGCATACGAAAAGTTGAAAACAATTCCGATAAATGCGGACAAAAATAGAAACAATTTGTTAAGAGAGACAATAAAGCAGCGTGCTTCAGTAGAAAAATACCAATTAACAAAAAAATACAGCCCTACTTTTCTTACGCTGATATTGCTCTCCGGCGCGAAATTTCAACCTGAGTTATTCTCAGATAAAGAAATAGCCTTTCTACAGTTAGAATACCGCTTACAGTGGCACAAAATTACACTGGTCTTGACCAGCATTAGCGCTTGATTTGGTCGGAGGTGGCGGATAATTGCGCCAGGATTGATATCACCTACCTGGACATTCCCAAGTCGCTAGACTGTCTTGAGCATTGCACCCTGCCTCCGTCTACTGAGTTATGGAAGCAAAAATCCTGTCCTTAGATGGATCGGCAACCAGTTTCGCCAGCGGGAATTGCATCTGCGTGTTCGAGGGTTACTTTCTAACTCGGTTAAAGTGAAAGTTGGTGTTCCGGAAAGTTTAGTTCTGGGACTGCGCTTATTCTTGGTGCACATCAATCGTCCCGCAAGCATCGCCTCAAATTTCTTGTTCTTAACAACGATCCCAACATATAATGGACGTGCAATAGCAATACGAAAGTCGAATATTTCCAACTGAACGTGTATTGTTCAGTTGCTCATTTATTCGCCGAGCTGGAAAATTTGTTTGCAAGCGTTTCACCGCCTTACGAGGCGGCATCATCAGGGCGTCGAGATTTGGAGTGTAATCTCGCTGATTGCATTGTCGATCCGTGATCGGCATGCAGGTGACTTTTCGAAAGTGGCTGCTTCGATCTGTGTCCCGTGAGCTTTACCCATTCCCGATAATCAACCTGCCGGCGGACAAGGGACGGATGACTGTTATAATGAATAAAGTGGAGTACACTGAGAAAGCTTTACGTCTCTTAAACGACACAACGACCTACAAGTGCATTGACACCGATCTAACCTCACAGCTGACAAACAAATTAAACCGAACTTCAAGAAAAGAATCAAATCACGAAGGAGAAGTGAGAACGAATGGAAGCCGGTGACTCGAGTATCGCGCAATTCTATGGACTCCCAAAGGTACACAAAGCTGATGAACCGTTACGACCGATCGTGTCACTACCAGGAACAACCACCTACAACTTAGCGAAAGAAATGTGGAGACGCCTCAGACATCTGACCTGTGGATCGCAATATTCCATTAATAATGCCCGGCAATTTCTACAAAAGCTCAAAGACTTGCGAATCGATGATGATGAAACAATGATATCTTTCGACGTGTCTGCTCTCTTTACGTCTGTAAACTTACAAATGACAACAACAGTCATCACAGAACGCCTAAACAGCAGTGAACAACCAATCGGGAACCTAACAACCGAAACCCTATGCAAGCTACTCAAGTTGTGTCTGTCAACCTACCTCTCTTTCAACGGCATGATCTACGAGCGATTGAAAGGTGCGCCAATGGGATCACCTATATCGGAACTCATCACGGAGATGGTAATGCAGAAATTGGAGGGAGATGTACTCCCACTCATTAATCCGAAACTGTGGGTCCCGATATGTGGACGACACTTTTGTGATCATCAAACGCAATCAAGTTACAGTCGCACAGCAACTATTAAATAAATAAATAAATAAATAGGTATATTTCTAGACCTGCTAGAGGCTGCACCCTAAAGGGTTCAGATCAAAGCTTACATAAATCCGATGCTCTTGCATGGAAGTAGGTAAAATATAAGTATATATTCATCGTCAGCAATTACAGATGCACTGGCATTGTTTGATATACAGCTACTGGGTCGCAGGCGCCCACCTTGACATGTTTCTGGTTCCTGCGGGTGATATTGAACTCCTTGTTCTTTTGTGAAAACTTCGCGGAGGTGTAGTTGTGCCTTTTCTCCTTGGAACAGAATCCAATTCGCCGAAGTGCACTTTAAATTGATCGCACATTAATTGGCCACTCAGTTGCCGCAATTGTGCGCACATGGAAGAAATGAGTGAAGGGATTGTAAGGCATACGAAAAGTTGAAAACAATTCCGATAAATGCGGACAAAAATAGAAACAATTTGTTAAGAGAGAAAATAAAGCTGCGTGTTTTAGTAGAAAAATACCAATTACCAACAAATACAGCCTTACTTTCCATACGCTGATATTGCTCTCCGGCGCAAAATTTCAGCCTGAGTTATTCTCAGATAAAAGAAAAAGCATTTCTACAGATAGAATACCGCTTAAAGTGGCACAAAATTACACTGGTCTGGACCAGCTTTAGCGCCTGAATGCGTTGAACGTAAAAGCAACACAATATTTGCAGTAGTTTGCGAGTTATTCGAAATTAAATGATGGTCTACGAATAAGGTTATTTTTATTTTTCGCTGAAAATGGCTTTCTGCTTTGCAAGCAGATAGCAGAAAAAAAAAGCAAATATAAAAAGTAGGGAAGCGGCGTATGTTCTAGATAGGCATAGCTATCTAGAAATGCTCTAATTAGCCCGTAATACCCTGCGACAACTGCGGACTGCGCAGGTGGCCGAAAAGTAAACTTTGCAGGCATACATGACAACTATATGCAGATAAGGGATGATCTTGCGCGAAGACGCTAGAAATCCAGCAAGGAATATTATATCTACATGGGAATTCAGGGGAGCTTGTAATTAACTCACGGTTAGAAGGCCACAGCATACCATTTTCAGTGGATACTGAGCCACATAAACAACCAGTAAAATAGAGTTTAGCATTTTTTAAGCCTCTAAGCTTTTCTAAAGCTTACAACAAGGCCGCATGAGCCAGGTCTACCTGAGTAACCCAGGGGATCTTTCAGATCCGTTGACAGATTTCGGCCTGCAAAATACACACATTACTTAGCTAAACATCACAAGATTTATCCCTTAGAGCCGATTTTCTATATTCATGAGGCTCTGTCATTAACATCAGTGAGCTACAGGAGCCTGTCACTAATAATAAAGAAATAAGCATGGGAAAATTTAGCAAAATTTAGCTAATTGCATTTGGGCGTGAAATCCGTTTTGGTCTACATTGGTTGGGCTTTAACAACTCTACTTCTGGTGGTTGAGCTTGCTCATACTTGAGGTATTGTTATGCCTCATGTGTAGATGCACACTATTATGCAACTCTTTGATGAATTTCGCTTTATTTCTCTCCATTTTTAAGTTCCGAAGATAGTGCCGGCGGTGTTCATCCAGTTGGCAATGTTAACTGGTACTCTAATGTCACACCGACTATTTCTTTTGTGATTTTCCTGGCAAGAGCTGTTCTAGCACCCTAAGCAAAGAGCGATAAGGTAAATCAGGAGTAGAATAGTAACAAAAACCGGTGGGAGCTGGTCGTTCACCCGCCATTACGCATAGCGCATGGTAGGCTTTGGAGCCAGCTAAAAGAGAAATGACACACGGACGGCCAAGATAAGAAAAGTGGTGATGGAAAGTTTCTGGTGCTCCAGCCAGCCAGTGTGACAGGGGCCTTTCTGTCATTGGTTAGCTTTCGTGCCAGTGAAATGAAATCTGGAAATGCGAGTGTTTTACGAGCAAAGGCAGTTAAAGAAGAGGATCTGGTTTTCTTTATGCCTGTCTACTAGTGTTGACAATAGCGAAAGGCACATGTATACCAGATAAAGCTAAGTATATGGGGCCAAGAGAGTATAAGTGGAGAGCAAAATGTCTGATTATTGGGTCTAGAACTTTTAAAGTACGCTCATTGTCAACAATAAGAAAGATATATTTTTTTATTTTGCGGCTTACCTACTGAAAGTGTTTGGAAACTGCTGAGTATAGTAACTAGTGCTCAGACTTAATGAAAAAGCTTCAATTAGGGCAACAACGCTAGAACCTGGCATTTCACATGAGGCTTAATGTTGTTAAAATGTTTTTAGTAGACGTGACTCATGGGTCACAAGTATAAGTATTCGCAAGAGACCTAGTGGACTAGGTATTTGGAAAATACTAAGGGGTAAAGATAGAGACGAAGGAACCAAAGTGTAGAAGAGGAGGGAGAAGTGAAGTAAAGTTTGTCCGTTCGGATTGCATCCCCATTGCTATGCAATATCCTACCTGGTTAGTGCCTACAGGCTTACGATGCTCCCATTCAATAGGACTAGGCTGCTTTACGTGCTGATCTGTTGAGCAGTAAGAACTGGGCGTCGAGAAGGAGCTTTCAAAGAGTTTGAGCTACCGATTAGCGTTTCCAGGTTGCCTTTGCGGTAGCGCCTACTATTTCAAGACTTCCCATTTAACTAATTGTCTGTGGGAGCCAGTAAAGCGCTCAGCTACTACTGGGGTAGGCTGAATACATTTTGTGGTCGGATTAGCAGTCCTAACATCTGTAAGATGAGTGCAACTGATCGGGCCAAGATCTCTCACGTAGTGTGACAGGGACCGCAAAGTATGGGGAGGACCTGTGAGCCCAAGATGCTCCTGTCATGGAGCCTAGTTGAGCGCAATACAACGTTGCGCCAGAGCTGACCAAAATGTGATCTATGCCCCATCGGGGCCGGTCTCAAAAAGGTTGTCATCAGAATCACAGATGTTGAAAAGGCGTCTTATGTTATCCAGGCACATAAACCTTCGTACCTCCTGCTTGAAAGCCTGTGGATTGTGAATCTCCCGCAGCTGTGAAGGTAATTTGTTCCAGATATTTACATAAGCGACAAGGAAGAAACGTGAACGTAGTTTCTTCCTCGCTGGCAGCGGGGCAACCGTGCAGTGCTTGTTTCGGAGGTTGAATTCTGATCCTCTTCTCAGTGTCAGGCTGGGGATATCACTATGCACCGCTTGGTATACTAACTTATGTAAGAAGCACAGGTTTAAGATAATGCGCCGCAGCCAAAGAGGCTGGAGTTTGAGATGGTTACACCTCGGTAGGTAAGTAAGCGCAAGGCATTTTGGGGCTACTATTTTGGTAAACCGCCGCTGAGCATTTCGAGCAATATGCGGTCTGATTTCCGCAAATTACTGAAGATAAAGGGGCAGTATTCCAGCTGCGGACGAACATGACTGCGGTAAAGCTTCAACCGTGCTTCAGCCGAGTTAATGTGGCAGCATATGTGGAAGACCATTCTGCGTGCTTTTGCTACCTGATACTGCACATTCTCTGAAAAGTTGAGGGTCATAGATTAAATAAATAAATAAATAAATACTTTATTCTCGACTATGCGAGGCACGCCCATGGAGGCATGATCAGATATGTACAACTGTACAAACATTTTATGGCAACTGTGACAGTAATAGTAGAAAATTGGTCGTATGTCCATGGTAAAATAAATAAATAGATAGTTTATTCTCATGTTCATAGAGACGCACTAACTTAGGCATGATCAAGGTTTAAAACTGTTGTGTATCACGATGATACTCCAAGTTCAATGGTGTATAGTTGAAACCGTGTCAAGAAGAGTTGATATGTGAATCTAGTCGACTTGCCAGTATGTAGTTGTGGGCTGTGACTTTATTCAGTGGCGAGTCACATCCGCCACGTCGCAGTGTTGTTAAACAGACATTTGTGGCTTTTTATAGGGAGAACGCTTGCCAGGCGAAAACCCACCACGTCCTGCAACACTGCCGTAAAGCATTTTGAACATTAATGTTGAACTGGCAAAGCCGCTTGACGACTGGTTTCACCTTCGGTTTTTCGCGGGGTAATGGCTTCTAATTTCCTCTGTTAATTGGACGGGTATTTTGCTCTGGGTCGCCATGATTTTTGGGGTCGCTGGAGGAGAGGGACATCGCGATTTTTCTTCTTGTTGTATGTCCAGGTGAGCAAAAGTTTCAATTTTTCCGCTCTCCAGATTTTTCAGATGTATACTGTATGGGAGTATGAGGATATGTCCAGTTCTCCATACTGGACAAGGGTTATGGTGATTGTAGGTTGGTCCTTGCGGAGTTTTACCATCCTCCATGTCAGTCCTTGTGGGTTGTTCCGTCCGTCTTGGGCCAAAATTGTTCCTCAGTCCAATCCCAGATCTCCAAGATGTCCCGGACCTCAGAGAAAAGGGAAAGTGAGAGACAACCGAGAGAAGACCGCAAGAACAGGCATGGAATTGAATATTGTTAATGTCTTGTGTTATAACATTTGGGCTTGAGACAAAAGCATGTACACTGTGCAACAATAATTATGCTGAAAATGTCTTTTGGGTATCCTATAGAATCATTAGCCGTATAGGTGGATTGCTATCGCCTGCGTAGGGACAAGAGCGTTGCACCAGTTAGTAAAGTACGAGTATCCGTTTGATATGAGTCGATAGTTGCGTGGGGATAGAGCAAAGAGAGTTAGAATGTTGGTAGTGATTGTCAGGTGCATGAACAGCACGTAGTTAGTGTAATCCGAGTGGGGGGCATAATAAGCGAAAATAAATAGTTTGCAGCGAGAGAGTCTTAAAGCTCAATTGGTGGCAGGGCAGCGGAGGGACTTGATGCAGATATTCTAGAGGAGTAAAGGTTATTCAGATACGGGGTGGCTACTAACAAGCACTGGATCATCGCATATGCATGGGGCCAATGGCCATTAGCTACTTCTGAAGAGAAATGCAGAATTTATGACGACCGACAGATGTTGGCGCTAGGAGTGACTCAGTCGCCAGATGCAGCTATTCCAATCGGACGCTTTGTCACTAGTGTATGCCTATAGGGTCGATGAGTGTATCTATAGACCAGTGAAGGTAGGTGATAGGTCAACAGATCAGCTAAGCTGTGACGCAAACAATCCAAGAGAATGAACATTGTAAGAGGGAGCGAGTTCCGGATATCCGCAGGAATAAATGGAAGCTATGGCGACTAGCTGCTGGTAAGCAGAGATAGCGGCACTAGGAAAGAATGAATCAGTGGCTGCTGTAGCCATAGTATTAAGACGTTTGTCTACTACTGGATACCTACAGCTCTGTTGAAGAAGTCAACAGGCAAGCGAGGTTTAAGAGAGACATACGGCAGAAGAGAATGAAGGCTGGAGAGTCAAGAAGTGGCTCCTTGTAGGCTACATGGAGCCAACAGTGTCTAGCTATTGTCAAGAAGAGTTGAGGCGAGTAAGATGAACGACGGATAATGGTGCGCTAGGAGAGAGAAGAGTGACCAGCAATAGAGTTTGGGCTAAGCCTTCAGTAACTAGTGGATCCTACGGTGGCACATAATAGGTCGGCGAACCATCTGAGCTGTAAAGCAAACAATCCAAGTGAATGAATATTGTAAGAAGGGAGCGACTCCCACAGAGCTCCGGATATCCGCAGAGTTAAATGGAGGCTATGGTGACTAACTGCTGCTAATCAGAGATATTGGCTCTGGAAAAGAGTGAGCCAGTGGCTGGTGTAGCCATAGTATTAAGACGTTTGTCCACTATTGGATACCTACAGTTTCGATGAAGAAATCAACATGCGAGCAAAGCTTTAGATAGACAGACGGCAGAAGAAAATGAAGGTTGGAGAGTTAGGGAGTGGTTACTTGTAAGCTACATGGAGTCCACAATGACTAGCTGCTGTCAAGAGGAGTTGTTGCGAGTGGGACGTACGGCACATAACGGCGCGCAAAGAGAGAGAAGAGTGACCAGCAATATAGTCGGACTGAGCCTTCAGTTACTAGTGGATCCTACGGTGGCACTTAATAGGTCCACAAACCATCTGAGCTGTGACGCAAGCAATCTAAGAGAATGAACATTGTAAGAAAGGCGCGACTCCTACGGAGCGCCGGATATCCGCAGAGTTAAATGGAAGCTATGTCGACTAGCTGCTGCTAAGCAGAGATAGTGGCTCTAGGAAAGAGTGAACCAGTGGCTGGTGTAGCCATAGTATTAAGACGTTTGTCCACTATTGGATACCTACAGTTTCGATGAAGAAATCAACATGCGAGCGAAGATTAAGAGAGACAGACGGCAAAAGAAAATGAGGGTTGGAGAGTCAGGGAGTGGCTACTTGTAAGCTACATTGAGCCAACAATGACTAGCTATTGTCAAGAAGAGTTGAGGCGAGTAAGATGAACGACGGATAATGAAGCGCTAGGAGAGAGAAGAGTGACCAGCAATAGAGTTTGGGCTAAGCCTTCAGTAACTAGTGGATCCTACGGTGGCACATAATAGGTCGGCAAACCATCTGAGCTGTAAAGCAAACATTCCAAGTGAATGAATATTGTAAGAAGGGAGGGACTCCCACAGAGCTCCGGATATCCGCAGAGTTAAATGGAGGCTATGGCGACTAACTGCTGCTATGCAGAGATATTGGCTTTGGAAAAGAGTGAACCAGTGGCTGGTGTAGCCATAATATTAAGACGTTTGTCCACTATTGGATGCCTACAGTTTCGATGAAGAAGTCAACAGACGAGCGAGGTTTAAGAGAGACATACGGCAGAAGAAAATGAAGGCTGGAGAGTCAAGAAGTGGCTCCTTGTAGGCTACATGGAGCCAACAATGTCTAGCTATTGTCAAGAAAAGTTGAGGCGAGTAAGATGAACGACGGATAATGATGCGCTAGGAGAGAGAAGAGTGACCAGCAATAGAGTTTGGGCTAAGCCTTCAGTAACTAGTGGATCCTACGGTGGCACATAATAGGTCGGCAAACCATCTGAGCTGTAAAGCAAACATTCCAAGTGAATGAATATTGTAAGAAGGGAGGGACTCCCACAGAGCTCCGGATATCCGCAGAGTTAAATGGAGGCTATGGCGACTAACTGCTGCTATGCAGAGATATTGGCTTTGGAAAAGAGTGAACCAGTGGCTGGTGTAGCCATAATATTAAGACGTTTGTCCACTATTGGATACCTACAGTTTCGGTGAAGAAATCAACATGCGAGCGAAGCTTAAGAGAGACAGACGGCACAAGAAAATGAGGGTTGGAGAGTCAGGGACTGGCTACTTGTAAGCTATATGGAGCCAACAATGATTAGCTATTGCCAGGAAGAGTTGACCAGAGTAGGATAACGGCGCGCTAGAAGAGAGATGGATAGCCAGCATTGGAGTTCGGATTAAGCCTTTGGTTACTAGTGGATCCTACGGTGGCATATAATAGGTCAACAAAACATCTGAGCTGTGACGCCAGCAATCCAAGAGGATGAACATTGTAAGAATGGAGCTACTCCTACAGATCTCCGGATATCCGCAGAGTTAGATGGAAGCTATGGCGACTAGCTGTTGCTAAGCAGAGATAGTGGCTCTAGAAAAGAATGAATCAGTGGCTGGTGCAGCCATAGTATTAAGACGTTTGTCCACACTATTGGATACCTACAGTTTCGATGAAGAAGTCAACAGACGAGCGAGGTTTAAGAGAGACATACGGCAGAAGAAAATGAAGGCTGGAGAGTCAAGAAGTGGCTCCTTGTAGGCTACATGGAGCCAACGATGTCTACCTATTGTCAAGAAACATTGAGGCGAGTAAGATGAACGATGGATAATGGCGCGCTAGAAGAGAGGTGAATGGCAAGCATTGGAGATCGGATTACGCCTCCAGTTCCTAGTGGATCCTACGGTGGCACATAATAGGTCAACAGAACATCTGAGCTGTGACGCAAACATTCTAAGATAATGAACATTGTAA
>OX104069.1:108592949-108636341 GCA_944474145.2 Dicrocoelium dendriticum
CGCTCGCTTCGGTTGCAACGCGCGACTGCTCTGTGTGCTGTGCTTGATCTGTTCCCCTAGCTAGAGCGTCCACGGTGTCGTTCTTTTATAGCTAGCTAACAGGGAATCTTTTGCTGAACCAATAAAAGTTTCCCTGCAACTCGATCCGTCTTCTGGAATCGCTCTCTGGGCTCCCGGAATAGGCAACCCTCTAAATTGGTGACCCCGAATCCGGATCAACCTCAGCGCCGGATATTTGGAACTTTTCTCTGGTGAGCTCGTTCCATTTATTTTTCATATTTTCCGGTTTATTTTTGCATACGATAGCCTATTTTTCGCGTCATTTTTTCAAATCATGGAATCTGTAGACCATAAGGTAGAGTCTATGCTTAGTGTTGTATCTCTCTCAGTTCCACCTTTTTGGGATATGGATCCTGTTTTGTGGTTCGCTCTTCTTGAGGCCGAGTTCTATAACCACAAAATCACTTCCGACTACGCGAAGTATTGCAAGCTCCTGTCCTATCTCCCCAAGGAGATATCAACGCAGGTTCGTGACGTCATCATTTCTCAGACCGAAAACCGCTATGAGGCTCTCAAAGAGGCCACGATTAAGCGTGTTATGCCCTCTGAGAAAGTTCGCCTTCAACAGCTTTTCAGAGATCTGCAGCTGGGCGACAAACTGCCCTCAACCCTGCTACGAGAGATGCAGCAACTCCTTGGTTCTTCAACCATGGATGAGACTTTACTTCGTGAACTATGGCTACAACGGCTACCGGAAAACACACAAGCGATTCTCGCTACAGTGAGCTCCGTTCCGCTCACTCAACTAGCAGATTTAGCGGATCGAGTTATTGAACGATCACAGCCACAGGCCAACTCCAGCAAGGTCCATGCCGTCGCGTCCCAGGGCACTTCTATCACTGGCTTACAGTCAACCATAGAAGCCCTGCAAACACAAGTTGCGACACTTAGTCGCCAGGTGCAACAGCTCACTATGAACCCTCGTCGTCATAGCCGCTCAAAATCGCCCTGCAAACGTTCTAAGTCTAGAAACAGGCAGGCTAGCTGTTGGTACCACCAGCGTTTTGGTACCGCAGCTCGTAAATGCGTCAAGCCTTGCAACTTCGCCGAGCAGCAGGGAAACTGCTCGGCCGGTCGGTAACGGCGACGGACGCGACCGGCCAACACCAAAGTCGCCTCATCCGTGTTAGGGATTTAACTTCCGGCATCGAGTTTCTAGTCGACACTGGTGCCGAAGTTAGCGTCATACCCCGTAGCTCAGATGAGGTCGTCTCGCCATCGCCGACCAAGCTGCGTGCCGCCAATGGCACACCAATCGCAACTTTCGGCGAAAAGCTGTTAACGCTCAATTTAGGCCTCCGGCGAACCTTTCGCTGGCCTTTCATAATCGCTGCTGTGCCTTTCGCCATCATAGGCATAGACTTTCTTCAACGCTTCGACCTCATCGTCGACGCTAAACGGAAGAAGCTTATCGATTCTAGGACACAGCTCAGTGTTATCGGGACTAGCGCCAACGTGGCTGCTATCACTCCCATTCGTGTCCTACCTCAAGCTTCACAGTCTTTTCTAGAACTTTTCAGCAAGCACCCTAAACTCGTTCGCGTCCTGAACGAGTTGCCTCCGGTGACGTCAAACGTCACGCATCACATTTGCACTAAGGGCCCACCTGTTTCGGCCCGCCCTCGCCGACTAGCCCCGGACAAGCTCAAAGCTGCGAAGGCGGAATTCGAGCAAATGCTCGAACTGGGAATCATCCGCCCGTCTAAAAGTCCATGGGCATCACCATTACACATGGTGCCGAAGAAGTCCGGTGACTGGCGCCCCTGTGGTGACTACAGGGCACTTAACAAACTTACCGTCCCGGATAAATACCCTATCCCGCACATGCACGACTTGACCTCAGCTCTAGCTGGCAAGTCTATCTTCAGCAAAGTCGACTTAGTCCGTGCGTACCACCAGATACCTGTGGCGCCAGATGACATTGCTAAAACAGCAGTCATCACGCCATTTGGCTTATTCGAGTACCTCAGAATGCCTTTCGGCCTCAGCAACGCTGCTCAAACTTTTCAGCGTTTCATTCATGAGGTAACGCGAGGACTCGAAGGCGTTTATCCTTATCTAGATGACATACTCATCGCCAGCTCTTCTGACGAGGAGCATCTTCGTCACCTCGACGCTCTCTTCCAGCGCTTAACACAGCATGGGGTTACCGTCAACCCCGATAAATGCGAGCTTGGCCAAAGCTCCATCGACTTTCTTGGCCACCGCATATCTGCCTCTGGTATCGAAGCCCTGCCAGACAAAATCCAGGCACTGAAGGACTATCCTGCTCCCAGTTCCTTCAAGCAGTTACGCCGATTCCTTGGTCTGGTCAACTATTACAGACGCTTTATACCTAACTGCGCGAGCATTGTTCAACCAATGACTGACTTGCTGCGCGGTAAACAACGCTCTTTTCATTTTACAGACGACGCTAAATTGTCTTTCGAGAAGCTTAAAGACGCTATCTCCAACATAGCGCTTCTCGCCCATCCAGACACGTCTGCATCACTCTCTCTGACAACTGACGCATCAGACACTGCCGTCGGTGCAGTTCTTCAGCAACTCATCGACCATCGATGGATACCTCTAGGTTTCTTCTCAAAGCGCTTCCAACCTACCGAATCGCGATACAGCACCTTCGGTAGGGAACTGTTAGCTATCTACCTAGGTATCCGACATTTCCGTCACTACCTCGAAGGTCGACATTTCACCGTCTTCACCGACCACAAGCCATTGATCTACGCAATCAATGGCGCAACAGACAAGTACTCGCCGCGGGAAACTAGACACCTAGACTACGTTTCTCAGTTTACGACAGACGTACGTCATGTCTCAGGTGCTCTCAATCCCGTCGCGGATGCGCTTTCACGCATTCAGCAGATCAGCTTATCGCCTGGCACCAACATTGATCTAGACGCTATGGCTGCTGCCCAACAAGCTGATCCCGACATCGACAAGCTACGACGCAATACCTCGTTAAAACTACGTGAAGTCCCACTAGCTTCATCTGAGGGGACCATACTTTGTGACGTGTCACAAACTTCTCCCCGACCCGTAGTTCCTACCTCAATGCGTCGACTAGTTTTCAATGCTTTACACAACCTGTCTCATCCCGGCATACGTGCTTCGCAGAAGCTCGTAACGGAACGCTTCATATGGCCCAACGTCAATCGCGATGTCCGCCTTTGGGCACGCGCATGCTTAGAGTGTCAGCGCGCCAAGGTCTACAGACACACCAAAAGCCCACTTGGCGTCTTTCCCGCTCCTGACGCTCGTTTTGCACACGTCCATGTCGATCTGGTCGGACCTTTGCCTCCATGCAAAGGCTACGTGTACCTACTCACCTGTGTCGACCGATTCACTCGTTGGCCAGAGGCGATTCCGTTAGTCAACTGCTCATCTGAGACAGTTGCGCAAGCTTTCTTAGAACGCTGGGTAGCTCAATTCGGTTGCCCAAGCGTAGTCATCACTGACAGAGGATCACACTTTGACGGATCCTTCAGCAAATTGCTCAACGTTCTTGGTTGCCAACATAACCGAACCACCGCATACCATCCCGCAGCTAATGGGATGGTAGAAAGGTTCCACCGGCAACTCAAAGCCTCACTCTGTGCCCAATCTAGCACATCCTGGCACGAAGCACTTCCGCTCGTTCTCTTAGGCATAAGAAACACGATTAAAGCGGACTTGCACGCCACTCCATCGTCGCTAGTCTTTGGATGCGCACAACGCTTACCTGGTGAACTCGTCTCACCAAAAGCGCCAACAACTTTCGACTATGGCGACTACGCAGCTCGCCTATCTCATCACATGCGACAGCTTCAGCCTGTGCAACCCAGAGCACAGAGCTTGCGTACAAACGTGGACGAACGGTTAACTACTTGCACGCACGTGTTCGTTCGCACTGACAGCGTACGCCGACCACTTCAGCCTCCTTACTCTGGTCCGTACCGTGTCGTACGTAGAAGCGACAAAACGTTTACCATTGACTACAATGGTAAGACTGAGACGGTCAACGTCGATCGACTCAAGCCAGCATACCTTGACAAGTCTGACTCGCCGGTGCAACAAGCACCTTCACAGCCCGTGCCATCACAGCCGGCACCGCAAACGCAGACGAGTCAGCCCGCTCCAGCAGAACCGACGAACACAACCGACAGCACTCCTACCCGCCCTACTCTCAATCGACGCGGTAGGAAACTCAAGCCTCCAGTTCGTTTTTCAGACTTTGTCAGTACTTACTATTTTACGTAGAACGTGCCTTAGAAATTTTCTGCTCTTACTAAACGTTTTTGAAAATCCACAAAAAAAGACCAAAACGTTTTGAAACTACCAAAAAAGAGCAAAACTTTTTGAAAACCCAAAAACAGCTTTGCACGTTTTTCGCTTAACACTCTTTTGTGTATTGCTATGCATTTATGCTGCTTTTTCATTTTGCTTTCCATATACATCGTCGGTTGGTTGCACCTCGGTTTCACTTTCCGCTGGATCTCCGCACGCCAACTGGAAGTTCAACAATCTTCCTGCTCAACTGCCTACGTGAACTTTATTAACTGTCCCCCCCACAAACAGTTTTTTTACCGTTTCGACACCGTAGGGAGGACACGGGTGGGAGCCCGCTAGGGTCCGATTGCATGGTTCTCCCCCAGCAGCTGCATCGGGTTTCACAACCTGGTCTCGCAGAAGGCTGGCCCGCGACGGACAGTCCTCACGTAGATCGAAGGACTGCTTACACAGTCCCTTCTGGGAGAGGGCTATGTAGCAGTCTGGAGATTCCCCGGTTTGCTTGTGTAAAATTCTAACCAAAATTCTTTAATTGTACACTTAGGCAACCGGTGTGGTTTGTTGAACTGCTTGCTGAGTTCGAATGCTTTACTTGCTCATCGCCATTTTTGCTTGGCGCTCGCTTCGGTTGCAACGCGCGACTGCTCTGTGTGCTGTGCTTGATCTGTTCCCCTAGCTAGAGCGTCCACGGTGTCGTTCATTTATAGCTAGCTAACAGGGAATCTTTTGCTGAACCAATAAAAGTTTCCCTGCAACTCGATCCGTCTTCTGGAATCGCTCTCTGGGCTCCCGGAATAGGCAACCCTCTAAACGGACAGGCTTTTGAGCCAAAGGCTTTGGATGAGGACCCTAATCGTTCTCCTGTCTAGGTCTGGGCGCCCTGGCAGTATCCCAGCCTACATACAACCATGACATTTTCTTCAAACATAAACTTCATCCTGCATCGGCCGTCGCGCAGATTATCAAGGGTCGCCTTATCTGCTGCATACAGCAGGGCGGATAAGCGAAAGCATGCTACTGCTGGCGCCTCCCTTCTTTCTTTTCCACCTTTATCTCTTACTCCCATCCCGGCCCCCATTACTAACCATCCTTCTATAATTCCCAGCTTAATGGACAGCAACCGAAGTGCTACTGGAGAAGTACCATCTGCAGCCACCATCCTACAGCACCTATCGGCAAAAGTCCCTTATAAGGCCACGCTATCCAGTTGCCATGAAGCATTCAGCGTCCGCACTCTAAGACAAGCAGGTCAGCAGACTGCACTCGCACGCACCTTGGACACACTGGGTGTTGATGTGTGTTGTGTGTCCGAAACTAGAATTAATGACCCTAACGGGGTTATTGAATTGACTGCACCCGGCTTATCCTCTCGTTATTGGTTGCACGCATCCGAAGACGCCGATGCGGCACTCACGGGTCAAGCTGGTGTAGGTATCATTCTCAGCTCCAAGGATGAGTCATTGTTGGTTGATTGGATTCCGGTGAACAGCCGTTTATGTGCAGCCCGTTTGACGACATCAGCTAAGGTGAATTCGCGAAGTAAAACAAAACGCTGTTTGTTTGTGATTTCTGCTTATGCTCCCACGGACTGCAGTTCTAATGCAGTCAAGGACACTTTCTATCACGAACTGAACACGCTGCTACGCAGTGCTACTAGTTCAGATATTATAGTACTTGCAGGGGATATGAACGCACAAGTAGGGCGTCTGAGCTCTTCAGAAGCTCAGCTGGGTGGTAAGTATGGACTTAACGCCGAACGGACTGACAACGGCGAGCGTCTGCTGCAACTATGTGCGGAGCACCAGTTGTTTCTTACTAGCACTGCTTTTAGACACAGTGGGCGCCGAAGTGCCACTTGGCGTCCACCTGTAGCTGGTCAGCGATGGACCCAAATTGACCACATAGCCATAAGTTACAGGTGGCGCGGTTCCATTCTGGATTGCCGCTCGTACTGGAGTACCTGTGTCGACTCTGACCATGCCTTGGTGCGCTGTCGTTTCTCCATGAACTTTACCGGAAGGCGCACAAAGCTTCCCCCCGATTGGCAACGGAGAAATTGTCCCAGCCCTCTGTCACGCAAGCCTACCAAGAAGCACTGCATAACGAACTCTCGCTGTCTTGTCCTAATGATACTGAACTTCAGTGGAATAGGATCTCGGCTGCCATGCACGACGCAGGAACATCTGCTTGTGGCACTATCAGTCGTCATCGCACCAGTCACTGGATATCCGAGAGGTCCGTGAACCTTTTGGAAGCTAGAAGGCACCTCCCTGCTGGTTCTGAACATAATGTGACCAGACGGGCTATTAGGCGTGAACTAAAGCGGAGCCTACGTGCTGACAAGGAAACCTGGTGGACCAGTCGGGCTCAAGAAATGGAAGAAGCAGGAGCAGTAGGCAATTACCGGAAGCTCTTCCAGCTAATACGCACCACTGGTCCGAGGAAACCAGGCGTCAGTGAGACAATCAGGGACAGCGCGGGTGCCCTGATACACTTTAAGGAGCGGCGTATGGCTCGTTGGGCTGAGCACTTTGAACATCAGTTCAGCTGGTCCCCTGCTCCCGGACCTCTTCCTACTCAGGTGATGCAGGACGAGCCATGGACGGTTAGTTGAGAGCCTCCGTCGGAGGCCGAGGTCCGAAACGCGATCACAGCCCTCAATCGTTTTCGTGCCGCTGGCCCGGATTCCCTACCACCTGCACTATTTAAGGATGGAGGTGAGGTCCTCTGCAAAGCACTGACCTCCCTATTCGAACGTATCTGGAACGAAGAGAGTGTGCCGGCTAAGTGGAGCGAATCGATTATAGTGGCAATATACAAGAAGGGCAGTCGCACAGACTGTGCGAACCACAGGGGTATTAGCCTAACGCCAGTTGTGACAAAATTACTGACCTCGATTCTCGTTCGTCGCCTCATTGCAGAGCGGGAATCTCGGATCAGAGAAGAGCAGGCCGGTTTTCGCCCAGGACGTGGCTGTATAGACCATATATTTACTTTGCGGCAGGTGCTAGAGCAGCGCCACGCATACCGCAGACCGACAATAGCTGTGTTCCTCGATTTCAAGAGTGCGTTCGATTCAGTCGATCGATCGATTCCGTTCGAAATACTTTCGCAGAAAGGTGTTCCCACGAAATATGTGAACATCCTTCGTGCTCTATACTCGAACACTAGAGGCTGCGTCTGGGTCTATGGTGCCCTATCGGATAGCTTTTCGACTACAAGTGGAGTTCGACAGGGTTGCCCGATTTCCCCGTTTTTGTTCAATTTCGTCGTGGATTCTATCATGGAGTGTTCCCTTGTGGAATCTCACGATGTAGGTGTTGAAGTGCTGCCTGGTGAACGGTTAGTTGATCTAGATTATGCGGACGATATCGTCTTGCTTTTCGACAATGTTGAGGCGGCACAATCAACCCTGAATAGCCTGTCCAGAGTGGTCCCATTATTTGGTATGCACTTCGCACCTTCAAAGTGCAAAGTGTTGCTGCATGACCACCAGCCACTCGATGACCCCTTGACGCTTGCTAACGAGGAACTCGATGTGGTTGATCAATTCACTTATCTTGGCAGCTGTATCAGCAATGATGGGCGCATAGAAACTGAGGTCAGCTCACGCATTGCAAAGGCCAGAGCTGCGTTCTTGAACCTGGGTCATCTTTGGCGACAGATGGGAGTTTCCCTCCGTCTGAAAGGCCGTGTATACAAGGCCACAGTGAGGGCCGTTCTGCTCTATGGTAGTGAAACTTGGCCCCTTCGGTCTGAAGATCTGAGGCGCCTTCAAGTCTTTGATCATCGTTGTTTGCGAAGCATTGCTGGTGTCGGATGGCACCAGCGTGTCCGCAACGATGATGTGCGTAGGCGAGTACTAGGTGGTGATGATCATGCTAGCACCCTAGAACAACAGATAGCACTGAATAAGTTACGTTGGCTCGGGCACGTGCTACGCATGCCTGGTCACCGCTTACCTAGGGGGGCCTTGTTCAGTCTACCAGGTGTCGGATGGCGCAAGGCTCGAGGTGGACAGAAGTTGACTTGGCAACGGGAAATGAAGTCACTGACGACCAAACTGGGTGCCGTTGGTCCGTCTCGCCTTCCGGGCTGGAGTCCACGTGACTCACCTTGTGCTTGTCTCGAGACTTTACAGGACATGGCTCGCAACCGACACCAGTGGCGCGTCTGCTGCCGTCTCCTAATCGGATTGCCTGTTTAAAGTGTGTTTGGTGCTGAGTTATCTGCGGGGTAATGGCTGATTATGACGCGTGGCAGTGAAAGCCGCAAGGAAGCTGTCTCGCCGATGCCGCCTTATCCTTGCACGATAGCCAGCTGTTTGTGACGGTATGTTGTTAACACAAGGTGTAGGCGCCTTGACCCTGAATGTTTGCTTAGGGCATTAAGGTTTTCAGGTAAGTCCCCCTTCTCTCCCTCCTCTTATTCTTTATTTCATAGGTCCTCATGGTTGTAAGGCAGCGAAGCATCAGTTCAAATGGCTGATGTACTGCTGTTGATGATGATGATGATGATGACACACAAACCGTTCAGAGCGTTTTGGACCGCTTAGCGATGGAGGCGTCTAGGTACTGTTTATGCTTCACTCCGGGAAAATGTAAAACGCTGCTCCAGGACTGGCAGGTGCCTGAACCCGCGCTCATCATTGTTGGACATGTTCTGGAGCAAGTCACTTGCTTTACTTATCTAGGGAGTTGCATCACGGCTGGTGGCGGTGTTGGAGATGAAGTCTCACAACCGATTGCAAAGGCCCGCTTTACATTCATTAAACTGAGACACCTATGGCGTCGTCGTACTGTCAGTCGCAAGCTCAAGGGCAGGGTGTACAATGCTCCCGTCCGTGCAGTACTCTTGTACAGCTGTGAGACTTGGTCTACTTGCTTGGAAGACATGAAGCGGCTGTCAGTCTTCGACAATCGCTGTCTATGAAGGATTTCTCGGGTGTGGTGGCAGCAACACGTAAACAACGCAGTGGTGCGAGACCGAATAGTGACAATCTTCAGGACGTTATTCGCCGACATCGCATGCGTTGGATCGGACACGTGTTGCGCATGCCAACCCATCACCTTCCACGTCGAGCGTTATTTGCACTCCCAGGAAGCGAATGGAAAAAGTGCCGCGGTGACGTGGAGAAGGAGCATGAAGAAGGCAACCTCAAGTTTAGCGGCAGTCGGACCAGTCCGTCATTCAGGTTGGGTACCACGAGATGCTGAATCTCAGTGGCTGGAAACATTGAACGTCATGGCTCGCAACATACATCAGTGGTGTCAACGTTGTTCTGCCATTATATGCACAAAAAGCCCGCAAAAAGAAACCAAAAATTTCAAAATGGCGTGTGTAAAACCAAAAAATCATTTCCATTTTTTATTATCGCAGTTTGTGTTTCTAGCTTCTCCAATTTTTTCTTATGGCATGGTTCTGATGGCACAATGTCTGTTAACAGACTGTGAACATATATATATATATATATATATATATATATATATATACTGATAAAGCAACGTCGGCAGGTTTATTTTGCTCTTGATACATTCGCTTGGGTAAGCAATTAGCTCCTTAACGAGGATATTTGTAAACAATGTGGTGACGTCAAGGGAGAACAGCTGTTTGTTTCACATTTGGAGTGCACAAACTCACACGAGTCCCTCATCCGGTGAGTGGCTAACTCACATCTCGTAGGTTTAAGTAATTCGGCCAACCACTGTGCCAATGTGTGGTACGGTGAGTTGTTCATTTCTAGAATGGATTGAAGAGGTGCCCCAACGTTATGTATCTTGAGTAGCGCATACAGCCTCAGAATCACGGCAACGGCTGGAGAATTCTTTCGAAGTCATCATGTGGCTATGTGTGACGGATGGAAGTAATTGTATACACCGCAACCATCGTATTTATATCGAAGTAACTATTTAAACCAAGCTTTATTTTTCGGAGCAAAACCAACGGCACGCTTTGGGATAACCACTCTGGTTACGTACACCTAATATTCTCACCAAATCGTTGGAAATACGTTAGCTGAGATGATCGGTTTTGACAGTCCCACTAGTTCCTTCAATTACGAATCGATTTCATGTCGCTGATGTCTAAGTCTCTAAGGTATATGAAGTAGAAGGACCTCATAGATTCGAGTCAGCGTTTTTTAAAATGTCTGTGGGACCCGAAGCCGGAAGTCGGGACATCAGCAGCATGCCGGTAAGTAGCACCGACGCTTCACTACCGCGTAATCACAAACGGCCGCACGTAGGCTAAGGATACTGCGAAGGTCGCCCTACACCATACACAGGCTAGAACCCACGCCGTCAGATTACAAGGTAAGCTTGTTACCTTTAGGCTACGGAAGTTGGGAGATCCGATCGAGGCCAAGTTCGAAATGAAGGCCTTCAGTTCCGTTGACTAAGTCATCCGCTGGCTTCTATCCTGTTTCTTCAGCCAAACACTGGTTGAACGAAAACTCACGTTGCGGGAGTCGGTGTGTTGGCATGCGCAATACTTGCTCCCGCCATCAGAGTCTGGTGCGTGAAATAACAGTGTCGAGCAGTTAACTTCCACTCCCTCCGCCCAGAACGAGGCAGTGAATATACCCACTGCTAACGCGGTGTTCCCACCAGATGTGAGCCTAGCTGCGAAGACACCAGTGGTCGAAAACGTAATTAGCCTCTTTACATCTGTCGATATGGTAGACCAGGTATCGCAACCATACAGTAGGCTTGAAGTGACGGCAGCATTGTAGGTTTCCCTCTTCAGGGTGGGTGAGGGTGCGACAGCATCATAAGCGGCATCGATCAACAATAAAAAAGTACATAATTATATTATTATATTATATCATTCAACACTTGACCAATATACAATTGGCAGTGCCACAACACATAGTTAACAACAACAACAATAAAAAGGGGAAAACAGGTAGACAGTGGAAAGGTTTGAAAGGTTTACAAGGTTAATGTGTTGTGCGGGCAGAGATCTTCCCGGTTGCCCAGGCCGAGGAAGAGGGTTGACTTAAGGGACCCCACCCCGAGCTTTTGGTCATAAAGACCTAACCCGCAAGGCAGCGGGACGACTAACGGAGACCGCTGGCATCCGGGTAGCTCATTCACCTTCTTTGTGTTCAAGTAACAGTCCACAGAGAAGCCGGTGGCCAACAAGGTTGTTCATCCACCCTCCGTTAGGTACTCACTTCTGGTTACAGAAGTGAGTGGTCAGTGACCCTATAGCCGGTCACATTGGCTTTGACACAGCGCCGTACGAGCTCTTGTGGTATTTGATGGAGAACCAGGTGACCAGCCCAGAACTCCCCACGCTCTGAGACGCTGCCGCTGATTGTCCGCGACTACTTATTCATCTCGCCTGCAATGCAAAAGAGACTTATTCGCAGTTACCTCCACAAGAAAGGCATCCCCTGATTCGCAACCTGGGGACGCGTCTGATAGAGTGCAGCTCCGCCACAGGACAATTATGGCGACAAGTATAAGTAAAAATGATTCACAAAGCCCACAAGACGACTCACATCAAGGTAAGTAAGTGTATCCAGTTTGGATATACTTTCTTCCGGGAGGGATGAAAGGAGGTTCGAGGCCAGGAGAAGTCGAGTAATCGGTACGGTCTCCCACCAACGAGGCTCGTCAGAGGAACGCTCCAAATCATATCGCTCATCAGAAGGAAGTGGAACATTCAAATCCCAAACGACGTTTGGAACTGCAAAGAGAATTAGTGTGTTAACAGCAAGCATGCATTTAGAAAGTAGGGGGCAAGACTATAAATGCATCCAGCGGTAAAATCAAACTGATTGCCGAATTAGACTGGGACATGGAAATTTCAGATAAGCGTGAACATGGCACAGCCTAGATAGTTGGTTATGAGCCCAACCTTCTTGGTATTGATTAGATCGATCGTTTGGAACTTACCGACATGTCAAACAAAAAATTGCGTTTATCAACATCTACCCAGATCCTGAGGATACTGAACCTATCTGAGACAAATAGAGACGTGTTAACTATTGGAATAAACTTGAACCGACCGGGATTTCATAATTTCAAAAGGTTTTAGTATACAAATCGCCTTGTATTATGACAAGGTTTCACCCTTGACACAAGAGGTTTTTCAGGTCTGGTGAACTAGTATAGACTTAACATGGCTTTTTATGGCAAATTAGAATGATGATAACGAGAAATAACCCGGGGCAGTGGTTAAAACTGGTTACCATTTCAAAGAGTCAAGGGGTCAATGTGGTGATAGCTAGCCTCTTTATGTCTGTCGACCTGATGGGCCACGTTTCACAACCGTATAGGACGGCTGCATTGCAAACCCTGTCCTTCAGAGCAAGAGTGACGTCGTGTCGGCGCTACAAATGGCAGAGATTGGCAAAACCCCCTCCAGGTTTTGCTATACGGTTCGTGACCTCATCTTCAAGCTCACGGGCGCTAATATAACGGCCCAGGTAATTAAATTCGGGGATGACCTCTAGCTGATCACCACTAGGGGTCAACGCAGAGGTGGGCCTTTGCCAATCTTGGAGGACTTTTCATTTCGATGGAGGAAAGCATAACCAAAAACAATTGACAGCCAGTGCTAATCTGTCCAGTGCCGCTTGGGGACGTTTGGGAGCTGTCACATATGAGAGCAATGTCGTCAGTATACTGCAACTCAAGAAATCGTTGACTAGGAAGCAGATCCAGCGAACACTGTTTCCATGACGTCGTCAATGACGAAGTTAAAGAGAAAAGGTGACAACGGGCATTTTTGGCTTACACCGTTGGAGAGATTGAAGGGCGGCGACAGTTTGCCCTAAACGCTTACTCTGCCCGAACTATGCGCGTAAAGCAGTCTTATGACATTTACATATTTCTCGGGCACAACTTTCCTTATCAGATAGTCCAGAAGGGCACAGCGGGAGCATCTTTGATGTCGAGAAGCACTAGGATGTCGTCAAGAAATATGGCCATGCCTCAACAATTGACGTAATGTGTATATGCGGTCGATGCAGTCTCGATTTCGACGAAACCCGGCTTGATCCTCGCGAAGATGGCTTTCACGAGTGTCAGTCAGTCTGTGGAGGAAGACAGACGCAAGAAATTTAGAGGTAATATAGATCAAACTGATCGCTCCGCGACGCCACATTCTGAACGGAGCCTCCTTCGAAAATTAGGAATATGACGGTGCGGCTCCGGCCTGTTGGGACAATTTCCTGCTCCTCAAGTTTCACTAGCAACTCGTGTAAATCATCAACAAGAGTAAGTCCGCTGAATTTGAAGAGGGTTGGTAGAATTCCACCGGCCCGTGCGGCTTTATTCAACTTGGACAGTTTGATCTCATGCTCGATTTCTGAGCATGAGGGCTAATCCACGGAGCCGGGGGGGATATAAAAGTGAAGGTGGAGCGGGACGATAACGATGAAAAAGCGCAAAATGGGAAGTAAGGAGACGGGAAGGTCTGAGTAGTAGCGTCTAAACCCTTAGTTACGGTGCTCGATGCATCAGGTAGGGTGCCATTTATTATATTCTGCGACGGCCAGAACATCAAAGATTGTTTGAAGAGAAAGT
This sequence comes from Dicrocoelium dendriticum, assembly GCA_944474145.2. NCBI lineage: Eukaryota > Metazoa > Platyhelminthes > Trematoda > Plagiorchiida > Dicrocoeliidae > Dicrocoelium > Dicrocoelium dendriticum. The sequence goes on from OX104069.1 coordinate 108,606,812, forward strand.
CATTGTATATTGTTGCATGGGCATGACACTGTCAGGTTGTCCAGGCCTAAACAAAAGGAGGATTAAGGCTCTCAAACAAAGCGAGGTTTTGACACTGGGCTACACTGAGTCCGCTTTATGGAGTGAGCAGCCACCCACAACCAGGAGGATGAGTTTGTTTGGCCTCCAGCTATTTACTAATCGGACATGAGTGGCTCCGCGGATGCAAGAAGCACCACCCAGCAGAGCTTAATGGATCAATGAGGCACGCAAACCATCGCATCTCGGTAAGGTCTAGCCTCATTGCAATCGACAGCATGAGGGCAATTTTCCCAAGCCGTTAGCGGGCATGTAGATCAGCACGAGGTCTAGAATGTGTGGTGCCTGACCCAAGAGCACTCGTTTTGGTGTTAAGGCATGCGAGTTAAGTTACATCAGAAGACGGTGTCCAGGAGATCAGCTTCAGAGGACTCCGGGACGTGATCACTGAAGGTCTCCGTTGATGTCGAGGGTGTTAAACAAACCCATGAGCAGATAGTTGGTGCATCTGTCATGTATCCTCACTGAGGATAATGAGCAGGAGTCAAATCCCGATTGACTCTTTGGAGAACGTTGATCATCAGCAATCGGCAGCCGCTGTGAATTCGATACCGGAGCATTTCTGACGCTGCACGGTTGTCGTAATCAGCTTCGACAACATGGACCTTGAGATTTGCCATCTAGTAGACCATTTTACCGTCAGAGAGACCATATCGTGAAGAAGACGATACTCTGGAGCATGAGATTCTGAGTCCGAAATTTCAGAGAACCTCATTAGGTCAAGTTGCTGTCTGAAAATAAGAGCTTGTGTCTCATCTAGTTGGTTTCTAAAGTTGCACAAGTTCGCAAATATTACTCGTACTCCGTTCTTTATGATGAGGGTTTAAGGAAAAGAAGGAATGGTCTCTATGGAGCTGTTTTTCACACACACGGCACAGAAATCCAAAAGGTAACGATCGGTTTCCTCGTGCACTCAGTTAGTTCGCAGATCGGTAAGAACTTGTCTTCCTGAGTCGGTCCTCTAGGGAAAGATTGTTCAGAACGTCGAATAGTATGGAGAATATCCGCCTAAAGGTTTTGTCATCAAGTATGCTCTCTTTCTCAAAGCAAGAATGTGCTTTTATGCACCCATGATGATTGAATATACAGTCGTAACACACATGCTATCGACATGGTGAAAAGTAATTGCCTAGAGGCAGAACAACAGCAGAGAAAAAGAGCACAAGGAAAAACATAACATTACTGGCAGAGTTTATTGGTCGCTTCTTGGATAATAATGTTTTAATCCAATAGAAGTCTGAGTAGATAAGAGGTTTGTAGTGTACAAGTAGCGTTTGGTTAGCTCTTAGGAGCTTGCCCTTTCTGCAAGCGGTTGTTTCAGTTGTGTTACTATGCCTACAACGAGTATTAGCTTTACGCTTGTAGTGTTTGATTTCCCGCTGGGCTTTGAAGTCTTCCTCTTAGGGCATTATTTGTAGCCGGGATTATACTAGTTGTTGCTGGCGACATTGTTCTTACGCGTAGCGGTAAGCATATTTTGTCATCGCTTGGCGGCATAGGTCCTACCGAGCAGGTACAGGAGGTCCAGCTTCGCTTTCCTCTGAATGTGGCAAATCCAGATTCCAAATCCGACAAAACAACTCAGTTTGCTTATAACGCACTGAAGAAGTCACCACGTTTGGTGATAAAACGTTTTCAACGAAACTGTTCAGCTCGAAGAACAGAACAAAATCTGAACAGATCACCCGAGCTACAAGTATTCCGATTTATTGCTGGAAATGTGACTGCTCTCCAGTGTGAAACAAGGACAGAGCGGAAGCAGCATGTGGACTGAGCGGACGAAGTTTCACCAAAAGACGCTTGTCATTATCCATTGGTCGACACGGGTCACAATGAGAACTGATGATTTGGGATGCATAGTGAGCTGAAAACATTCGCAGAGCAGAGCTACAACAGGTTATGTACACCTAGCCGTCACAGAGAACGCATTGTACGATCATTGGTGGGGAAGAAACGCATTTCACAAAATCCAGGCAATCAGATGTTAGTATTAAGAAGTTGGACATTAGGTAAAATATGAATGAATTCGTTCTAACACACCAGTGGTGATTTAAGTGGTACCGGATCAATACAGAAACGTCGATTACGATATCTTATGGAAAATTTTTTAGATACTAATCTCAAGCGCGACTATTGATAACAAAACCGTGGAAGACAACATAAACACCCCGTTGTTGGCAGGTACAAAAGTAATCAGTTTAGAAATAAAGATGTAATCGCTAGTTGTGAGAAAGCAAACCTGAAATATTTTGTCAGCAGAGACAAATGAGCTTGGGCCTACACAGATTACGTAATGAGTGTTATCCCCTTGGACAGAAATAGAACGTACCAGTCACCAGAGAACGATTAGAAAGATTAAGTGAACCAGATTGCTGAGCTTGACGAAGTAGTGTGATATGGACGCTGTTTTGACCAGTGACGAGGGCTCCACCAGACGAAGGACAATGACCGCGCATTACGCCAGGTTAAATCAGGTTTCAGGGATGACACAGGCTTTTGCTTCTTGCACTGGCAAGCGAAGAAGTTTCTACAAAAGAATTAAGAACGAGAAAAATCAATGCACTTTCATGGATAAACAGCGGATTCCATTAGACGAGGTCTTGTAGCGCCCCAAAAAATTACTACTATTTTTAGGTGCAATTTCATTGCTGACCAAGTGTACATTAATAGTTCTTGTTGTAGTCTCCCTTACATCCGGCTCGACTCTGGTCTGCTCAGTAAGTTGCCGTGCTAACGTCCACTCCCTTCTCGCTTCATCGGTCCATGTCTTTTGTAGCCCTTCGTGTATAGTCCGCAGTGTCCGACTTCACTTGCCTGCTGATATCCGCGCTCGATTACGCGTATAATATCGGACTAGCACTTACTAGTCCTACAGTCTCGCTGTTACAACAGCTCGGGGAAACAATCCGACCAAGAGCATAGTTTAGCCTCCCTTCAGAAGTCATTACAGATTCATAGAACATTAGAAGGAAGTTTATTCTAGACATCTAGGACCCAGTTAGTAACAAAGCACACCTCAATATCCAGCTCAACCTACTGTTGCTTGAGCTTCAAACGACGTAAGGATCCGGGGATTTCCCCGTTCGATTGTCGTATGTGTAAAATATTACAAAATTATAGTTTCATTTTGTACTCAGGATAAGTAGACAGTTTGCCTATCGCATATTGATTAAATCTGTTTATAAACATCAAAATCCGGAATGCAACCCGAACGATGCCTTCGACGTTCCTGGAATCTTTTTTTCCTCGGGTGACCGTCAGCTTAGCCAAACGTATACCTCATCCTATACTTGCCCTCTTACTTTTGTTTACAACACTCGGTTGATTGTGTGAATATAGTGTTCGACTATAGATTGCGCTATAGTGTCCACGCAGGCGATCCGACGCAGCTATGGCAAAAAACATTGGATAGTAGAGAGCAGAAAGGAGATCTTTTGTCAGCTCCATCACTTCCCGTTCATAACAAGGATGAGTTGGTTATCATGAAACGGAGCTCCACATATGGCCGTCAAAGTCGCAATGGAGGAAACAAGATTCCGGCATATTCAGTACGGAAGAAGCCAACATTGCTTTGTAACATTCTTCCGATTGTGCGTCAACAACAAGCTCCGGCAAGCGGTACTAGTCATTCACCACAAGGGTGGATACAGCAAGAATGGTCCGCACTCGGAGCCTCCTAGATTTGAATAATTTCCATATCTGACTTCTAGTCGAAGTTCCAGCGCTGAGCTAAAAGAACACATGCAGCTCTTTCCTAAGGATACGTCTAGTGAAAATTAAATCTCCGCGGTGGCGGCGGTAATCCAGTGAGAAGAGATTCTAGTGTTAGAGTGAGAAGGGATAGGGTAGGTCACGCAACTCAAAAACAGATTTAAAACCACGTTGTTGGACCCCATAAATCATGTCACATGCAAAGTTAACAAGAGGATAGAAGAAAGGAAAACTGTATTCAAGGATCGAACGTACGTGTAATGTGAACAGAAGTCGGAAGAGAACTGGGGTCAGGCACCAGAAGCTTCCTCATATGGTACGGAGCGTTTCGTAGACAGCGGCGACTCTCTTCAAGGTATGCAGAGTTGATTCTAGACCGGGAGACAGGAGTATGCCTAGTTCTCTCTCTTGAGTGGCATTTTTGAGCAAAGAACCGCCAATATGGAAGGCCCCGAATGGTTCAGACGAGGAAATAGGTAGAATAGTACACTTGTCTCGGTTAACAGGCAATCGCTAATGGATCGAAAAACAGTGCAGAAGAGCAAGCGTCTCTTGTAGTCGATCAGCATTCTCTAAGCTAGAGACCTCCATCCACAGCTTTCGGATCAGCTACGTATATTCGGCAATCCGACTGTAAAACGGACGGCAGATCGTTAATGGAGATGTTGAAGAGCTCGAAGCCGAGGACAAAGCCATGTGAGACACCACTGGTCGAGTACAGAATCAGAAAGCGTTTCATTCAGTTTTACTTGAACAGATCGATCGATCAGGAAATCAGACATAAAAGATAAAAAAGGGCTTAACTCCGAACGGACTGACAACTGTGTCTGCTGCAACTGTGCGCGGAAGCCCAGTTATTACTTAGTGGCATAGCTTTTAGACAGTGGGCGCCGAAGTGCCACTTGGCGTCCTCCTGTAGTTGGCCAGCAATGGATCCAAATTGACCACATGGCCGTAAGTTACGGGTGGCGTGGTTCCATCCTGGATTGCCGCACGTACTAGAGTACCTGCGTCGACTCTGATCATGCCTTCGTACGCCTAGTTATGCGGACGATATCGTGTTGCTTTTCGACGATGTTGTGGTGGTGCTATCAACCCTGAATAGCCTGTCTAGAGTGGCCCCATTATTTGGTATGCACTTCGCACCTTCAAAATGTAAAGTGTTGCTGCAGGAACACCAGTCATTTTATGACCTCTTGACCCTTACTGACGAGGAACTCGAGGTGGTTGATCAATTCACTTATTTTGGCAGCAACATCAGCAACGATGGGCGCACAGAAACTGACGTCAGCTCATGCACAGCAAATGTTAGAGCTGTCTTCTTGAATCTGCGGCATTTTGGCGACAGAAGAGCGTTTCCCTCCGTCTGAAAGACCGTGTATACAAGGCCACAATGAGGGCCGTTCTGCTCTATAGCAGCGAGACTTGGCCCCTTCGATCTGAAGCGCCTTCAAGTCTTTGATCATCGTTGTTTGCGAAGCATTGCTGGTGTTGGATGGCACCAGCACGTTCGCAACGATGATGTACGTAGGCGAGTATTAGGTAGTGATAATCGTGCTAGCTCCCTAGAACAACAGATTGTACTGAATAAGTTGCGGTGGCTTAAGCACGTACTGCATGTGCCTTGTCACCGCTTACCTAGGAGGGCCTTGTTTAGTCTGCCAGGTGTAGGGTGGCGCATCATCAACATCATCATTATACACATCAGCTAGAGGTGGGAAAACACCTCCGCTATTGTGCCGCAAGGCTCGAGGTGAAGAGAAATTTACTCGGTAACGGGAAATGAAGTTACAGACGACCAAACTGGGTGCTGTTAGTCCGTCTCGTCTTCCGGGCTGGAGTCCATGTGACTCGCCTCGTGCTTGGCTCGAGACTTTACAGCACGTGGCTCGCAACCGACACCACTGGCGCGTTTGCTACCGTCTTCTAGTCGGATTGCTTGTTTAAAGTGTGTTTGGTATTGTTATCTATGGCGTAATGGCTGATTAAGACGCGGGGCAGTGAAAGTTGCAAGGAAGCTGTCTCGCTGATGCCGCCTTATTTTTTCACGATAACCACCTGTTTGTGACGGTAAATTGTTAACATAAGATGTAGGCGCCTTGACTCCGAATGTTTGCTTAAGGAATTAAGGTTTCCAGGCAAGTCCCCTTTCCCTCTTATTCTTTATTACCTAGGTCATCATGGCTGTATGGCAGCGAATCATCAGTTCAAATAGCTGATGTACTGTTGTTGTTGTTGTTATTAAGAATGGAGATACCCAGCGACGCCGATGCCTCGAAGTCCGGATAGGAGCCGCTCATGAGGGACCTGGTCAAAAGCTTTGCTAAGGTCGACAAATGAAATCCAAGCGTTTCCTTAGATGTGGCGATTGAAACCACTCCTTCTTGGCAACCAGCTAGTTCGAGGTGCGTGAGCGAGTCCTTCGAAAACCATGCTGGGCACAAGCGATGAAATCTGGCTCGTCAACGCGAAGGTGAAGGGCAAGTTTCAGAATCCTTTCCATGACTTTACATAAAACCGATGTCAAACAAATCGGACAGTAACGAGCTGGACCCTGACGGCTCCCTCCTTGTATATGGGCTTGGCAATGCTCACCTTAAAGGCACTCGGAAGAGGTCCAGTTTCGAGGGAACGACAAAAGACCTGAGAAACAGGAGCGGAAATGTGTTCGGGCAGTTTTAACAAGAAGAAAAGAAAGGCATCAGCAGTGTGCCGGTACGGAGTACCGACGCTTCGCTGCCATGGAACTACCAGCAGTCGCACGTGGGCTAAGGATACTGAGAGGGTCACCCTGCCGCTACGCAGGCTCGAACACGCGCAGTCAGATAACAAGACAAGCACGTAAGCTTTAGGTTACGGGTCGGGGCCACAGCTTCTAGGAATATGGGGTGTAGGCCATCAGGACCATTATCAAGATCATTATACATGTTAGCTAGAGGTGGAAAACACCTCAGCTACTCTGCTGCAATACATAAAAGGAAAAGAAATAATGCACCAGATGTATGACAGCTGAGCCACCAGTAACGGATGGGCATCGTAACGGAAAGCTACCAGCCGGCAACTACGCAGCAAAAAATTATTGCGAAAAAACCCATCAGGACCAGACGAGGAAAACGGACCTAAGTGAAGCAGAGTTAGGTTCGACGCCACTGAGGCTGTTCAATATTAGAAATGTCTCTACCAGATTGCGTCTCAATCTACGCCGTTCTAAAGAAAACAAACCTAAGCACCTTAGACGATCTTCTTACGACTTCCCACATTGATCTGCAATCATACTGGTTGCCATTTTTCGAATCTTTTCTGTACAAATATCAATACGGCGCCAATATGGACTTTGAAGTATGCCTCCTAGTAGAAGACCATTCCACCGTCAGAGCTCCCGCCAGAGATATCATATCGAGAAGGAGACGATACTGTGGAACATGAACCGCAGAGAACCGTTCGCTCGGTTGGTTCGCAGGTGGGTAGGAACTTGTCTTTTTGACTCGGTCCTCCGTAGCCGGCGCTATGCTTTCATTCACCACTGCCACAGAGGTCTTATACTTAAGCACATTGCTACTATCCGCAGGAGTCAGAGGCCACGATAACGACGAGGAGGGAACACGACTTCGATTAAGTTCAAGTGGGATCGGAATAGTAGGAGAATCCCGTGATTGTTCCACCTTGTACAACGTCGTTGAAATGTGTGGAGCAATCTGCAAAGTGGAGCCAAATCAACACACACGATACACTCTAGGGTGAACTAAATAACGCCCACATGCCCTGCACAAGTAGTCGCCGCCGTGCCGGACACGTGAAATGAAGTAAAAGTGGAAGAAGAACAAAAGCAAGATAAGCTGGAGCAATGAATGCAACAATTTTAGAATGCAAATGGAAAGTTAAAAGGAGTAAGTATCAACAGATAAGAGTAAAGCTAAGATGAAAAGGGGAAGGCTCTAAACTGTAGACTAAGGGCGTCAAGTCGATGCTCGAACTCCTTCACCGTTGGCGTCATCACTACTCCAGCGGGCAGTGCATTCTAAGAGTCTATAACCCGGGGTGATAACCGGGAATCAGCCCCAACCCGGTCCGAACGGGGTTGTGCAACTTCAGTAGATGGCCACGGTGAGTTGGCACCCGAGTGGGATGGGACAAACCAGATAAATCAGGGCCAACCTGACCTTTTAATATGAGATAGGTGAGGACCCGGTGACTCCGAATTGGCCAGTAGGATATCGGAAATATGTCCAACTTTAGTAGCATCTCAGAGTACGGTAGCTTCTTTAATTGAAACACCGTTTTCGTCCCCGAAGGTAACACTCGTTCAACTGCCATTTTGTCCCGGGCTAGGTAGGGAAACAAGTCTGTACGCAGTATTCCAGGTGTGATCTAACAAAGGCTGCAAAAATCTTGTGAACATTTCGGCTGTCATGATCCCGAAAGATCTGCGGATCATCCACAAGATGCCAAAACTTTTGCGAGTAGTTGCAAGCCAATGTTCACTGGACTTAAAATCAGACGATAGCAAGACGTCTAGGTCAGCGTGGAGTGACACCCGGTGGAAGTTCATTACCGCCGAGTAAATAGTGCGTCGGTGGGTCATTTGATCCTACTTGCAAAACTGAACATTTAGCGAGATTAATAGGTAGCTGCCACAAAATGGACTAATTCCATAGTCTATCGAGAGCCCTTTGTAGGGCCATTGGACCACTAGGATCATTTACTGTGGACCAGAGTTTTAAGTCGTATGCGAAAAGTAGAGATAGCCTTTCCAGCTCGTCGGGTAAGTCATTAATGAACAAGGTGAATAGAAGGGGGCCAAGGACCGAAACTCGTGGGACACCGCTGTGAACACATTGATTTGGAAACAGGATGGAGCCCACACGAACACACATCTCTCTTTCGGTTAAAAAAGCCGAAATCTAATTCAAGATTGGCTCCGAGATACCATAAGACTGCAAGTTGTACAAAAGACGAGAGTGCGCAACAGTGTCAAAAGTTTTAGAGAAGTCGATGAACAATACGTCCAGGGCTTTTTCTTGATCAATGACATCGGCTCAGAAGAAGTGGCTGAGTCAGAGTCATTGAATGATAGAGAGCAGAAGGAGGATTATTTGTCAACTCCTTCACTTCCCGATCATTGCGGAGATGGCGTGGGTCATTGCGGAACAAGGTTCCGCAGAGGAGCACTGTAGCTGTAATAGAGACAGAAGAATTCCAGCGTACTCTGGTGAGAATCCTACAGTTGTTTGAAAGGTTCCTCTGTCTCAACAACAACAACAGGCTGTGGCAACCGGTTCCAATGATTCCCTACGCGAGCTGATGAGGCCAGATTGAGCCGCACACAGAGATTCCTCGGTTTGCACAATTTCAAGACGGAGAATTCACTGCGGCGCGTTCGTCTTTATGATCGGGAGTGGACAGTGGGCTAAGCACAGGCAAGCCGTTCAAAATATGCCTGCCATTCAGCAGTCCTCGACAAGGGCTAGCTTCCTTTAAAGGAAAGTGGAAAAAGATCTAATAAATGACATCACTGTTAATATTACATTGGAATACTAAGAGCAAGAGGGAGATCTCTTGTCAGTTCCAACGGTTTCGAACCATCAAAAGGTGGGTGCTTGCTGTCGGGAAAAGTTACTCCTTCGGAGATCGTCACCATTAAAAGAGCAGCAGGACCCTACCATGTCAGTTCGATGGGTATCTAGCAATCGCTTGAAACTTCCTTCTGCTTGCGAGTCAATGTGTTTCGGCAAACGGTTAGAAATCATTTACCACCCTGGAAGATAGAGCAGCTTACAGAAGGGCGCGAAATGTCCTCGGTTAAAGTAATTTCCATTTGTGGCCACGTGTCGAGCTGCCCACACTTAGATGAAAGAACTTCTGCGGCGCACTTTTAAGCTCTCTCCTTAGGACGCGTCTGGTGTAGAGGAGATCTCCGCGACGGCAGCGGTATTCCATGGAGAACAGGTTCAAAGACTTCAGTCGAAGAGTGTAGGGGAGGTCCCGAAGCTCCGATATAGATTTTGAACCGCGCCTCTGCATCTCCTCTATCAGATCATGTTCAGATTTCGTTAGGAGGTAAGCGGCCGGGAGATCATATTCTAGGATCGAACGGACATGCGAAATGAACAGCGTTCTAAAGGTCTCAGGCATAAGTTTGCAGAACACAAAGCCCAGAGCATTCGGTTGGCCCCCGCGACCTTCCACTGCGTGTCAAGTGATGTCTTGAGATCGTGTGAGACGATGACTTTCAGGTCCTTCTCATGTGTGACAAACTTGAAATTTCCTCCGATATGATACGCACCAAAAGGATCCGATCTACCAATCGGGAGAACGGCACATTTGTCAGTTTACCGGGAGCCGCCACTCAATGAACCAGTTATGCAAGTGTAGTCTGTCGGCATCCTTGGGGTAGGATATTTCAGATCATCATCATCATCATCATCATCATCATCATCATCATCATCATCATCATCATCATCATCATCATCATCATCATCATCATCATCATCATCATCATCATCATCATCATCATCATCATCATCATCATCATCATCATCATCATCATCATCATCATCATCATCATCATCATCATCATCATCATCATCATCATCATCATCATCATCATCATCATCATCATCATCATCATCATCAACAGCAGTACATCAGCCAATTGAACTGATGCTTCGCTGCCATACAACCATGAGGACCTATGAAATACAGAATAAGAAGAGGGAAAGAAGGGGGACTTACCTGAAATCCTTAATGCCCTAAGCAAACATTCAGGGTCAAGGCGCCTACACCTTGTGTTAACAACATACCGTCACAAACAGCTGGCTATCGTGCAAAGATAAGGCGGCATCGGCGAGACAGCTTCCTTGCGGCTTTCACTGCCACGCGTCATAATCAGCCATTACCCCGCAGATAACTCAGCACCAAACACACTTTAAACAGACAATCCGATTAGGAGACGGCAGCAGACGCGTCACTGGTCTACTGCGAGCCACCTCCTGTAAAGGCTCGAGCCAAGCACAAGGTGAGTCACGTGGACTCCAACCCGGAAGGCGAGACGGACCAACGGCACCCAGTTTGGTCGTCAGTGACTTCATTTCCCGCTGCCAAGTCAACTTCTGTCCACCTCGAGCCTTGCGCCATCCGACACCTGGTAGACTGAACAAGACCCTCCTAGGTAAGCGGTGACCAGGCATGCGTAGCACGTGTCCGAGCCAACGTAACTTATTCAGTGCTATCTGTTGTTCTAGGGAGCTAGCATGATAATCACCCCCTAGTACTCGCCTACGCACATCATCGTGGCGGACACGCTGGTGCCATCCGACACCAGCAATGCTTCGCAAACAACGATGATCAAAGACTTGAAGGCGCCTCAGATCTTCAGACCGAAGGGGCCAAGTCTCACTACCATACAGCAGAACGGCCCTCACTGTGGCCTTGTATACACGGCCTTTCAGACGGAGGGAAACTCCCTTCTGTCGCCAAAGATGCCGCAGGTTCAAGAAGGCGGCTCTGGCCTTTGCAATGCGTGAGCTAACGTCAGTTTCTATGCGCCCATCATTGCTGATACAGCTGCCAAGATAAGTGAATTGATCAACCACACCGAGTTCCTCGTTAGCAAGCGTCAAGGGGTCATCAAGTGGCTGGTGGTCCTGCAGCAACACTTTGCACTTTGAAGGTGCGAAGTGCATACCAAATAATGGGACCACTCTGGATAGGCTATTCAGGGTTGATTGTGCCGCCTCAACATTGTCGAAAAGCAAGACGATATCGTCTGCATAATCGAGATCAACTAACCGTTCACCAGGCAGCACTTCAACACCTACATCGTGAGATTCCACAAGGGAACACTCCATGATAGAGTCCACGACGAAATTGAACAAAAACGGGGAAATCGGACAACCCTGACGAACGCCACTTGTAGTCGAAAAGCTATCCGATAGGGCACCATAGACCCAGACGCGGCCTCTAGTGTTCGAGTATAGAGCACGAAGGATGTTCACATATTTCGTGGGAACACCTTTCCGCGCAAGTATTTCGAACAGAATCGATCGATCGACTGAATCGAACGCACTCTTGAAATCGAGGAACACAGCTATTGTCGGTCTGCGGTATGCGTGGCGCTGCTCTAGCACCTGCCGCAAAGTAAATATATGGTCTATACAGCCACGTCCTGGGCGAAAACCGGCCTGCTCTTCTCTAATCCGAGATTCCCGTTCTGCAGTGAGGCGACGAACGATAATCGAGGCCAGTAATTTTGTCACAACTGGCGTTAGGCTAATACCCCTGTGGTTCGCACAGTCTGTGCGACTGCCCTTCTTGTATATTGCCACTATAATCGATTCGCTCCAATTAGCCGGCACACTCTCTTCGTTCCAGATACGTTCGAATAGGGAGGTCAGTGCTTTGCAGAGGACCTCATCACCATCCTTAAATAGTGCAGGTGGTAGGGAATCCGGGCCAGCGGCACGAAAACGATTAAGGGCTGTGATCGCGTTTCGGACTTCGGCCTCCGACGGAGGCTCTCAACTAACCGTCCATGGCTCGTCCTGCATCACCTGAGTAGGAAGAGGTCCGGGAGCAGGGGACCAGCTGAACTGATGTTCAAAGTGCTCAGCCCAACGCGCCATACGGCGCTCCTTATTGTGTATCAGCGCACCCGCGCTGTCCCTGATTGTCTCACTGACGCCTGGTTTTCTCGGACCAGTGGTGCGTATTAGCTGGAAGAGCTTCCGGTAATTGCCTACTGCTCCTGCCTCCTCCATTTCTTGAGCCCGACTGGTCCACCAGGCTTCCTTGTCAGCACGTAGGCTCCGCTTTAGTTCACGCCTAATAGCCCGTCTGGTCACATTGCGTTCAGAACCGGCCGGGAGGTGCCTTCTAGCTTCCAAAAGGTTCACGGACCTCTCGAATATCCAGTGACTGGTGCGATGACGACTGATAGTGCCAAAAGCAGATGCTCCTGCGTCGTGCATAGTGGCCGAGATCTTATTCCACTGAAGTTCAGTATCATTAGGACAAGACAGCGAGAGTTCGCTATGCAGTGCTTCTTGATAGGCTTGCCTGACAGAGGGCAGGGACAATTTCTCCGTTGCCAATCGGGGGAGACGCTTTGTGCGCCTTCCGGTAAAGTTCATGGAGAAACGACAGCGCACCAAGGCATGGTCAGAGTCGACACAGGTACTCCAGTACGAGGTTATCAGCGTAGACTAGACAGTCGGCTTGAAGTGTAGCTGGAAGATCGTTGGTGTACAGTTTAAAGGGTTCTGGTCCAAGGATGGAGCTTTAGGGAACCTCACTGGTCATAAGCACAGGGACAGAGAGTGTTTAGTTCACCTTCATTTGAATGATTCGTGCTTCCAGGAAGTCCGAAATCCAGGACAAAGGGTTTCTGGTGACACCAACTCATCGACGTTTGAGCAGAAGACTTTTATGTGGGACTTTGTCAAATGTCTTGCTGAAGACGACATCAAGGCGTCTCCTCTCGCCTGTTGCTTTAGCCCATTCTCCTCTGGCAGCAAGCAGATACAGAATCGTACCCTGGGGAATCCGTGCTGTGAGTGGTGGAGATCACGCATAAGCCTTCCCAGTGATCGTTGAGAGCACGCTTGATTATTCTTCCCATGATTTTGCAGACAACAGATGTCAGACATATGGAGGAATGTTATAATCTTCCCACTTGACGCGATTCCGAAATGGTCATGTTACTGCTCCACAAAACTTCTCCAAGTAACGTAACTAACGGACTTTACATAAGCCGGAAATGTGCTGTGCGGTTTGGCACAGCAGCTATGGTCTGATGCTAATGAGCCATTGAGTGATGAAAAATAAATAACTAGTAATCAATGCCTGCACCTAAACTTGCGTATGTACATTGAGTCGTAAAGGGCAGAGGGAGATCCTATGTCAGCCACATGATCAGTGCTTGGACCGGAGCTCTTCAAACTGTACATTAACGATCTGCCCACTGCATTTCAAACCGATTGCTTGATCTACGCCGATGACCTCAAGATATGGTCAACAGCATCCAGCATTGAGGATGCGAACAGATTACAAGGGGCTCTAGACCAGCTACACGAATGGTCCATCAAGTGGGAACTGCCAGTAAACCGAGATAAATGCGCTGTTCTCCCAATGGGTAGTACTGAACCGTAGGGTGCATACCACATTGGTGGGTTTCTCCTTAGGAATACCACCCATGAGAGGGATCTTAGGGTTATCCTGACTCCTGACCTCAAAACGACGCAGGACACGTTGAAGACTGCTGGGTGCCTTAAGAAGATCATTCGCTCGAATGACTCCTGAGATTTTTCGACCTTTGTTCACTTCGTACGTCCGTCCAGTCTTAGAATATGGCCTTCCAGATAGCCATCCGCTTTCAAAGTTGGAATGCGCTCTGCTGGAAAAGGTTCAGAGATGTGCATCGAAAGTTGTTCTAAGGCTTCGCGATCTCCCGTACCCCATTCGACTCCAGCAGCTAAATCTGTTCTCCCTCGAGCTTTGCCGTCGCCGTGGTGATCTCATCTACACTAGGCGCATCCTCCGAGGGGAACTTGGAAGTGAGTTACAGTAATTCTTCCGGCCCAACACTGATTGTTCCACACGACGTCACACATGGAAAGTATTTAAGCAAAGAAGACAGAATTCGCATGGACGTCACCCTATCCACTAGAGTGATGAATGATTGGAACAGCCTACCGGAAGAAATTGCAGACGCTCCATCCGAGGATAGTTTCAAGCGGTTGATAGACAAACATTCGTTGAGAATGCTGGAATCTTGCGGCTGTTACTGCAATTGCGACGAACCCTCGAGGAACGTCGTAATGCAACGACACGCATCAAACCCAGTGTGATACGAAATCGATGGAGCTGACAAGGGATTTCTCTCCTGCTCTCTGCAACTCAATGAACATCACCTCCGGTTCAGAACAGGAGCATGTCAATGTCAGTCGCAGTAGAATAGTGCAATCCTGATATCTTACACAAGTAGGAGTCTAAGAGCCGCTTGAAACCTTCCTCAGACTGTGCACTGATAACGTTCGCCGGAAGGTGGCGCCAGTCGTTTGGCACCCGGGTGGATAGGGCGAGGGCAGTGTGAAAATGGAGCCTCCTCGGTTTAAAAAGTTTCAAGTCGTGACCTCATGTCGAACCTCCTGTATTGACCTGGAAAAACTGTTGTAGTTCATTTTCAATTTCCCCTTCAGTATGCGCCCGGTGAAGATGAGGTCCCCGCGGCGGCGACGGTAGTCCAGGGAGAAAATGTTCATCTGTTGGAGCAGAAGGGAGTAGGAGAAGTTCCGAAGTCCAGAGATGTTATAATCTTCTCACTAGACGCAATTCCAAAATAAACAATTTACTGCTACACAAAACGGAGCGTCGGATCTGCCAATTGCGATCAATGATCTTTCGACAGTAAGATTTTGGTAATCATTGTAATGTAGAGAGCAGAAGGAAAGACCTTCGTCAGCTCCATCACCTCCCAATCATAACAGGTGTTTGCGCAACAGCAATTAACAAGTTAAACTGTCACATTTACATAAGAAACAACAAGATCCCTACAAATTCAAGAAGTATAAATCCAACAATCGTTTAAAACATTCCTCCGTATGCGCGTTGACGACGGAATTAGGCAAGCAGTTCCAGTCGTCCACCACACGAGTCGATAGCGTAAAATCAGAGCGAAGCCTGAGTCTCTTAGGTTTGAGCAGTTTCCAGCAGTGGCACCGAGTCGAACACTCAGTGTTAATCTGGGAGAAACCTTGGAGCTCGTTTTCCATCTCGCATCGCAGAATGTGCCGAGCGTAGATCAGATCGCCTCGGCGACGCCGATCTCCCAGGGAGAACATATTCAAATGCTGGAGACGAATGTGATATGGCAGGTGTCGGAACTCAAAGATGTACTTAGAACCGCGTCGCTGAACTTTTTCAATCAATACATGTTCAAGCTTTGTAAGTGGATGAACTACGGGTAATCCATATTCGAGGATTGGACGCACATGGGAGGAAAAGATAAGTCTGAAGATCTCCGGCGTCAATCGTGAGAAGGCTCTTCGGATGGAACACAGTAGTCTGTTAGCCGCAGCAACCTTCCTCAAAGTATCCTGGGTGGTTTTTAGATCACAGCATACAATAACACCAAGGCCTCTCTCCTGTTTCACATTATTAAGCAAATAACCACCAAGGTGGTAAACACCGAATGATTCAGTAGAACCACTGGGGAGTACAGAACATTTAGCGCGATTTATAGGCAACTGCCATTTAAGTGACCAATCGTGCAGCCGATCCATTGTATTTTGGAGGCGGTCAGCATCCTCAGCGCTGATTACCTCCATTCATAACTTCAAATCGTCAGCATAGATCAAGCATTCGGTCCGGAGAGTTGGAAGGTCGTTAATGAAGAATTTGAACAACTCTGGTCCAAGAACAGCCCTGAGGAACGCCACTGCTCATAAGGACGGAGGGTGAATACGTATCATTGACCTTAACTCGCATAACTCGGTCTGAAAGGAAATCCGAGATCTACGATAAAACCTTCCCAGAGACACCAATTGCTAGAAGTATGAACAAAAGCCGCTCGTGAGGAACTTTGTCAAACGCTTTGCTGAAATCAACGTAGATAACGTCCATACGTTTGCCCGCATCCAGTGAGTTCGCCCATTTCTCTCTGGCAACAAACAAATTGGTGATACACGAGCGTGACTTACGAAAGCCATGCTGAGCAGTAGAAATCACATGCCGGTCGTCGAAGTAAAGGCTGAGAGCTTCCTTGAAAATCTGTTCCATAATTTTACACATTACTGATGTTAGGCAGACGGGACGATAGTTTGCTGGGTCTTGGCGGTTCCCTCCTTTAATATGGGCTTGACAATGCCCAGCTTCCAGGCTGATGGAAGGCGCCCGGATTCAATAGAGCACCGAAACATGACAAGCTGGGGCTGCAACGTACTTAGCCACGGTCTTGAGAAACAGTGGGTGCAGGCCATCAGGACCAGGCGAGGTGTTCGGATCTAACTGAAGAAGGAAGTGAGTAACAGTTTCCGTACTGATCTCGAGATGATCCAGCAAAGATGAGCATGGGAGTACTACGTCAGAAAACGGAGTTTCATTTGTAAAAACGGATGAATACTGTTGAGTTAAGAGAGCCGCTTTCGCAGCATTCTCCTGAAGTAAGGCAGCGTGTTTACTGGAATACAGAGATGGAATGCCATTACCACCTTTGGTACCCCTTTTCAGATATGAGAAGAACATTTTGGGAGAGCACCTGGACTGCACAGCCAATCGAAATTCTTAGTTTTGGTGATTCTCCCGCTTCTGAAGGATACAAAGGTTCCTAAGCGTTTTGTATTCCAAGTAGTCGGCCGTCGATTGTGTACACTTGAATCGATCCCATAATTTGCGTCTTTTGTTCATCAGAGACCTCAACTGTTTGTCAATCCAAGGAGGACCTCTTGTTAGACCTCTACTGTTAGAAATAGGAACAACCTGGTTGATTAGCGACATCATAGTGGAGTAAAAGTGAGTCCAAGCATCGTCAACACACAAAAATGAGGAGTGGTCCAGTCCATGTTAGAAGCAGCCTCCTGCAAACGCTGCGGATCGGTTCGCCAGAAATTACGCCGGAAATCACCTTGGTCATGAATAGAAAGTCGATGTGCCCATTGGAAGGAAATAGCACAGTGATCACTCTTACCAATAGGTTGCATAACAACCAGGTCGGTGACATCTGACGGCAACGGGGATAACGCTAGATCAAGAATGTGCGGCGTGTGGCCTGAGAACAACCGAGTGGGTGAAAATACACGCTGAAACAAGTTACAATCGAGAACGGTCTGAAGGAGAAAGGCATCAAAAGTGCCAGAAGGAAGACCATAATAAAGCAGGTCCAACTCAATGCCAGGTGCAATGAAGTCTCCAACAATTAAGCAGTCCTTACCTTTGGCGTGCGATTTAATTGAATCCAGAAAAAGAGCTCCCGAACCCAAGGGAGATTTATAGGCGACACATACCAGGAGAGCTCTACACCCGTCATGAATACGACACCACAGAGCTTCGAAGCCACCATCTATATCACAAGTAGCATCAAGCAAATGTGACTTGAGGTTCGCCCTCCAACAGAGTATAACGCCACCGCCTGACCTCACTCCGTGGCGATCAGCCCGGGAGAAGTGATATACTTCCGAGTCACGGATGTTCGGGGACAGCCACGTCTCAGAGAAAGCCATCAAATCAGGGTGATTATCGATGGCAAGAAGTTGAATCTCGTCCAATTTGTTCCGCAAACTGCGCACATTAGCGGACAACACGCTCACACCGTTCTTCGACTTTACTGTCGGGGGAGGACAAGGATGGGTCTCCAGCGAGTTCTCGGAAGCACTCGAAAATCCACAATGTGAAGGTCTGTCTCACCATTTGCCCGGCGGGTTCGAAGTTCATCAACTGCACTCTTCATTTTTATCCGATCTTCAGGGGACAGATCTCTCAGAACATAAAACGATTCTCGTTTGAGACGTGAAGTGCGTCGGAGGATGCGCCTGCATTCATTCTCGTTTTGGCATACGATCTTGAGAGGACGAGACTTTGTAGAGTCCTCCTGCTTCCTGCCAATGCGAAAGGCAGAAACAACATTTATTCCCGGTTCAGCTTCATCAAACAACAGTGAAATCATCCTTATTAAAAACGCTTCATCACCTAGGATCCTTTCAGCTGGCGTAGATTTAGAAGACTCTGGCACATTTACCACTATAAGGCAGCAGTCACGAGAGGAGCGATGGGGGTTCCTAGGTGTCTGCTGCTTAGTAGAAATCGATGTGTCCTTAACCAAATTCTCCAACTGAGTAAGTCTATCAAGAACTTTTTAAATCTCCAATTGCGAAGAGGGCTTGGCTTTGACACTAGATTTTGCTTTTGGCTTCGCTTCGCGCATATCTGAGTTGCGGCTGCCTGATGGCGCCGCGAGTCTTTTCACCACAGATGCATAGGTCCTGACCGCGGGCTCGGCATGCTGAGCAGCAACATTTACTGAAAGGGACGTGGCACGACTGCTTACCGATGGGAGTTACGAATCCAGAACAGGAGGAAGGAGGACCCGCAGGTAAAACTGAGTCCGGGGAAGCAAGCAACGCAGCGTGAGGAAGAGAGGGACGTGGGCTAAGCGCTGGTAAACCGGCAAGTACACGTCTTTCACTGGTTGTTACTCTGCATGAGTCACAAAAGAAAGCGATGGCTTGAGACGGTGTCCGTTGTAGATATCCATATAGGCCCGGACAGATACCACAGCAAGCAGCATGAATCCAACCATCACACAAAGAGCACTGTACGGCCTTCGATCGGTGAGTGACACTCTTACTACAGGTGACACATCTGGAAGCCATTGGGAAGTGATAAAGGACGTAAACCAGTGGCAGCACGAAAAAATACTCGTCAACCGAAAGCTCTGCAGTACAGGACGACACGGTTGTATGTGGTTGGATGCAAATTTTGGGCCTTGCGACGCATGTGAATGTTCATTATTAATATAACGTTTATGTTGAAATGCTGAGGTGGATTTGAAGTCAATATACTAAACGGTTTAAATGCGTTACGGTGTTTAATCATTTTCCCGCTTCAAGCGATAGCAGCCATTGTGGATGACTCGTGTGTATTCCGACGTATTCTCAAGGGTCCTTATCTGGACTTCTCGTCGATGAATGAGGGTCTAAAAGTGTTTCAGATTGAGAAGAGGACCTCGTTTATTCGTCGGAACGTTATAACTGCGAAAGCTTACCAGAGGAGGACTGGACAGGTGCTACCAGAAGGATGTCCGTACCGGTATATGCTATTTATACGCGTGCTTAGAAAGCGCAGCAATGTAGCTGGAAAGCGGTAAGTGTAGTGTATCTGCCTGCTGAAAAGATTAAAACAGGTACCGGTGTTACAATTGCCCTGCTCGGTTCTCAGTGGTGTTTAAGGGAGAATGTTACGAGACAGGAAACGCGTGTCTTTGGCATTCGCACACTCTTCACGTGGGGAAGCCTTGGCTGTATGCCGAAAATCGGAGTCTACCAGCGGATCAGGAACGCATGGTGCTTAACTTAATGAAAACGTTTCGTCGGACGCAGGAGATGCGTGCATTTGTGCGACTGAAATATAACATTCGTTTAACAAGGCGTGATTTGTATGACATACGGTGGTGTTATCGGAACGCTTGTGTTACGGAAGTGGATGAGGTTACGCAGCTGTTGCGAAGAAATGGTCAGCTTAAAATTATACCTGAGGGAAATGAGAATCGGTGTCAGTTCTTCGTGCCCTCGCGTATGTTGGAGTTTGTGGTCCAATACGGGGAGGTCATTTTGGCGGACTCCACATATCAGATCAATTACGGCGGTTACATCCCATGGCATTGTATGTTTGTGGACGCCGGCGGTCTTGGTATGAGCTTCTTTTATGCACTTTTACCCAATGAGACAGAGTCTACCTACCAAGAGGCAGTGAGAAGGATGTTGGAGTTGGCCCCGGGGGTGCCGGTGCTCGAAAGTCGGTCGTGGACAAGTGCACTAAGCAAGTGCATGCGTTTCGCAATGAGTATCCCACTGCCAACATCGTCTTCTGCCGGGTACACATCATGTGGGACATACAGCGGCGTTTTTCGCACCTTCCCTTCTGTACCACGGAGGATAAGAGGGCTTTGTTCAACATGCTGCACTCGTTGTTGTACACCCACAATTGCGCACATTATCACCGGATTATAGAAGGTATATCGGTGCGCAGCGCGGAATGCTTCCAATACCTCCGTCGCACGCGGATCCTATGACGGTTTAGCTGGGCGGCGCATTTGCTGGGCCACGTTGTGTTATTTGGGTGTGACAGCACAAATCGCGTTGAGAATGAGAATAAGTATTTGAAAGAAACTTTGAATGAGCGGTCTACTTTACTGCACCTGTTTCAGGTGATAGTGCAGCGTTGCATTGACTTTTTGGAGGAGAGGGAAACGTTGCTTGCGAGAGATAAGCTTGGTATGTGCGATGTTGAGCAGGGTGTAAGCAGTGGGCAGGTGATTTTGAGGAGGATGTCGTCATACGCCCGACGGCAGTACGTGCAGCACAGTCTTAGAGTTCGCATTCGCAACATCAACCCGGATGGCGGGTATTGGCTAGTAGATGACGAGCGCCTGGGCATGCAACGTGTGGTCATTGAGAATGGCAGCGCATGCGGATGTCGATTTAATCGTCAGTGGCGCATTCCATGTGCGCACATTTTGCACGTGGCTAGCCTACACGCGTATGACGAGAAGGTGGTGCTTCGTGGTCGCCGTTGGGTGCTGCCAACGGAAAGCGCAGCAGTGCCGGCCCTTTCGGAGGACAGTGAGGGTCGCGCAGATGCGATTCCGTAGTGATGGAGTCATTGACCGGGAAGGCAAAATTCGCATCACTCTGGATATGTTTGCTGAGTTGGAGGCTCATGTATTGGGTATGGGCAAGGAGGAGTTCCAACGCACAAGGGGAGTTATGGCATGCCTACGTGAGCTGCTGGCTACTAATAGTAATGTGCAGGTGTTCGCCCGATCATCCAACGTTGAACAATTACAACGGTTATCCTGGGAGGACCTGCCTATCTTCCAACGAGTGGACGCGTCATCCTCCGATGCCGCTACCCGGGTGGGGATCCGCTACGCTTCTTCGACCAGCAGAAATTCACCGGAAACCCACGTTAGCCAAGCGCTCCCGTTGGTGGAGGCAGGGGCTGGTGTTTCGCACGGTAATCACAATGACCGCAGGCGCCACAAACGGAAGTCACCTTTGATAGCCCGTGTGGTGGAGGTAGCGGGTACCAGCACGACGTCACAAAAATTGAAATTCCGTACCCTGAAAACGAGAACTTCCGCTAGTCCCCGCACATGTACATGGTGGGCAAGGAGGGCGACGGTTGCTGAAGATGCCGACAGCGCGGTTTGCGCTCTGTGTGAGCAGGAGGATGACGACTCGAGGAGCTCCGAGCAAGTAGATTGGATAAGTTGCGACGTATGCGGCCGATGGTTTCATCAAACTTGTGCCGCATACCATGGTGAGCCGGCATACACATGTATGCACTGCTGCGGGTAAGTTACGTTTTACGTACCTAACGTTGCATTTCCTTAGGGTTGCAAAAGAACGCAATTTGATTGTTGGCTAATGAACTTTTCCCTTTTGAAATCCCTTATAGTCCGTAAGTGCGCACGTTGTGGATTTCCCTCCGGAAATCCATACTTCTTTGAACACTTAGTGAGCATTGGCAATCTGCCATCAATGTTCTTCCGAGGTTCTTGTGGTTTCCACTTACAGCGCTGCGCGCTGTAAGCCTTAATGTAGCATATCACGAAGTGTTTGGTTGCCGACTAACACTTTGTCTTTTTCTGTTTTAGAACAACTGGCACACAAATTCCGAAGCGACCAATTAAGGCAACAGAAGGCCGAGGATTGCACGGATAATTAGTGTTGTTTGACCCACTTCTTCCTTCGGTTTCCCCTGACGTGACCTTGACTGTAACCTGACGACTCGCTTTTCTCCCGCGCGTAACTGTTCCCCGTTCTTCTTATGTGTGAGGACGCGTGTTCCCCCTGTTTCTGTTGCTGTTGTTTTCTTCGTAATTGTTCCTTCTTCCCACCAACACTGTGGAATAAAACTCCTACTGGTTTTTGGTTCTCATTTGAGTATAAATTCACACTTCCGCCTCGACGTCTATTACATTACTTTACATGGAGAACATTGCATTTCATGGGAATGAAAGGTCCATCTTTACATGACCCATAGGGTAAAAAGATTTCGGGTCGGGTTTAATGAAAAGCCAAGCAACGTTATAGCAGGCACGTGGGGTAAACACTCCCCGTCGTGCCGACTCCTTCACGGATAGTAGCGTTATATTCCGTAACGTTACTGAATCTGCGGCCGCTCTTCCAAGGGAACGCATTTTGGATGACATCAAGTGGCTGAAACAGAGTGTCAGCAAGCTGCTTCCACCTGACTTCCCTGGTGTCAGTCAGAAAGCTGACCAGATTGGGGAACGTCCCTATTGCTACGCCAAATCCAAGACCCCGACTACTTCACGTGGTCCTTTCTACCCCGGAGGAAAACAAATCATTACTGCGATTTGCATTCAAAGTTAGGGGTAGTAGTGTCAGCGTTCAGCCGGACCTACCACTGGCAGATAGATTGAAGTTAAAGGAGGCTATCAAAGACCTCAAAACTAGACGGGCGGCTGGTGAGCAAGGCCTCCGTCTGGTGGGTTTTCAGGTGGTCAGCCGGAAGTTATTTTTCACCCTATCAGAACCCATCCTGATGGCGCACGACCCAGGGATAGTCGTGCCGACTTTCTTGAGGTAGTACTTAGCAACGTGCGTAGCCTAAGGAACAAGGTGCCCGAGTTAGGTCTACTTGTAGACAAATCTCGTCCAGACATATTTGCTTTCTCTGAAACATGGTTGTCTTCGGATATCACGGACGGCGAGGTATGTTTACCTGGCTACGCGCTGCTTAGAAATGATAGCTCCGTTGGTCGCCAAGGAGGCATTGTACTGTATGTGAGCTGTAACTTAGATGTGTTGAGGACCTGCACATTCCAGTCGTCGGATCAGGCTGTTAAAGTCCTATCGGCTGTTTTGTGCACTTCCTCTACCCAGTTTACAGTTATAGTTATATACAGAAGTCCTGGAAGTTCTTCCAGGGGGATACTTGACTTTATTCGCACTCAGTCTGCGGAGAAGTGTTTAGTTCTAGGGGATTTCAATACGGCAATACGGCATTAGGAACATACGGTGCAGACTTTCTTGAACTGACTCTCCAAGTGAATTGCACCAGTTCGTGGCCTTTCCCACAATAAAATAAATAGTTTATTCTCAAATTTATAGACACACCAAATCAGGCATGATCAAGGTTTAAAAGCAGTTGTGCATCACGACGATACTTCGGGTTCAATCGTGTGTAGTTGAAACGGTCAAGGCACTATAAGTGCAATGAAACGGTGCATATAGACGGAGAGTATCATATACTTGCATGCGTCGGGAAGAGTTGAAATATGAGTCTAGTCGACTTGCCAGTATGTAGTTGTGGGCAATGACTTTATTCAGTGGCGAGTCACATCCGCCACGTCGCAGTATTGTTAAACAGACATTTGTGGCTTTTTATAGGGGGAGCGGTTGCCAGGCGAAAAACAACCACGTCCTGCAACACTGCCGTAAAGCATTTTGAACATTAATGTTTAGCTGGCAAAGCCGCTTGACGACTGGTATATGGACGACCAAATACCATCTACTTTATATTTGGTTTTCGCTAAGTCTCTGGACTTCGTGACTGAGGTCTCACACGGTGCACCTCTAGGGTCCAGCGATCACGGATGCATATCCTTTCGATGTGCTCTTTCAAGGCACCAAGAGACCGCTGTGGAATTACTTCCGAATATTTGGCGGGAGGACTTTAGCGCAATGCGAGCTAAGGCCTCAGTTATGAACTGTGAGATCTCGATGGCTGAATCTGTCCAGTTAGTCTGGGATAAATTTAAGGCATACCTTACGGAGGTTTCCACTCCTTATATCCCACTCATGAGGAAAAGAGGGTTAGGGGCACAGCCTCCATGGATAGATACCACAAGCAAGTACCTACTCAGGAAACGGTCGAGATGCTGGCGAACCTACCAAGCAGCTCCATCAGCCAGTACCTATGATAATTATCGAGAGATTAGAAATAAATGTAAGCAACATCTCAGAACTGCTCGTCTCCAGTACGAGCAGGGTTTAGCGGACTCGGCCGCAGCTAATTCCAAGAAGTTTTGTGCTTACGTTAAAAGACGCAGCGGGGTAAAACTGTCTATACCAGCGTTATTCCGAGCAGACGGGACCCGTGCGCAAACCGACTATGAAAAGGCTTGTAGTGATCAGTATACTGGGGTCTTTGCTCGGGAGACCTCTTTACCACAGGTTGAATTGGTTTCCAGAGTTAAGGAGGATTATTGCTTAGATAAATTTAGCATAACGTAGATTGTTGGGTGGAACCTGGGATACTAGTCGGTAAGCAATGACACGTAAGACGTGTCAAATACGACAGTATAGAAGTCGGAGGAGACTGAACCCAACGTGTATTGTGCAGGCTACAAGAATAGGAAGCGGAGCAGACAGAGAGAGAAACGTGCAGCGAGGAACTCACCAAAACGGTTTGTGACAACGGATGTGCAGTCAGTTAAACAAATGGATGTTTCGAAGGTTAAAACAACCATAAAATCCAATGTTACAAGATACTGAAAGAGCATGTTTTCTGTTGCACTACAAGGGCCTCCTCCTAGAAGGCTGAAGGATGGAAGCCTTCGATGGAGCTGTTAGTGGGGGGAACGGAAGGTGGGGATGGATGCGAATGTTTGCAGGGGCTTGAGAATGGCTTCCAAAGTGGGGTGTAGCAGATTTCGCTGGGTCCAGGCTTTTGTTAGTTTTATTTATGACGATCGTGTGGACCAGAGTGCATCATCGGTGGGCCGTCGGGGCGGGCTGGTCGGACTGTAAAAAAAACTGGCTAGTCCAGAAAAAAGGCCGACAGGACCTTCCCATTGCTGCAGACCCGACGGTGCGCTTGGGAGGTGTCACTCCCCCCACCGCACTTTAGTCCACGGGCCCTCGTCCCACGAAGAAATTCAGGCGTCCTCGTCCCCCGAAGAAATGCGGCGTCCCCGTCGGAAATGCCTAGGTGGCGTTTGGAACCAATCCGTTCGTGGGTATCTGCGGTCGAGGGCGACTGTCTGTTCCTTGGGTGAGGAAGGGCTTTGGGACGGCTGGCGAGTCACTCCAGGGTTGCGTTGAGCCGGTTGGCGAGTCACCTGAGGGTTGCCTGGGCAGTTCCGGCGGTTGAGTTTCTGGAAGGTAGAACTCAGAGGGGGTTGGGAAGGGTCGGGGAAGTGGCTTGACGCCGGAGAGGGATCATGGCATGTATGATAAAAGCAAATACGCTTTTTAGGTTTTCAAAATGTTTTTGGGTTTTCTTTGTCGATTTTGTAAAACGTTTGTGGATGAGACGCAGGATAACCATTAAAGACAAAAAGAGGCATGCTAATGGAAATAGCAAACGCTTACAAAATCGGAAAAACGGACCGGACGTTTGACCTGTCTACCGCGTCGGTCGGTTGCTTGGGGTTGCGGCGGGATAAGTTGCGGGTCAAGGGGTACGGAGGGTTCCGGGTTATCCAGTGCTCGGGAAGTCACCACAGGTGCGGGTGCTTGTGCGAGAGCATCAGGATGGGCTGCACGTGGCTCGCCAAAGAAAGCCACTTTCAGGCGGTCGATGGACACCGTTGTTCGGTGACCATTCTGGTCTATAGGAAAATGTTTCGGAGTCCGTTGCAGAACTCTGAAAGGGCCAGTGTAGGGCGGCTGTAGAGGGCGCCGCACTGCGTCGGTGCGGAGGAAGACGTGAGTGCAGGTAGAGAGTCCGCTGTGCATTTGTACATCACTAGTCTGCTCACGGGGCGGGGTCGGGCGTAGTGAACGCATGCGCTGGCATTGAAGGCAGGCGCGAGCCCAGGTACGAACATCTTTGTTTACGCGTGCCAAACGAAACGTTCGGTGACCAGTTTCAAAGACGCACGGATACCGGAATGTGACAGTGAGTGCAGTGCGTTGAAGACTGTGCGTCTGAAGGAGACGGGCACGAGAGGTCTAGGACAACCTGTGGACGTGTCACACAGGATAGTTCCTTCCGTGGTTTGGAGAGGAATAGGTTGCACATGCAGCGAAGTGGACTGCAGTGTGCGCTGGATGTCTTCGTCTTGAGCCTGAACCGATGCCATTGCGGCAAGGTCGACGGTAGGCAAAGACTGGAGAGTGAGGTTGACGCGTGGGAGAGCGTCGGCGACGGGATTGTCGACACCTGAGACATGACGTATGTCAGCAGTGAACTGCGTGACAAAGTTTAGGTGTCTTGTTTCCCGTGGTGAGTATTTGTCGCTAGCAGAGTTGAAGGCAAAGATAAGGGGCTTGTGGTCAGTGTAGACCGTGAAAGCGCGGCCTTCAAGTGTGTGCCGGAAGTGACGTATCGCTAGGTAAATGGCGAGCAGTTCTTTACCAAACGTCCTGTAGCGGGATTCCGCTGGCTGCAGGCACTTGGAGAAGAACCCAAGGGGTTGCCATTGCCCCCCAACGTGTTGTTGGAGGACGGCTCCTACTGCTACATCTGAGGCATCAGTCGTAATAGAAAGAGGTGCAGTCGATTCGGAATGAGCGAGGAGGGCTATGTTGGAGATAGCATCCTTGAGCTCGGCGAAGGCTGCCTGTGCTGTGTCAGGGAAAGCGAACTTAAGTTCATTTCCTCTGAGTAGGTCAGTCAGAGAGTGCATGAGCTGAGCGCAGCGCGGAATGAAGCGTCGATAGTGGTTGACCAAACCACAAAATCGACGGAGGTGCTTGAAGGAAGTCGGAGCTGGGAAGTCCTTGATTGCCTGGATCTTATCAGGAAGGACTTCGATACCAGACGATGAAACGAGGTGGCCTAGGAATTCTACCGTTGATTTGCCGAGTTCGCACTTAGTCGGGTTGACTGTGACACCGTGTTGGGTCAAACGCTGGAAGAGAGCTCGAAGATGCTCGAGGTGCTCTTGTTCCGATGAACTGGCTACTAAGATATCATCGAGGTAGGAATAGGCGAAGTCTAGGCCACGAGTAACATCGTGGATGAAGCGCTGGAAGGTTTTTGCGGCGTTGCACAGTCCAAATGGCATCCTTAAAAATTCAAACAAACCGAAAGGAGTGATTACGGCTGTTTTAGGAATGTCATTGTCTTCCACAGGTATCTGGTGATAGGCGCGAACCAGATCGATCATGCTGAAGATCGTCTTACCTCTGAGGCATGCGGTAAGGTCCTGCATGTGTGGGATGGGATACCTATCTGGGACGGTTAGGCGATTGAGTGCGCGGTAATCACCACAAGGACGCCAGTCACCAGATTTCTTGGGGACCATCTGTAGGGGCGAGGACCAAGGGCTGTCGGAAGGGCGGATTATTCCAAGTTCAAGCATGTGCTCAAACTCCGCTCTAGCTACCTTTAGTTTCTCAGGCGATAGTCGGCGTGGACGGCATGACACAGGTGGGCCATTCGTCCGTATGTAGTGCGTGACTTGAGCTGCCACGGGCAAAGCTGCGTTCATTGGCTGAACGAGCTTGGGATACTGAGAAAGGAGATTAGCGTAGGCTGACGAGGTCTGGGGAAATGCATAGCCCGGGGATATAGATGTCACATCGGCCGTGCTGCCACGTACGCTGAGTTTTGTTGCAGTGTCGACTATCATCTGGCGTTTCGCATCGACCAAGAAGTCGAAATGCCTGAGAAAGTCAAAGCCGATGATGGCAAAGGGGACTGCAGCGACGGTGAATACCCAGCGGAAAGTGCGCCGAAAGCCTAGGTCGAAGGTAAGTGACCGATGACCATAGGTGGCTATTGGTGTGCCATTGGCGGCACTGAGACTTGTCGACAAAGAAGTGGTAGGCGCACCTGGCATAGGGGGAATGACGCTGACTTCCACCCCGGTATCAACTAAGAACTGGGTATCGGAGCCACAATCCCTAACGTAGATGAGACGACTTTGGGCATTGTCGACGCTCGTGGCCATTACAGCCCGGCGTGGCGGATCACCTGTAGCGGAGTAGCTACACGGCTGTACGCACTTACGGGCTTTAGTACCGAAACGCGAGTGGTAAAAACAGTAACCTGAAGCATCAGGTTTTGTGCGACGGTGCGATGATCCAGAGCGATTGCAGTGCTTATGTTTCAAGTTCAAGTTCAGTTGGGACCGGAACGATGGGATAATCCCGTGAATGTTCCTTCTTTTGCGTATCGTTGGATCGGGAATTGACAGGTCTGCTTGAGATGTTGAAAAGCCTAAAACAAAGACCGCATCACACCCTGTCCAACCAATTACTGCCCACATTTTCCTGCCCAGAATAAAAACCACATCATACGGAACCCTCTACATAGCAGCCTGTCCTCCCAATTTTCCCCAGGAAATTTTGGATGAAGCAATGGGGAGGTATGGGTGATTACCATAGATCAACCTGCTGAATGACAACAGGGAGAGTCATCACCTTTCACCAACCTACCATTGCGCCTTGTGGAGGGGAAACTAGCACCTCCTATGCGAAAGAGGGGACAGTTACATTTCCGCCTTTACTGTTTTATGGGCATCATACCACTAAAGGTTTGGACCAACTCCCAGTGCCTTATCCCAAGAAGCACTCTGAATAGGTGCCTCAGAGGCCACCATCAGGGATATCCATCAATATTCCAGTGTGCTTAAGAGGGTCATCAGCAAACAATAGCGTCGGTACTTCCAAGCTCGTCGGGCATAGGTTCATTGACTTTTAGATTGCGAAATCGAAAAAAACGAATACGGCCCCTTGAACACGAGCCCTGACGGGGGAAACGTCACTCTTTTAAGAACTAAGCTTGGCTCAAGCGAAAGGCTACAGCTCCCACGCGTACACACTGTTCTCTGCCCTCTAGGAAAGCAGAATACAACCCATTTAAGGGCGGCTCCAGATATCCATACGATCTCAACTTCAATGAGAGTCGTGATGTATGGGACAGTATCAAAGGCTTTCGAGAAGTCAACGAAAAACGCGTCGATGGCGTGGCCGTTGTCTACTGCCTCAGCCCAGCTTTCAGAGCTACAAGCACATTTGTCAGACATGAAAAATCCCTTACGGAATTCCGTGCTGAGGCCGCACTGAGAGGGGGGGTTTATAACTTACTCAGGTGATTCACCTCCGAA
>OX104069.1:108636385-108701208 GCA_944474145.2 Dicrocoelium dendriticum
TCTGGTGATTGGCGCGAACCAGATCGATCTTGCTGAAGATCGTCTTACCTGTGAGGCATGCGGTAAGGTCCTGCATGTGTGGGATAGGATACCTATCTGGGACGGTTAGGCGATTGAGTGCGCGGTAATCACCGCAAGGGCGCCAGTCACCAGATTTCTTGGGGACCATCTGCAGGGGCGAGGACCAAGGGCTGTCGGAAGGGCGGATTATTCCAGGTTCACGTATGTGCTCAAACTCCGCCCTAGCTACTTTTAGTTTCTCAGGCGATAGTCGGCGTGGACGGCATGACACAGGTGGGCCATTCGTCCGTATGTGGTGCGTGACTTGAGCTGCCATGGGCAAAGCTACGTTCATTGGCTGAACGAGCTTGGGATACTGAGAAAAGAGATTAGCGTAGACTGACGAGGTCTGGGGAAATGCATAGACCGGGGATATAGATGGGACATCGGCGGTGATGCCACGTACGCTGAGTTTTGTTGCAGTGTCGACTATCATCTGGCGTTTCGCATCGACCAAGAGGTCGAAATGCCTGAGAAAGTGAATGCCGATGATGGCAAAGGGGACTGCAGCGACGGTGAATACCCAGCGGAACGTGCGCCAAAGACCTAGGTCCAGGGTAAGTAACCATTGACCATAGGTGGGTATTGGCGTGCCATTGGCGGCACTGAGGCTTGTCGACAGAGAAGTGGTAGGCTCACCCGGCATAGGGGGAATGACGCTGACTTCCGCCCCGGTATCAACTAAGAACTGGGTATCGGAGTCATAATCCCTAATGTCGATGAGACGACTTTGAGCTTTGCCGACACCGTTAGTTGCCATTACGTGCCGGCCTGGAAGTTCCCCTGCTTGGAGGCGGAGAAACTTCATGGTTGCTGGCACTTGCGGGCTTTGTTACCGAAACGCGTGTGGTAAAAGCAAAAGTCTGAATTGTTAGGCTTCGTATGGCGAGTTGATGAGTTAGAGCGGCTGCGCTGCTTACGAGCTAGGGAGAGTTTCTCGACCTCACGTTTTAATGACGCTATTTGCGATGATAAGACGTCGATTGCCGACGGCTCACTAGTCGCGTATGTCGCCGGGGCTGTGACGGGGCTAAGTCGAGTGAACGTCCTAGATTCGTTCGCTGGCTGATGTCGTTCCATGACACGATCTGCTAGTTCTGCAACTGTTGTGAGAGGCAGGGCGCTTGCCACGGCAAGGAGGGCTTGTGTGCTCTCTGGGAGACGTTGCATCCACATTTCGCGGAGAATACCTTCATCCATGCTGGATGTGCCTAGGAGCTGTTGCATTAGTCGCAACAAGGCTAAAGTCATCCTGTCCCCTAGCTGCAGATCCCTAAACAGTTGCTGCAGTCGGACCTTGTCAGAGGGCGTGATTCGCTGAATGATCGCCTGCTTTAAAGTGTCATATTTCGCATCGGGGGGCGGGCAAGCTATGATGTCCCTCACTTGGGAGGATACGCTTTGCTGGAGCCGGGACATAAGCCGATGATATTTAGAATTATCAGCTGAAATTTTACAATTGTAAAAAGTCGATTCTAAATTTGCAAGCCATAACAACGGGTCATTCTCCCAAAAAGGTGGGGAGGCTAGCTCTACGGCACCAACCACATACGTAGAGGGTTTATCATCAGCACTATTCATCGTGAGAAATGAATAATTATATGCGGCAAGTGAGAAGACAGAACGATAGCGAGTAATGAATCAGAAAAGCACTGGAACGAGCTCACCAGAATGAAAATTCACAATGGCGGCCGGCGTGTTCCGGACAGGGGGTCACCAATTGTTGGGCGGAGCCTGGGATACTAGTCGGTAAGCAATGACACGTATTACGTGTCAAATACGACAGTATAGAAGTCGGAGGCGACTGAACCCAACGTATATTGTACAGGCTACAAGAATAGGAAGCGAATCAGACAGAGCGAGAAACGTGCAGCGAGGTACTCACCAAAACGGTTTGTGACAACGGATGCGCAGTCAGTAAAACAAATGGACGTTTTGAAGGTTAAAACAACCGTAAAATCCAATGTTACAAAATACTGAAAGAGCTTGTTTTCCGGTACACTACACATATTTCGCGAACGTTTGACTCAGGGAGCGTTTTCCTGCCGACCATTAATTACACATTTCTGGTTCAGTTATCGCTCCGAGATCATGGGGAACACTTAAGCTATCGATAAATTACGGTTCCTAAGGTGTTTTTATCGAATTTTCATGGGGTTATGCAACTTCTCTTCCTTACTCCAAAAATGCAATAGTAACCAATCACAACAATCAACACCGCGTCGGTTGTGTCGCAACCTCATGGAAACCGCAAAGCTCATCATGGGTGTCACTGTACACCTTGTTGTGATTTCGATCCACCCACGCATGCGTATTGCCACATTCCGTTCCTTTTCTTGTCGTTTTGCTCTCTTCAGGTGCGTGATAACGTTTTGGTCGAACTTCCAGATTCGATTGGAACTTTAGTAAATTTGAAGACTCTCATACTAAGGTATGTCGGTCTGCTGGTTCTGTTTTCTATACCAAGCTATGTTCTTGCTTTCTTATTTATTCGAAACAGTTAGTTCCATTCAGTAATTTGGACAACGTAATAAAAAGACGAACGTTCGCAGTTGCTAGCATTTCGTATTATCTCCTCAGTACGAATACAGTAACCGGGAAGTCTTTTTATAGTGTCATAGTGCATAATCAAGCCAATCACCTTCATAGTTGTGGTCATTTTTGTTGACATTAGGACCACGAAAACCGCAACTTGACAACTAATTGCTTTTGGGCACATAAAGCTAATGTAATTCGGCTTATCGCAATGACCTCGGCAAATCGCAAAAAGCGTGTACTTGTATGACGCAATATGATCCGAAACGCTGGTAAGAGATCCGGTGACAGGTCGCCAGAATGTGCCTGCCTATGGATAACGATCCATTGAGTGACCAAACCCAAATCAGACCATATCATCCCACTGTGTGTACTCATTTGTTATAATCTGCTTATTTGGAATTCATCATCATACACGTTAGCCAGAGATGGGGAATACCTCAGCTACTGTGCCGCAATACAAAGAAAAAAATGAGAGAGAAAAAGAAAACAACTGGTGAAAGCTGGCTGAGCTACCGGTAACGGATGGGCATCGTTCCGGTAAGCTACCAGCCGGCTACTATGCTGCAAAAAATTATTATGCAAAATTATATATGGCTAAGTAATGAGATCGTGGTTGGAGGGGGAGGCTAAGAGGGATGGGGTGGGACAAAGAAACTGGGAATTAGTCACTCAACGAACAGCACGTATTTTTCGAGTGTGTTTAGGCCCGTTCGACGGGACTTGAAGGCCTTAAGGACCATCTTACGAGTTCTGTGACGGATCATGATTTCCTTACGGAGGAATTTGATAACGCCATGGCTTCATTTAGCAGAGAAGAAGTATAGAAAACCATTTTTTCCGTTTCGTTGCATCAACTTACACTTAGCTCCATCGACTAATCAGTTGGGACAGCATAGTTCATCCTCCGTTGCAGTGCACAGGTCGAAGTATACGTGCTAAACGGAAGGTTTACTTCATTATACACGTTACCTGCAGGTGGAAAAACGTCTCGGCTATTGTGCCGCAGGTCCACCTACTACGGAATCGGTCAGGCAGAGCTTACCTTCACGGAATTTGAAACGTTCACTGTGTACTCACAACAGTCAGTAGGAAGATCGTCTCACCTTTCAAGGGACCGATAAGAATGCTGGATTCCGTCGACTGATTCAGTTTATATTACTCGTAAGTAGCAGGATCTTAGTTGTAATTTTGGTAAGGTATTCATCCCGATAGTTCACAAGCTACATAGCACAGCCTAGTCCGGAAAAGCGCCAGACGCGTTTCAACCTATTGGGGCACGTCAGTGGTGCGCATTCCCTCGGTCCCCCAATGGGGACCGAACCAATGACCGCTAGACGCAGATGCCAACTAGCCAGCAGCTTAAGCCATTTTAGTTTTGTTAAACAACTATAGTCCTGGCACTGAAGGCTAGTGGGTTCAGTGTCCACAGCTGGTGTCGCGAGGATATGAATGGGCAACCATGACGAGAATTATGATGTATAACTCAAATGGGGTAGGAGAATAGAGGGGAATAAAATTCGCCGGACTGAAGCGCTTACAACTCGATGCAAGTGCTTGAATGCAGGACCGCGACTGAACGTTGACAGATAAGATGTTCAACGATTCACGTGGCCCCAATCCACGAGGACGGCACACTGGCCTGACTTAGTATCTTACGATGAAATTTGGAACAGAGCATAATAAAACATGTAAAAGGATTTAATAGTGAGTGAATAAACGGAACAATTTTTATCGTTTTACACACGTCTTTTTGTGATTTTTATGTCAGTGGTTTCGTAAACGTGAAATCAGGCAGACTTGTATACATAGCTTCCACTGCGACCGGTTTTGCGCCATTGCTTCCAATGTTGTGAGCCATTGGCATTCTTCATCTTTGAGTCCCCAAGCCGGGGAATCGAATTAGACCAGCGATGGCCATGTAAGATGCCATCGATTTCATGCATTGTCGCCAGATGGGCGGTTGACCTCCACTTGACCTTTTCCAAAGTAACCCTGCGTACGCAAACAGGGCACGATGTGGTAGACACTTGTTAAGCATGTGCAGGACGTGACTAAACCATCTTTATTGACGCAGACGGACGACATCACAAAGCAGAACATCCGCCTTACCAAAGACGCGGTGTCTATCGTCATCGTTACCCACTCGGTGTTGCCAACATACTTGGACACTCCTCCGCAAACAGCTACTGTCGAAGGCCGAAAGACTACGCATGTCTTCCACACGGATTGGCCAGGATTCGCATCCGTACAGCAATGTCGCGCGTACACAGGCTTTGTAAACCCTGTCTTTTAGCGAGAGTGAAATGTCGCGACGGCGCCACAAATGTCTTAAGTTGGCAAACGCTGACTGGGCTTTGGCGATACGAAGGGATACTTCTGCTCCGATAGTGCCGTCGGCAGAGACGTAGCTCCCTAGGTAGATAAAACTGTCTACGTTTTCGAGCTGTGTGTCTTCGATGGAGAGTTGTGGAAGGGGTGCCTGTCAGTCCTGTAAAAGAACTTTGCACTTGGAAGAGGCAAAACACATACCAAAGTTAGACCCTTCAATCACCAGTCAATAAATGATCGATTGCATCTCATGGGGGTCCTCACCGAGCAAGACGATATCATCAGTGCAGTCTAAGTCGCTCGCGCGATTACTTGGAAGAAGCTCGATGCCGTAAAGTTGAATAGAAACGGTGACATTGGGCATCCTTGTCGCACGCTACTGGAGACAGGGAAGAATGGAAAAAGCATGCCATAGACTCTCACTCGTCCTGTAGTGTGGAGATATAGCGCGCGATGTATAGCGACTTACCTTTTCGGAACTCCATACTTCAGCAGACAGTTCCATAAAGCAGGTCGATCTACCGAGTCGAACCTAGTTCGAATATCCAGGAAAGTGATGAAGGTGGGTCTGCGGTTGAGGTGACGATGCTCCAGGAGTTGGCAAAGAGTGAAGATTTTATCCACACATCCTCGGCCGGGACGAAAACCAGCCTGCTCCTCCCAGTAATCTGACTCGCGAGTGGGGGATAACATGCGGAGCATGATGGATGCTAATGGCTTGGAGGCAACAGATATCAGACTAATGCCCCTATAATTGGTACACGAAGTGTGAGAACCTTTCTTAAAGATTGGAACAATGCTTAACTCCCTCAGGAAGAGAGGACCCTTTCTTCCTGCCAGATCTTCAGCAACAGGGACTTCAGCTGCTTGATGACTGCTGTACCGCCGTATTTGAACAAGTGGGGGAAGTTCATCTAAGCCGGCCGCCTTGAAGCACTTCAAGTGACCAATCACAAGACATACCTCCTCTTCTGTTGGCGCTTCGAGTGGTACTAACCGTGGCATGTGACTGGGTGTACTAAGTATAAAGGTGGATGGCGAAGAACAACTGAACTGAGTCTGGAACTGCCCAGCCCATCTGTCCATGTGTCTCTGCAAATGACTGATTTGTGTCCCGTCCGCCTTACAGATGACCTCGCTGATACTAGACATGCTTTGTCCAGTGGTCCGAATGAGCTGAGACAGGTTGCAGGTGTTTCCAGTGAGGGCGACGGCTTCTATCTCCAAGGCGCGTTGAGACCACCAAATTTCCCGATCGCTGCGAAGTCTTTGTTTGAATTATCTGCTGGTAATACTGCCAACTTCCTTTTGATCTGGGTTTACTGAGAGAGTTCGACAGCAGTCGAATGGTGTCAGGGAACGCGCCGATATCCAACCCTTCAACGGGTGATGTGATAACCCACAGACCAATTGACTTGAAGTTAGCATTACTTACTGTAATAACTTCCAGTGGTGTTCAATATCATTGGGCAGGACACAGGCTAGTGTGCTTGCCAGTGATAGTTGATAGTCTTGCTGAGCCGACTGATCAGCTAGCCTGTTCGTCTCAAGCTTACAAAACCCCCGTTTCTGATTTCCTCCGAATCTCATACAAATGTTGGCACAGACCAGTGCATGATGTGAATCGAGATAGGTAGATCAAAATGACCTACAGTCTAATATGCTACCGCGCCACCTGAAATTGATTACAATGTGGTATATTTGGGTCCAAGCCTGCAACGGTGAAGGACGACGCCAGGTGGCATAACCTCTCATCGGGTACCTGAAGTTTATGCTTGCGAGAAATAGGCTATTGTCTTCGCACGTGGGCTGATACTGCAAGCGCACCCATACATAGACAGGAGGACGATTAGGGTCCTCAACCAAATCCTTTGGCACAAAAGCTTGTCCTCAAGGAAGCAGATATGGTAACGATTCGGTTTTACAGGAATGCACGCCATTGCATTTCAAACACTTAACCTCCAGGACCAGGAGACTGAATTCATCTGACCTCTAGCCGTTGACCAACCTGGTAGGAGTAGCTCTTAAGATGCCCAAGGGCCCCACCCAGTATAGCTCAATGGGTCGACGAGGTACGTGAACCGTCACACCACGTTAAGCGTCAGCATCGTTGTGACGGGGTCCAATCTCGTTGCTCATTTACCCTGGCAGTTTATCTCCTCAGCTGATAGAATCACTCTACGGATTACTGAACGTGTCGGAAGCGTCTCTTTGTGGCTTCCCGGCCTCCTAGCCACGCGCGTAGCAATAGCGAGCGGGTTAAAAACTATTCGTACTACCTTTGCCTTTCGGTCTGTACTCGCTTCTTACCCACCTGTTGATCGCTTTTACGAGTTTGGTAAAGAGATCGCATACGTTTCACCACCATGCGAGGTGGCATCTTCAGTGCGATAATAGGCAGTGTATAAGGCTGCTTATTGAATTGTCAGTCCGTCATCCACGGGCAGATGACTTTTGAAGGTGCCAATTTCGATTTGCGCCACGTGATCTCTGCCCATTTGCTTCCACGGCTGAACCACGTCTTACGGTTCGCCGGAGATCTTTCTTTCTGAGTTGATGGTACACGGGGTCGATGTCGATGCGCATGTTGACCGAATTATTAGCGGAGTACCATGCTTCTAGGAACTCTCTTCCTTTCTGTGTTGTTGTTTGAGCTAAAATCACTGTTTGGTCCCAATGGAAGCTATGTCCCTCTTCATCCACATGCGCTGAGACAAGAGAAGATGCATAATGTTTTTTACAAGCCCTCTGATGTTCTTGTATGCTTGTGGACAATTTCCTTCCTATCTGCCCCACATAGTTCATTTCACAATTATTGCAATTTATTTTATGCACTATGTTTGTTCCTTCTTGTGCATTCCTAATGTCCTTTAGGTTTGACAGTATTCTTCTCAAAGTAGCGGTTGGCTTATGAGCGACCACGATGCTGTATTGTTTGAGCAATCTGGCAGTCATTTCAGATATGTTCTTTATATACGGCAAAACGACCCTCTTGCTTGCATTTGGTATCGGCTCGGTGTTCATAAGTTTATGGTTTAGACATCTGCGGATGAAGCTGCGTGTGTATCCATTGCACACGAACGAATCGAATAGGTGTTTCTCTTCTTCCCGTTTGGCTTTCACTGTACTGCAGTGTGTTTCAATCCTGCGATGTAGTGTCCGCACGCAACTTATTTTGTGGCACTTTGGGTGGTTGCTATAGAAGTTCAAAATTTGATCCGTATGTGTCCCTTTCCTGTGAACGGATGTTTGAAATTCACCATCGTTTGTTCTGGTCACAATTCAATAAGCAGCGTTATGCACTGCCTATTACCGCACTGAAGATGCCACCTCGCATGGTGGTGAAACGTATGCGATCTCTTTACCAAGCTCGGAAAAACCATCAACAGGTGAGCAACCAAGCCGAGCTACCAGTGTTCCAAATCGCTTCTTACCATTGACAACTGTCAATCTCTAACTCCTCACGGTCGATACTTGCGAGACATTACTATTCGCAGATGACCGTATCGGGGATGGGATGCCTATACCCCGTGGCCGAAGATGAGGTTACGTACCGTTTAGCGAAAGCTTGAGGTGCTTTTGCCAATCTCCGCCACCTGTGGCACAGACGCGACATTACTCTCGCCCTGAAGGGCAGAGTTTATAACGCAACCGTCCGTTCAGCTCTCCTATATGGTTGTGAAATCTGGGCCATCAGGTCGACAGACATAAAGAGGCTCGTCACATTCGATCATCGCCGCCTTCGCAGCTTGGCTGATGTCTGGTAGGAGTATCGCGTGAGCAATGAGCGTGTTCGGCATCGCGTACTTGATGCAGGAAGAGCGAGTGAACCGTTCAGCACTATTATTATATCACGCACCAGGCTGCGATGGTTGGGCCTCGTGTTGCGCATGCCAGCACACGGACTCCCGCGACGTGCATTGTTTGCACGTTGTGGGTGCGGTTGGAAGAGGAGGAGGGGAGGCCAAGCGATGACTTGATCGAGAGAGATGAAAACCCTCACTTTGAAGTTGGCGTCGGTTGGTGCATCCCGACTGCCTGGCTGGGGTGCTAAGGACGGTGAACACGTTTGGTTGGACACACTTGCTGATATGGCTAGGAGCCGGCCCCAATGGCGTTTGTGTTGTGAGTTATTTTGTCCATCCCCCTCCTGCTTAGTATCCCCCTCCAATCACGATCTCACTCGTTAGGCATAATATGACTCTCTTTTTACGGCACGATAGCCAGCTGTTAGCTCTCCGGAATGATGTCCATCCGTTACTGGGGACTCAGTGGGCGTGCCACCGTTTGTTTTCCTTTTCGTGTCTTTTGTATTGCGACACAATAGCTCAGGTGTTTTCCACCTGCAGCTAACGTGTATAATGAATGAATGAATGAACTAATTCAAAACACCTTATGCCCCCCCATATAAGATCGAATTTTTTCGCTTAAACTACCCACTTTGACGGCATATCACATACTTCGTGTATTTTCAGACTTGTTACCTCTACAAATGTTGTCTCCGGTCAGTGTACCTCAATGAACGAATCTCGGTGGTTTTTAGATGCAGCAGCTAACAAAAACATGAAAAGTTCGGTCAAACGGCATGGGTAAGGAAATGCTAGCTAGGTTTCCACCTATATTTTAAAACTTAAAGAAATTCGCTGGCTTCTCATGCAGCCTGACATTCTGGACGGTCTACGTGCCACCACCACTACAACCCTCACAACGTATGGTAGCTGATGCAGTTCAAGGATACACCTTTTGTGTTGCTCACTGGACTAACTACATGTGAGCCAAAAGCTCGAAGCGTTTCAATAAAGTTTATTCTCGAAAACTTCCAGGCACACCGCCGCATGCATGATCATGTTTTGTCCGTTCGGAATCAGACAATTAGAAATCCGTAAGAATATTTGTAGCTCGGGATGCGGATGAGGGTATGCGGATGTTCTCCGAGCTGTCTGATTTGGCTGCAAACGTTTCATCGTCAGGCTAGACGACATCATCAGTGCGATTTATGCGGGCCACTTACAGATCCAAGTGGTTATTGATCACTTGATTCGAACGTCAGGAGTCCATTGGTCCACATGAGCTGACCGTGTAGTCAGCTCTTGCGCACTATTTGCTAGAGTCCGCCTCAATGACATTCTTTTGTCCTTTTGATCTGGGGCGGAGTATTGTTTTTACCCTCAGTGCTTCATAGTCAGTATCAAGATCTAAGTCGGTTGATTGAATTTTTTCCCTAGTACCAAGCCTCGATGAACTCGCGTGCTTTTCGAGCTTTTGTACTGCCTATGATCCTGACATTCTCCAAACCAAACTGGTGATTCTCGACGTCCATATGTACCGACATCATGGAGTTCTGATCATGTCGGCGGATGGCTAGGCTATGCTCATGTAGCCTAGTGCCGAGCTTTCTTCCTGTCTGGCCCACATAGTATTTGTTACAATTTTAGCAGTGGATTTTGTAAATCACACCACTTGTTTTTTCTTTGCCAAGCCGGTCCTTACTATTGAAGAGCTTGTCTCGAATGGTTTCTGTCGGCTTGTGAGCAACTTTGATTCCGAAAGGTAGTAGCAGTCTCGCCGCCATCTCAGAGACGCCGTTTATGTATAGTAGAATGATTGTCCTTTTATCCGTCTCTGATGTATGTTCATGCGTCGGTCGTTTTATTGAACTTAAACAACGTAGAATGAAATTCCTAGGATACCCATTCCGTGTAAACATTTCGAATAGATGATCTTCCTCAGCTGCGGGGTGCTGCAGTGTGTCTGCGCTTTTTTAAATAAAGTTGTTACGCAGCTGCGCTTGTAGACTGTTGGATGATTGCTGCGATAATTCAGGATTTGGTCTGTAAGCGTCGCTTTCCGATAAACTGTTGTCTCCAGTTGTCCAGCAGCATGTCTTTTTACTAACACATCCAAGAATGGTAGCTGACCATTGTTCTCCTCTTCTTTAGTGAAACGGATACCAGCAAACGTGTTGTTTATTAACTGATGTGTTTCTTCCATTTTCGAGCGCTTTAGGATGACAAAAGTATCGTCTACGTAGCGTAGCCGTAGTTTAGGTTTTGCGACCGGGATTGCGGTTTCCTCCAATGCTTGCATCAACGCTTCGGCGACTAGTCCAGATATCGGTGAACCCATTGGCGTGCCTGTTATTTGTTCGTAGGTTTGGCCGTTGAAACCGAAGTGTGTCGTGAGGCATGAATCCAACAACTCCATCATGTGGATGGCATCAATTTTATTGTTCGTGTCTGGGGATCCGCGTTGGTCTAATAGTGTTGCCATCGTTTGCTTCGCCAGCTTTGTGTTGATTGAAGTGTACAAGGCTGTCGCGTCAAAGGGAACCATGATTTCGTCCTCTTCTATTACTGTTTCCCTGAACTTAGCTAGGAATTGTTCTGCAGATTGTATGGAATGTTCCGAGTCAGAGATCAGACGATACCTGCCTCGAGCACATGATGTCAGGCTTGTTGTTGTGATGATAATCGTATCTGGATAAATTATCTCTGGTGGGCAGTCTACATTTACTGAAGACAGTCAGCAACTGCATCGAACGTTCATTAATGAACTTATTGTTTTAATATATTGGAATAGGCTTGGAACGAACTGGGATTTCACAATTCCCAAAGGTTTTAGAATACAATTCGGTTTTCTATGGGTGTGTGGATTGTAATGATGTTTCGCACTTGACACAATAGCTTCTTCAGGCCTGGTGAACTAGTATAGACTTGGCATGGAATTTTTATAGCGAATTGCTATGCTAATAGCGCGAGATAACTCGGGTCAGTGGATAAATGTGGTTACAGTTTCAAAGGGTCATAGGGTTATTATGAAGGTACAATGAGCATGGAACTTCCCAGATTGATTCGTGTAATGGGTCATTCACATATGAGAGACTGTTGTTGTTGCTCTTGGCTCTAGTGATCGTAGTTCGACACTTCCACTCCAACCTGAGTCCGTCTGCCTAAGTTGCTCAGGCTGGCCGGGTTAAGACAGTCCGTCACGCGTTCGCTAGTTTCATCCCGTCTATTCGGTTCACGTAGTTAGTGGCCTTGGCGATTTCCGCCGCGCCTCAGCAAATAAACTTTGGTTTGTTGTTCTCACTCCTCTCCTAATGACCTCTACATTTTCCCAATTGATTGTGTATCCCTAGTCTAACGTACTTACCGCCGCATATTTTAATAAGTCGTTGTATTCAGGCTCGTTTCTTGGTGAACACCAAACCTACCTCTTGTGTTCTACACTCTTATTGCGCAGTTCTCTCGCTGTTTTGCTTGTGTACACTTGCGCACAGTCTTCGCAAACAATTTTAGGGACGCAGTTGCTCGTCTTATCTTTCGGGAATGGATCCTCCCGGGATCCCTACGGTTTGGTTTATGTAGCGTGCTGATTGGTTGCTCTTCATCCGCACCTTCATGTTCCATTGGTCGCTGCATGTTTTCGAAGCAAACTCTTTTACCCGGAGAGACGTATCGTTATCTTGGTAACACGGTGTACCAACTACTGGAAACTGTTAACAATAACTTCCTCTGCACTGTTCGGTTTACTGACATTGTTCGCCCTGCAAAGTACACCACATTCTCTCATCTCTTCATGCTTTTAGTTGCAATAAACTTACGCGGCTGCCCGATGGACTGTCTCGTCTGCACCAACTGATTGCTTTGGACGTATCCAACAATCAACTGGAAGCGCTATTACCAGAACTTGCACGTTTGACAAATCTGGAAGTATTGGTAAGCCAAATATTGTCATGGCTAACGGATTATCTTGATGTCCACTGTTGGCCATTCTTTCTTTGTGCTTGTCCTACATTCGCAGCATTCCCCACTGCACTCCATTTCTTTTGGATATGTCCTTCTCTTGGTCCTGACAACCTTTTTTGTTGATGCACCTTGTGACAGGATGCGTCTGGAAACCGTCTCATTTCACTGGACCAGCTTCCACCAAATTTGCACACACTCGATCTCAGCAAGAATCGCATTGAGCGACTCCCAGAAAATCTGGTCGGATGCTTGCCCCGTGAGTTAAACAACTAGCACACTGCGTAGTCTTTTTGAGATTTACTCACCCCATCGCCTAACTTGCTTCTCCGAGCAACTTGCAAGCCACCTTTGCGCCATTCTGCAAAATACCATCAACACCTGCCATTTTTGCTTTCTGAAGTGCGTTTACTGCGTCCACCCTCTTATCCGAAGTGGTTCTCCAGCATTTTAGCCAACTGTCATGCAAATCACGTATTCGCACACTTCCAAATCATTTTGTTTTCGTGTGAGCAGTCAGGCATTTCCGGTCGCTTTCTGTATGTCTCTAGTTGCTGGGATTTTCCTCTGGTGCTCGCGACACGAATCTCGCACAAAACTGACTGACGGGTTAGATAACCCCTGCGGTTTCGTCTTCTTATCGTAGTATTTCTAATTCTCAGTCATCTATTTCCCCTGTCAGGCCCTTTCCCCGCGGCTTCTCTGAGGCCGGGCACCAGGATTGTCTAGCTTAT
Organism: Dicrocoelium dendriticum; assembly: GCA_944474145.2. Classification (NCBI taxonomy): domain Eukaryota; kingdom Metazoa; phylum Platyhelminthes; class Trematoda; order Plagiorchiida; family Dicrocoeliidae; genus Dicrocoelium; species Dicrocoelium dendriticum. The sequence continues at coordinate 108,649,791 of OX104069.1, forward strand.
CTAAGCAGAAAAAAATGGGGAGGTGTCGAGTAGGCCTCAAAGAGTTGAACGTAAAGCTTGTACCGCGGTCAAAACCTATCATACAAAGATTAGAGGCTATTTCATATTGCATACCAATTTGAATCCATACATCGTAACGACGGTTCGGTGCCACCACCACCAGTCGCATACTGGTGGAGGGGTGGGGAGGTCGTCGCGCCTGTGCAGTTTCGAGCCGGTGACTTTATCCATTGGACCAATGACCCGACCTGGAACGCGACATCATTATAGTTTCATTCCACTGATTTGACATTGCATCAGAATTCATGAATAAACTAACTCAACCCACAGTGAGCTGTCAACATCACGCACTGTATTGATGAAAACAGGTGTGTATGTTTCGACTGCGCACTGGGATACACTTTTCCTCGCTATTGACCTACAAGCCACGGCTGACGAGCCATGTATCCGCATTGATCGCCCTGTCGACCCGTTGGTCCCTATGAAAATCTGCCGTTTTCAGCACTAAAGGCACGGAAACCATACCACACAAATTAGCTGTTAAAATTAACAACTGCCTACAAGTTGTGACAAATCTACCGTCTTCTCCTTCCTACTGCGGCAGCAGAAAATGGTTACAAATATGGAGGGGATTCCTCAGGCCAAACGGCTGGCTTGCCGGACTACCTCCTCGTGGTGCCAGCTGGATGGTTCGGGTGTACCCAGTTCCAGCAGTGTTCGGCGACAATGTTCTACCTCGGTGGGACATTGTATTCCAGCAGATGTGCTGACTTGGTGGGGAGTATTGGGCCCCTGTTTGGTAATCTACCAAACAAAGACGCATGAACTGAACATTCAGTCAACGCCTCCCAATGGGCGCGATTCCCTAAATTCGCCCCGCTGCCTTGCGGGTAGGTTATTTAGCCAAAGGCTCGGGGTGAAGTCCCCTAAGTCAACTCCCTACCTCGGCTTGGGCAACCGGATAGTATCACGCCCTCTCACAAAACCATGGACTGTACTACAACGCGCTCATCAGGTACTGTTCCTGCTACTCACTTTCACACTACTTCATCACACGCCAATTGTTTGTTTGCTAACAATCCTCACTTTCCGTTACCCGATTCATCTGTTCAACAATCTGGCTGCGATTCCGATTGCTCCGCAGATCAAGGAGTTCAACCTATGGCTCTCCTTCGTCCCCGATCCTTGTTCCGTCTGACGTGCTTCAACGTCCGGACACTCATGCAGAATGGACAGCAAGCCGGTCTAGCGCGCACCCTAGATTCCCTTGACATTGATGTCTGCTGCCTTTCAGAAACCCGATTGCAAAATCCCAACACTGTGCTTAAATTGACATCCCCCACTGACCACGAAGCCAGATATCACCTGCGTCTTTCTGGAGATCCAGAAGCAGTCTCAGCGGGTTTAGCTGGTGTAGGTATAGCACTGAGTGGCAAGGCCGAGGCGGCACTACTGGACTGGTTCCCGATTAACAGCCGACTATGTGCAGTTCGGCTTCGGGGTTCATGTAGAATCAACCGGCACCGCGAAGAGAGACACAACTTGTTTGTGATCTCCGTGTACGCCCCAACTGACTGCAGTAGCGACTCTGTCAAGGACGAATTCTACCGAGATCTACTTCGGCTCTTGACTAATGCTAAAAAGTCGGATGTCGTTATCCTTGCTGGGGATTTTAATGCACAGGTTGGCCGCCTGTTACCATACGAACGCCACCTTGGTGGTCATCACGCGCTCGATGAGAACCGCTCTGATAACGGAGAGAGACTTCTCACATTGTGCGAGGACAACCGTCTGTTTCTTTCGAGCACTAGCTTCAGGCGTACGAAGAAGCGTTCCGCAACGTGGCGTCCCTCTTCGCCAACACAACCGTGGTCCCAGATTAATCACATTGCAATTAGCTTCAGATGGCGCGGCAGCGTACTGGACTGCAGGTCCTTTTGGTCCACTTTCGTTGATTCAGATCATGCTCTGGTCTGCGCGAAAATCTGTATGTGTTTTGGGGGATCCCGAAACACGAAGCTCTGTAAGATTGATGTGAACAGAGTAACTGATTCCTCTGTCCAGACGAGCTATCAGTTTTCATTGGCAAATGCACTCAGTTGCAATCCACCGTCAGAAGTGGAACAACACTGGACTTGTATACAAAAAGCGATGGCCATTTCCGGACAGTCATGCTGCGGTCTAACTCGACGCCCTTCGAAATCTTGGATCTCTGCTCGCTCTCTGGAGCTGTTCGAACGCCGCAATGATATTCCCGCGGAATCAGATTGCAACGAGCGGCGCAGTTCTGCCAACCGGCTGCTCAAGCAAAGCCTACGCAAGGATCGCGAGACATGGTGGTCTGAGCGTGCTTTAGAGATGGAGACCTCTGCCCTCTCTGGCAACACTCGCAAGCTTTTCCAACTCATTCGGTCCACTGGCTTCAGGAAGCCTGGTGTCAGTGAGGTCATTTGTGAGGTGGATGAGTCTCCAATCACCAACCAACAGAGGCGTATGGACCGCTGGGCCGAGCGCTTTCACTCGCAGTTCAACTGGCCTTCACCATCCATCAGTACATGCAATACACCTTGTTGTCCACCCTGGCTCGTTTCATTGAATCCACGCAACGAAGCAGAAGTCTGCCTCGAGATTCGACGCTTGAAGCGCTTCAAGGCTGCCGGCTTAGACGGACTACCTCCGGAGCTATTCAAGTACGGCGGGGTGGCGATCACTAACCAGCTAACCGCGCTGTTCACAAAAATGTGGCATGAAGAGAAAGTGCTTTCCTCTTCGGGTGAATCAGTTATTGTCCCAATTTTCAAGAAAGGCGCTCACACTTCATGTGTAAATCATCGCGGGATCAGTCTTATCTCGGTTGCTTCTAAGCTATTGGCATCCATTCTGCTTCGTAGACTGTCCCCAGTACGTGAATCATACTACCGTGAAGAACAAGCTGGTTTCCGTCCTGGCCGCGGATGCGTGGATCAAATCTTCACGCTCCGTCAACTCCTTGAACATCGCCACATTTATCACAGGCCCACTATCCTTGCATTTCTAGACATACGTGCCGCTTTTGACTCCGTTCATCGACCTGCTTTATGGCGTTGCTTGCTAAAGAAGGGGGTGCCAGAGAAATATACCGCCATCTTACAAGCACTTTACCTTCATACATCCGGCAGAGTGAGGGTCTATGGCAAGCTTTCCTCGCAATTCGCTGTCAATAGCGGTGTGCGACAGGGCTGCCCTATGTCTCCATTCCTCTTCAACTTCGCAATCGAAGACGTTCTGTCGAATGCCCTATAAGGTTCCCAACATTTTGGCCTAGAGCTTCTACCAGGTGAGCGCGCGACCGACTTAGATTATGTTGATGATATCGCCTTACTTGGTGACGATCCTCAGGTTATGCAACTCATTCTGGATCGTTTGGTGATTGAAGCCTCTAAGTATGGCATGAGATTAGACCCATCGAAGTGTCAAGTACTGCTCAAGGATTGGCCTTCACCTACTCCCGTGCTCACACTCGAAGGTGCACAACTTGAACAGGTAAATAGTTTCGTCTACCTCGGGAGCTGTGTTTCTGCTGACGGCACTATCAACAAAGAAGTTTCGCTTCGTATCGCTAAAGCTCGATCAGCATTTGTCAATCTGAGGCACTTGTGGCGTCGTCGCGACGTCTCATTCTCACTAAAGGGCCGCATTTACAGTGCATCAGTTCGCTCGGTATTGTTGTATGGGTGCGAGTCCTGGCCGATTCGCGTAGAAGACATGCGTCGTCTTTCTGCCTTCAGTGCCGGTTGCTTAAGGAGGATCGCTCGTGTTTGGTGGCAACATCGAGTTAATAGTAATGACGTTCGACGTCGCATCTTTGGGAGTGCGAGTATTCCCTTCAGCAAACTGGTTTTGTTGCGCCAGTTGAGATGGCTCGGTCACGTCCTACGCATGGTACCTGAGCGTCTACCGCGTCGCGCTCTATTCGCTCGTCAAGGACCTGGCTGGAGGCGACCGCGTGGTGGTCAGCCTTCCACTTGGCGGCAGCACATGAAATCGCTGACGTCGTGTCTAGCCGCTGTTGGATCCGTACGTCTTCCAGTATGGGGACCCAAAGATGAGGAGTGCCAATTGCTTAGCACTCTTGAAGATATGGCCCGCAACCGGAATCAGTGGAAGAATTGTGTACAGTATTGTATTGATTCACATGTTTAATACTACCAATATTGAAAATGACAAAAAAAGAAAAAATCGGCGTGACAAACAAACTAAAAATGTTTTGTTCTATTTTTGTCAAACTGTTCCATTCTTCTTGCGGCATATTAGCTGAAGTGTGTTTGCCCACCTTCAGCTACCATGCCACGATGATTACGACGCGATGACTGTTCCTTATCCACTAATCTCCATGGCTTTGTTGGCTCTATGTCTAGTTGCTAGACTGTTGAGATTACATACATACATACATACATCAGGCCAAACAGATTGCCAATGAATATCGGGTGTTTCATGGTCAGAACAAGACGCGAGATCTAATCGGATTTATGGGATGCATGGACACTAAACCGAATAAACACGCTGTTTTCATTTTATCCGTAGATCTTTAAAAAGACAAGTGGTCCTGTTTGTACGAGTGAGTCTCGTTAAACAAGAATATTGAACCTTCTTTCACATATCTGTTGCGTCTCACAGACGCTCCACAAGACGTGGTCTCTTTACGACATACACGAGCTCACTTTATCGAGAAATAGTTCACAATCTGTGCCCCGTAGTACGATGCGTGTACTTATTGCGGATTTGTCGGACTACATTATTTTGCCGTTGAACAGCCTTGAAGTACAAAGTGCAAGGTCACCAGTGAAACCGGTGATAGTTTACTAAATCAACCATCTTGACATCTGCGTTGTCGGCGATGATCGCTGAAATTGGTTCCCAGATTGTGACACCGGCACTGTATGAGCAATTCTTTGAGTTACAGATGATGTGTTTACATGACCTCAGTCATGGTCTGTCTTCTCTGCGGCTGCGAAACGTTCTCTCTTCGGTTTGTACAACACAGGGGTCATCATATATTTGATCATTGTTTCCTAGGGAGCATCGATCGGCGGGTAACCGAAAAGATTGCACGCCTGTCTTGTACTCCTTAGGTCGCCGGTTCGAATCCGAGTATATGCGACCGACCTCGTGCTATGCTCAGCCCTGATTGATGGTGATCGCGTGGCAGCAGTGCGTCAGTAGGGTGTGCTGGCGTACTGCTGATGCCTCCCTGTTAGTCTTCTAACTTGGTGCCAGCTTGTCTGCAATGATATGATCCACCGGACGTTTGTGGCTATTGTCACCATTCGGTCGACTGTGTAGCTTACCTTCCTTTGCTTACTACATGTGGCAAACCGCTGATTGTCGAGGATGGGGTTGTTTTCCTTGTCTACTCGATGCTGGTGCAGAGTTCGTAAGAGCAATCGCTGCTAAGCTAACAGAATGGGGGCGCCCTTGCTCCTTCTAACCTGGATTCCGCATGACCCATCTTGTGTTTGTCCCGTGACACGTTACAGATCTCTGCTCGCAACTGGCACCGGTAACTATTTTGCTGTCGTCTCTCAGCAGGCCTATATGTTTAAAGTGTGCATAATACTGAGCTACCTGTGGGATAGGGCTTGTATGGCCTTAAAGATCACAAGACTGCCTTGTAATCCAAAGGCGCGGGTTCAAGCCTGTTTAGGGAACCGGGCGACCATCGCTGGATCCTGGGCCCGCGTGCGACTGACGGTGTTTCCGCGGCACCAAAGCGTTGGTACTGCAAACCAACTTATCGCTGTGTGTCACAACTCGGCGAGAGCCGCAAGGAATCTACCTAATTTTCACTCAGTTGTTTGTGGCCACTGCTTGCGTCATGTCATCTCTTATGTTTCTTCATTTGTGGATGAATCTCTCGCCTTTTACTAAAGATTTCCGTGGGGAGGCACAACACAATGAGTCTTGACTCGTTTTTGCAACCTCGCCTCTGGGCGAGGCAAAATTACACGTAGATTGCCCCGGTGGTTTGCGCGGTGACCTGTGGGTCACAGCTCTGGGGTTCCAATCCCGGGCGCAACGTATTGCTTCAGCAGGACCTCGACCGCCTCTCCATATGGTCTGCAGTGGTCAACCTTCCAATCAACCCGGTCAAGTTGAAATTCATGAGGCTGGGTAAGTGTGAGCACAGTCGAACATACACAGTGGCTGGTCAACCGTTGCATCCCGCACCTTTAGTGCGCGGCCTCGGTGTACTCTCACGCTGCGACCTAAAGTCCATGGACAATACGAATAGGATTTACCAAAACAGCCTTCGTATGCTTTGGGCGCTCAGGCGCAGCTTCAGTACTTGGTCCGAAGAGATTGCCACTCGCCTCTTCGTCTCAATAATGCGACCAGTGCTAGAGTATGGCTCTCCCGCGTATTGTCCTATCACCCGGGGCGAGGTAGAAAAGATTGAGCGAGTGCAGCAGGTAGCCACTAGGCTGATTCCCAACTTACGAGGTGTGCCGTACGAAGACCGGTGTAAGAAACTAGGGCTGTACACCCTAGCTTATGGTCGAACGAGGGTTGAGCTCATCATGACTCACCGGATATTACATCTGGGTGATTACCCTATGTTGAGACCACTGCTTCATCTGCGCAAACCAAGCAGCACACTACGAGGACACCGGTATAAGCTTGTCGTACCGGATTTGAAGCGGATCGCTCACCAACTTTGTTACGAGCGAAGAGTGGTGAATGTATGGAACGACCTACCACAGCACGTAGTTGAGGCAAAGTCGGTGTCGGAATTGAAGGAATTCCTGAACAAACACATTGCTGACGCAAAATATATCGAGCGGAACACAATCTAACGGGTATTTGTCCATGAGTGAAGATTGATGCAGTCACACAGAGCAAGCTCTACTCGCTGTTTCTAACCAGTATTTAGTATTTGCATGGCTTAAACATAGTCGTAGCACAATGACGTATCAGCACCAAATACTGCTGCCCTACTGTTGCTGCTCCCGTTTACTTTGAACTCTGATAAAACTGAGGAGAAGAAGAAACTTGTGGCCCACGCCATCCACTCTGACTATGTTTAACAATGGCACCTAACCCTCATCCGTGTTGATATTGTTTCCACTATATGTAATTCGTTGCTCAACCCGTTCCCTGTGCCGTTGGCATGTTCGGTGCAATGTTCATAAAGGTGTTTCCTAAAAGCCGGTACATTGGTTGTAGGCTAAAATCCTGTGCCATCGCACCACATGCCTCTTCGATGTAGTTTAATGAATCAGGCGTTTGATCTGCAATCAACGCGCTCCGGGAGTTCGATTATCATGTCCAGCAGGCACTTAGTCGCCTTACTTTCAACCGCTCGCGACTGCTTTGTAGCGGGACAATTCCAGCGATTTGTGGCTTGTTGCTGATGCCCTTTTTCTTGTTTTATTACGTTTACTTCTTGTGGGAACTGCAGACGAATGTTTATGTTGCATCTGAGATCGTCAACACATCCAAACCACTTGATCCATTGGTTTTCACGCACCTATTTCCCACTTATGATTGTCTAATCACCTTGGCTGGCTAGCCGAACAACCTCCACGTGGTGCCAACTGAGCGGTTCGGATTAATCCTGTTCCAGCGAATGCTTCGGTGGCAGTGTTCCAGGACGTGATTGGTTTTCTCCTGGCAAGCGTTCTCCCTATAAAAAGCCACAAATATCTGTTTAATCACATTGTGACGTGGCGGATGACTCGTCACTAAATAAACTCAGCCATTTCGAAGATATTATTTGATCCCTTCCTATGTTGGCGAATTCACCGAACACAACCATAACTTCAGCACAACAGCAACACATTCACTCGAAATGATTGCTCATCCAAGCATTTACATATACAACGTACAGCATAATTCCAGTATGTACTGGATTCATTGTAACATTCGTGTTCAATTATTGATCATACGCGTTTGTATGACCATGATCAAACCGTTTTAGCCATGTCCCGCACTGTAGGTAATAAAGCATTTATTATTTATATTTGCGACGGTCTAAGAGCAGCTATGGCACTATCAAAAACCCTGGAAATCAAAAAGGGTACATTTGTCGTAAGAAGAAAACCGAACACAACACAGAGAAGTCATTGGTTTCATCAGTAGGCACAATACTACTACCCGGTTGCTAAAGCCGAAGATCCTATAAACAGCCACATATGTCCGTCTAACAACACTGCGACGTGGTGGATGTGACGCCATCAAATAAAGTCACTGTCCCTTTCTTCACTTCGCTGGGGCATTGTATTCCAGTAACGTGATGCTGAAACTGTGGGATGCATTGGGTTTCTGTTTAGCAACCGACTATGAACCGAGCAATCAGTCACCGGCTCCCAATGGGCATGATTTCCTTAAGTCGCAGGCTATTCAGCCAAAGGCTCGAGCTGGTGTCCCCTTGGTCAAAACGCTCCCTTTGGCTTGGGCAACCGGGCAGTATGGCGCTGTCTGACAAAACCATGGACTTTCTGCATTGTGTTTGGTTTTCTTCTTGCGACACCGGTACCTTCCTTTGATTTCCATGGTTGTTGATGGCTCCATGTCTATTCGTAGATTGTTGCAAATATACATCCTCTGTGGGCGTGATATCTGTTGCCGTTGTTTTGAACGTTGCGTGTGCGACTCCGCAGTTTGGTCTATGTACAGGTGTGCATAGTTTTCACAGGTGATCAGTGCTAACAGAATTCATGTAAGCTCAGCATTGTTCCCTACGGATGTTTTTGTCCTACTAGTTAGGAGTTGCAAGCGGCCAACCACATGTCTTGTGAGTCCGTTCGTCGGAAAGCTTATGCCATCCACTACTGTACAAACAAAGCGTGTCCCGCACTGTCGGGAATAAAACACTTATTTATTTATTTAGATCTATGTTAGTGAAGAAAACCTTCCATCATGTAAACACCCGTCTCATTTTTTGATCAGGCGGTCTCCAATCTTGTTGCTCTCTTCGTCACACGTTTATTGTAGACTTACGTTCGTTGGATGTTTCTTCCAATCAGTTGACAAATCTGGTGTTGGATACTCGTGATCCCTCGGCCCGTGCAACCTCCAAAGTGGCATCCATTCACGCCTCTCTCAACCGACTGACATGCGTCCCAGACGTTGCTGGACTGACATCTTTAAAAGCAAGTCCCTTACTTCATCCTATGGTGATCCTTGATGTTAAGGTTTTCGTATCTGTTATCTATCGCTTCATCGATGTTGTGCACCTGCGGCCCTTGGGCAAACGCACAAACATCTGATGTACGACGCTAACAGTTTACTGCATGATGAATGTCCAGACCTGAATCGTTCACCCCTTTTGCTCACTGTATCAGCAGTACGCCGGTACGGGCAGTACAGACGCTTCGCTGCCGCGCAGCTATCAACAGTCGCATGTGGGCAGAGAATACTGCGAGCATCACCAGGTCTTCCTACATAGGCTCGAACCCCCCACGCCAGGTTTGTGTTCCTTTAGGCCACGGGCCGACTCTTGTTCACTGCTTCTGATATTTTCTAACAGTACTTGCTGGTAGAAATACGTGACCAACCAACTATTGGTACTCCTTACTATGCAACAGCTCTGATCTCTTTTGTTGGTTGTACCAATTATGAGCTATCCTTTAGATTGGCAGACATTGGTTTATTGACTCGAACTCTAGGAGAAAGTGAGCCTTCGCAGCAGTTCAAGTTTGTTCCAAGATTGCAATCGCCGTGCCTTCCGATTATCAGTCTCTTCTTTAAATTGACCCAGTTATCTACGATTTTTTTCTCTCGAAAAGTTTATTTATTCGAACTACCTGCTCGTTCATCGAAACTTACTTTTGCTCCGCAACGCTGGTTTGATTTTGCAAATGACTACAATCGGTGTATATCCAACGTCGTGAGACACGGTACAGCAAAACTGGTCCGATCATGAGGTACAGAAGACGTTTAAATTGAAATTGCAAAACTGTTGTACACGACCAAATGTTATTTGCTTTTCCCATTGAATCTTTATCCCTGGATTGGTCTGTATGTTGAAAACATTATAGTGTTGCTCGTCCCAACACTGGCACCCCAAGACCGTGGTTTCGTCCTGGTTGGGACTCATCGGTTGGAGATAGCCTGAGTTTGGCTGGAACTCAGAGCCTAGTGGCTCATGGTTGACGCCATAAGCACTATGTTTCCATTTTACTTACGGTCTTTATGATCGGAATGACCGAGGTCCACCTCAAGTGAACCGAGGTCTCAATGGACGTTGCTTGTAGCAAGCCAACCACCAGCGTATTCTCCAAGTCCAACTTTGCATTCGTTTCCGCTGGACCAAGCGTTGCTTGCGGATCTCAGTGACAGTGCTTATGGCGTCAACCATGAGCCACTAGGCTTTGAGTTCCAGCCCAACTCAGGCTATCTCCAACTGATGAGTCCCAACCAGGACGAAACCGCGGTCTTGGGGTACCAGCGTTGGTATAAGCAATACTATAATGTTTCTATTTTGCTTATCGTCTTTATGATCGGAATGACCGAGGTCCACCTCAAGTGAACCGAGGTCTCAATAGAGGTTGCTTGTAGCAACCCAACCACCAGCGGATTCTCCAAGTCCAACTTTGGTCTGTAAGTTGTTTTTCCCGCGATCACCTCGAATACTCGATACCCAGAGAGCACCATCTGTTTTTCGCCCACGACCTCTCTTTCGATCTGCCGATAAAAATCACCTCACTTCATGCTTTAAACTTACAGGAACTCTGTGTGAGTGACAATCGCATCACCACCTTTGTGCTGGATCACTTCCAAGGATGCCCTTTGACTAATTTGAACTTGGCCCGTAATGCCATCGACCGCATTCCGCAGGGTATATCCGTTGTTTTGCCAAATCTGGCTCGATTGGACGTATCTGGCAATAATTTGAACAGGTTCGGCGATTCACCATGCCTTCGTGTTTTTTTCTAACATGCTGCGATTTGATTAGGCTCATTACCACAAACCAGCTGTTCTCTGTTTCCTAATAACTTTCATACCACTAGTCACTCTTTCTAGTGGCGTATCTGAACGCGTCAGCACTTTTTCCGTTGCCTCGCTGCCACAAAAGGTATTAGCAGTACGCCGGTACGCAGTAACGACGCTTCGCTGTCGCGTAACCACCAACGGTCGCGCGTGGGCTATGGATACTGCGAGGGTCGCCAGGTCCCCCACACAGGCTCGAACCCGCGCCCTCGGATTACAAGGCAGGTTTGTGGTGCTTTAGACTACGGACCGGTCCCGACTACCGTACGTTCATATTGCCTTTCATATTGAGTAATACTTTTTGGGAAGAAGGGAAACTTGATGGAAAACCGAAGTGCTCTGAGCTAACTTTTATGGTCAAGGCTTCGGTAAGAAACACTTGCAAACAGCTGCTTCTAATGCGAAGGTAGGGTGGCATCAGTGAAACAGCCTCCTTGCGGCTTACACAACGTCGTCATGTAATCAACCGCATCCCACCTATAGCTGCATCACAAACACGCTGACGGTGCCGTTGTGGGAGACGTTCTGTACGGTCTCGAGTCAGCCTGGGCGACGACACCAACCAACACCACTCATTGTGTCAGCAAGTGGTTTCATCCCCACTGACAGTTCTCCTCCCCCCCCCCGCTGCCGACGATTAAATAATCCGACATCGAGTGGACGAAGCAAATTTCTCCGTAAATCATGAGCATATACCCTGAGTACCATGGCTTGTCTAGCCATCTATCGAACTAAACAGTTTATCTCCGTCTGGTTTTCACCTTGGCACCTCAGAATTGTACTCCATGTTCAACGATCTTCGAAGACCTGAAGACGCTTTAGATTTTCCCATCGAAATTGCCCGTAGCCTTCCTTGTAATCCGATAGCGCAGGTTCGAGTCTCCGTAAGGACCGGACGACTCCTGCTGTATCGTTAGCCCACATGCGACTAGTGGTGGTGGCGTAGCAACAAAACGTCGGAACTGCATGCCGGCGTACTACTGATGACTTCTTTTTAAACCCCATTCCCTTGGAGGAACATAGTCACCAAACGATCCTGTGCATATGGTACCTAAAACCAACGGATATCCTATTCTGGTTCTTAAAGTGCCGCAAATTCATGGAATCGGTTCTAGCTCTCACAATAGATTAGCTAATTTCGACAGTCATACACCCGTCGCTACTACTGAAGCTACGGAGATCTGCGTAGGTGCTGTTCGCGGAATCCCTAACCCAACCCACGACTGATGGTGGTTGCACGGCAGCAAGCGTCGATACGGCGTCCATGTGTCTATTTAACTACCAAAATGAGGGAATTGGTTAACTACTTCCTGTCGCCGAACTTATTTTTTTAGAAACAGATGGCTGCTCCAAAAAACCCGAAAATCTACTTCTAACCGCTGTGTCAAACACCGTTCGCGGGACTCAATGGCCTAGTGACCATGGCGATAGCCGCCAAGCACGATGCCCCGAGTTCCACTCCTAGCTCAGCTATCTCTACCTGATGAGTCTAAACAAAGACGAAACCGTCGGTCGTGGAGTGCATGGATAGGAGAGAGCCACACCGAAACAGATGGCTTATTCAGCAGAGCAGTTTCATGGAAACTAGTCAGTAGAAAACCTTGATGTATATAACTAGCGACGTTGTTACATTCATGCGATTTTTCTGATCGGACAAACAGCGCAGCCGAATAATAACCAATCAGCATAGATGTGTGGACGTCCAATCATCTGCTCCGTTTGTTCACTGCAATCTAGCTGTTTTTTTCACGTGATCCTGTCTCGTCCCTCTGATTGCATGCTCCAAACGCACTCATGAGGCCATCGCGTGGCTGGTGGTCTTGCAGCAGCACTTTACACCTTGAAGGCACGAAACGCACTCCAAAGGCCGGAACAACTTCAACAAATTCGCTTATGCTTGACTGTTTCGTTTTGCAGTTACCGGGGAAGCAAACGATGTTGGGCGTTAATCCGCGTCAAATTATTTTTCACAGTAGGACTTAACTAATCGCATCTCGAGATCTCGCGAAGGAACACTCCTTGATGGAGTCCACGATGAAATTGAATACAAATTTGGGAATAAACGAACCATGTTGAAGTGTCTAATTTCGATGCAATGTTCATAGAAAACATTACTGAAACTTCACTTCTGATGCGATCCCAGCGACCGAACTAGTAGCGTGACCTTAAAATTGGGATTGTGCGTCGCGATCCAGGCACAAGACAGGTACTCCAAAGCCCAACAGTCAACCCTGATGAATATCACTTATCAAAAAGGTATATGTGGCTCACCATAGGCCCCGGTACCACTTAGGATGTTGAACCTTAGCGCGCATAGAGCGTTTACGTACTCTATTAGTTCAGTCTGTAAGATCCGAATTACTCCTTGTAGCTCTTTTAATCCTGTTTGTTTTGCTCATAGCCTCCCAACGGAGCTTGGTCTGCTGAACTCTCTTCAAGCGCTGATCCTGGAAGGCAATCCCTTGCGCTCTATTCGTCAAAGTATTATCTCTGTAAGTTCGTTTCATTATCTCTGAGTTACTCTTTGTTTGTTCTTATCATGGCTTGTGTTTCCATTGCCATTTCTCAGATCGTTTTGCTTCTAGAACACAAAACTCCAACTCATATCTCCCTGTATGGAGTCTCCACCGAAAATTCCCGTGGCAGCCTATCAACTTGGTTAAAGCAGTTTTCGTTCAAGCTCGACTCACCGCTGGCTTATCTATGCCTAGTTCTCAACCATGACTCTGTTACGAATGCATTGCACTCATTCTTTCCAACAGAAAGTGCCTAACTCCATTTTATTGTTGTTCGGCACCGGAACCCACGATCCCCCGAGACTTAGCCTCTCCTAGTTTCAAATGCTATAGATATAGCGTCTAGTGAGAGGACGTCATCACCTTGCAGGCTAACCACTGTCAGTGACAGTGGTAGATAGGTGGTGCTATATCCCAGCTAGTTTGCAAATTATGTAGCCCAGCCAACCTCTCCCATGGCTCAGTGGCTTAAGCTGCTGGCTAGTTGGCATCTGCCTCTAGCGGTCATGGGTTCGATCCTCCTTAGAGGACCGAGGGAATGCGCGCCACTAACGAGACCCAATAGGGCGAAACGCGTCTGGCGCTTTTCCGGACTAGGCTCTGCTATGTTGCTTGTGAACTGTTGGGATGAAAGCCTTATCAGAGTTACTTAGATATTAGTTACCACTAACCACGTGGTGGATGAGCCAACTGCCCATTCTCGCTCCACTGAGCGATCCATGCTCACTTAAGTGAGCTAAGTTGTCCTGCTCGGGTATTGCATCCAAGTAATTACGAAATGGAGCTTGAAAGTAGCTTGTCATCCTAGTCATAGGTATCCGAATGACATCTTTCATCATCAATCATCACCAGCTACCGTACAACCACGGTGACCTACAGAAAGAAGAATAATATGAAAAAAGATGGGAGTCTTAGTGGATACCCGAAGCAAACATTCTGGGTCAAGACGCCTACACTAAGTGTCATCAACATACCGTCAGAAACAGTTACCTATCGAGCAAAGATAAGGCGGTATCATCGAGACAACTTCCTTGTGGCTTTCACTGCGTTGCTTCATAATCAACCATTAAACCGCAGATAACTCAGCACCAAATACACTTCAAACAGGCAGTCCGACAAGGAGACGTCAGCAGATGCGCCATTGCTACCGACTGCGAACCACGTCCTGTGTAAAGTCTCGAGCGAACCACAAAGCGTGTTACGTGGGCTGCACTCTGGAAAACGAAACGTACCAACGGTACCAAGTTTGGTCGTCAGTGACTGAATTTCCCGCTACCAAGTCAACTTTTGTCCATCTCTAGCTTTGAGCCACCCTACATCTGGCAGAGAAAACTAAACCCTCCTTGGTTAGTGGTTACCGGACATACATGGTATGTGTCTAAAACAGTACAATTTACTCAGTGCTATCTGTTGTTCTAAGGAACTGGCTTGGTTATAACTTCCTAGCACTCGCCTACGCAAATCATCGTTGCGGTCACGCTGATGCCATCCGACATCAGCAATGCTTCGCAGACAACGATGATCAAAGACTTGAAGTCGCCTCAGATCTTCAGACCGAAGGGGTCAAGTCTCACTCCCATAGAGCGAAACGGCCCTCACTGTGGTCTTGTATACACTGCCTCTCAAACGGAGAGAAACCCCTTTCTGTCGCAACAGATTTCGCAACTTCAAGAAGGCAGTTCTAGCTTTTGCTATTCTTGAACTATTAATATTTATTTTTCACAATTTGTGTGCATAGCCCAAGCTCTGGACTTAGAGTATATTATGGGGACATTGTCCCTGAATAAAGAAATGGCTGGGCGAAATCGCACACCAAGTCGGCCAGTTTGGTTGTGTAGTGTGTAAACTGTAGGGAAGAGGTTCTGCGCATATACGTATCGTACACACTGTATCCCGCGAATAGTGGCGACACAGAACCGCAGTATCGAATCTTGACTAATCCACGGACTTGATATGTCTCATTGTAGTAGGACAAATAAACCTGCGGCCGTTCAAACTCACTGGATAGTGAATACTATTCAACCTTTCCGGAAAAGGTGGAAATCGCATCTGCTTGGGATCCGACAACATATTTTCAGTTTGTTAACTATACCCATTCAGATATTAGAACCATAACAGTTTGTTGATTCATTCTACGCGGTCGGCGTCAGAGATGGCAATGTCCATAACACATGTATTGGTCCCCTTACAAACGAGCAGGTCGGGTTTGATAAAGAAGTTCGAAGTGAGTATTATGTTTTCTGGTGTAATCTGATTATCCCGGTGTTTGATTGTAGTCAGGAGCTGTTTCGCGACGTCATTATAACTTCACAGCGAGCATTGTTTGTGACTGCACGTGACTAAAGAATGTGTGAGAGTTTCCCTCCGGATGCGAGATCTGCAATAGTGAAGGAGGTGATCTGTCCGTAACTCGGTGTGTCTTCGTTGAGAGAACCCCAGTCCGCAGCTGAATCCATCGTGTGAATAGCCGAGCAGAGCTCCTGATTGGTGATCTCAGAGTGCAGCCGTAACGTCCCGGAGCGCGGAATCACCGTAAGAAGATAAAACACCGTACAAAGCCATGTCTTCGACTGGCTTTCCCTGCACACAGACTGGAGCTGTGGCAATGTGATGGTGTTGCGATCCTGTGGCCACTAACGCAATTCGGAACGAACACGCACGGAAAACTGAACACTCACAATGAAATCACTGCACAGAATCACAAATGCAACCAATTCGGCACTAGTCTATAGCCCCAACCCCGGAAGGAAAGAGAACAAGACCTCAGACACGAGATCTATTAACACGCCAACACAGAAAGTAATGGAAACTCATGATTGGTTTAGGTCATTCAACGGTCTTGCCAAATCAGTCAATCACAGTGCTCGTTTGAAGCGAGAATAAATAGCGCGCACCGTTTAAAAATCGAAAATGGCTAACAATAAGTCTATGGTTTTGGCTGATTCTAATGGCCTTTTCTCAGCATCTCAAGGATCTTGCTGGACAGTGCTTCCGATCGGTCCAGCTTCTGAGTTGCAAGGGGGCCCTTTCGCGTGTTACATTTGGTACCTCTGTCGATGGGTTAGGAATGGGTCCGAACGCGTCTAGCAGTATTTCGAGCGGCAGTTTTTTGTCTGGCGTGGGCGAAGTTGATTTTTGTGTCGTACCCACTTCTACGATCCGACCGTCACTTCATGCACTACAGAGAACCACGGCGACCAGCTACCACTACCAAATGACCTTGCCTGTAATCGCGAGCATAGACGAAATCACCAATTGAGAATGTTTTCCCTGATGGGTGTACTGGGACAGGTGACGAATTTTACGACGGCAACATTGTATCGAAGATGGTGCGTGGTTTCCTGTCCATAAGGCATTCGACAGGGGAGGATCCATTTGGTATTGCCGGATTTAGAGTGTTCCTATAAAGCCTGAGGAAGTCCTGAGTATTTTTATCAGTGATTCCCTCTCCTCGCATTTTCGAGAGAGACGGTTTAAAAGTGCCCACGAGCCGTTCAACCTGACCGTTTGATTGTGAGTGGTACGGTGGGGTGCGAATGTGGTTAATAGCACTCCGACGGTAGAAATCCTGGAAAAGTACTGTTGTAAATTGTGTTTCGTTTTCTGAAACCAAGGTATCTGGCTGGAAACCCATGCTGGCTGAAAATTTCGTGAAAGGCAGAAATAGTGGACGCTGTCAGAGAAATGATTTCGGACCACTTGGATGTTGCGTCGATTATGATGAGATGCCATTGATTGTGCCAGCAAAATCGACGTGTAGGCGAGACCACGGCTTATCAGTTTGGTGCCCATAGTTATGGGTTGACACTCGGAGGGTTCTTGTTGGCCTTTCGACAACGGGGATACTACTAAACCAACGTCTCTATGTGCTGGTCGATACCCGGCCAATAGACGTAGCTTCGGACGATGGTTTTCATTCCTCTTGAACCAGGATCGCCCGCGTGAAATTGACGTAAGACGACCGGTCGAAGCGAAGACGGGATGACAATGCCATTGGCGAACATTAACCAAGCTTGCTCGACGGATATAAAGATGTCATACCTCTCCACCTGGTGCTCTCGTAGGCCATCAGTTGCGGACACAAGTAATTGCTTCCTGCAGGACAAGATCGGTGCTAGTTTCTCTTTTGATGTCACGTAGAGTGACCGATACCGCACGAACAGCGTCAGCCTGGTGCGAACAAACATCAGATTCCATGGAGACTTCTACGATAATGGTGTCTTCCTGCTCCTATCGATTTGCACTGAGTAACCGGGACAAGGCATGGGCCTAACCGAAATCTTGTGTTTGCTGGTAACATATGTCAAACTCATAGTTCAGTCGAAAAGTTGCCCAACGCTGCAATCTGCTGGCGGAATATGTCGTGATACCCTTCTTAGAGCCGAAATAGCGAATAATGTCTTATCATCGGTCAGCAAGCTGAAGTGGCGACCATAGACCATCTTAGGAAACTTTCTCACGGCAAACACCAGTGCCAAAGTCCCCTTTTCCATTTGAGCATCATTCTTCTCAGCTGGCGTAAGAGCTCGAGAAGCATGCATGATCGCCTTCTCCGATCAATCTGGAAATACATGGGAGATGACGGCATCGACGCCGTAGCTTGAGGCATCTGCAGCGACTACGATCAGCGGCTTGGGATCGAAATATGTTCGGAGGAGGTCGGAACCTACAATTGCTTTTAGGTGGTTGAATGCGCGTTCACATTCTGATCACCCCGGCCAAAAGCTGTGCTTTCTAAACAATTTATTCAATGGTGCTCTGGCATTGTGGAGGGCGGTTAAGAACGTGCCGTAGTGAATCACTAGGCCGAGGAACTACCGTACAGTTGACACATCCTTTGGAGCGGTCATTTCCCGGATTACACGCACATTTTCAGGATCATGACGGCGGCTATTTTTGTCGATGATTAAATCACGGTATTTGATTTCTGAGAGGAAGTTCTGGAATTTGTCTGGTTACAGTCGGAACCTATATTCCTCAACTCGACGTAAAATTTCAGATATCCTTCCGTGTAGCTCGTCATTGGTGCGACCCATTATAACGATATCATCCAAGTATGCTGCCGCGCCGGATATCATGGAATCCAGTATCTGTTGAAAAATATCAGAACTTGACTTGACGCCGAAAGGTAGACGATTGTATTGAAAGCAACCGCAATGCGTGTTTTTGGTTAATAGCTCTCGGTACTCCGGGGATACTTCGACCTGCAGATAAGCGTCAGCTAAATCCAGTTTGGCGAGACAAGCTCCTCCTTAAGCATGGTGAAGATATCCTGAGGAATCGGTAGTGGATAACAATGGTCTTCCAAAGAAGTATTTAATCCGGTGGAAAACTCAGCATATGTGCGAACTGAACCACTTGCCTTTTTGACAACCACAATTGGCGCTGCCCATGGAGAATAAAACAGGGGGCTAAAACGCCCAGTTCTTCGAGGCGGCGTAGTTCCTTATATACCAACGGGAGTGTAGCATAGGGTACTGTCCGATTTGGTGGAAATGACGGAACGCAACCAGGCTTTAAACGAAGAGTTGCTTGAGTTTGTGTGCAACAGCCAAGACTCTCGCAAAAGACCATGGAGAAATCGTGGACAATGGACTTTTCCAATGGGGCTTAAAGTCGGCGGCAGATAGCGTTTAGTGGGAGAGCGGCAAGACTCAGCTTGTCAATACAATCCAGATCAAGAAGATTGAGATTGGAGTCTGAATCATAATAAACAGCATCGATTGTGGTGTCACCATATGTGACAGAGCAAGAAAGCTGACCGGTAAGGCTAACCGAACCACCACAGGCACTGGTTGCTTCTTGAGAGGTAGCTTGAAATGGTGGGCGACCTACAGAACTCCACAGATCCTCAGAAATTATCGTGATGTCGGATGCGTTGTCTAGTTGAAGTTTGTCGGCATGGCCGTTGATTTTTACGGAGACGAATTTTTGGCGAGAAGCGACATCCAGTTTGAAAGTAGCTGAAAGCCTACGGGAATGAACAGCTCGAGTCGGACGTCTTGATCGCTGCTTCGGTTTCACAGACTTCCTGAAACTGGCCCGGGTCTGAGGAAATCCGTCTTTGTGACCAACTTTATCACACCGTTGACATCGGTGTCGCCTGAATGAGCAAAACGAATGAAGTGTCATTCACCGCGGTGCCAACGCGGAGATGGAGGTGTCTTAAGGGTGGAATGAGGTGGGTGACTGGTGCTGACAGGATGTTTGAAAGCCTCCACAGAGTGAATGGAACTGGATCATGATCGTATCGTGTTTCAGCTTTATGGGGCGCTAGCATTCAGTAGTGACAGTTTGTAATGTCATCTGAGAATCCTGCTCAACTTTGCTCAAAAACTTGCGTACACATATCGACATACTTTGGCGATTGAAGGCCTCATGTAAACACGAGGCACTTAAACTGGTCGCCTGTGAGAGGGCATAGGTTGGAGCGTTCGCATTCCCGATTAACCACACCGGCATAGTCACGAAATCGTCTGCGTCACGTTTCACAAGTTTGGGACACGAATATTGCTCACCGAATATCTGTGTAAGTGTCAGCACCATTTCATCGAATGACCGATCGCAAGGGTTCTGTGGTAGGACGTAATTGGACTGTTTTTCTTGTTCAGCGGAACTGAGTTTGTGGTGCAGAAGGCGGATTTTTCATGCGTCGTCACGATGGGCAAACTCAATACGGAACAAGTCTTCCTATCGTTTGAACCAAGAATCAAATGTTACCTTGGCCGCAGGATCGAACAAAAACTCAGTGGTACTGTTGGCAACTTGTTCACTGGGCTCAGCGATAACGGGTTGGTCAGACTATCCTAGCGAGGAAGCGGAAAGGCGTTCAGTAATCAACTTCATCGGCCTCATCTGTTGCTGCAGGATCAGCTTGCTATCACTACCGTCGATGCTTGTTGATAAAGCAGGGTCCATCGCCAAGTTGTTGCGATCCTATGGCCACTAACGCAATTCGGAACGGCACAGAATCACAACTGCGGCACCAGTCTATAGCCACAACCCCGGAAAGAAAGAGGACAAGACCTCAGACACGCCAACACAGAAAGTAATGGAAACTCATGATTGGTTTAGGTCATTCAACGGCCTTGCCAACTTAGCCAATCACAATGCATTTATGAAGCGGGAACAGCTAACGCGCACTGTTTAAAAATCGAAAATGGCTAACAATAAGTCTATGCTTTTGGCTGACTCTAGTGTAGGTCTTGGGAACTATTGCGTTTTTCCAACTCGGTAGAATCGCCTAACTCGCTAGGGGATGGGACTTCGACAAATGGCGCTCCAGACGAGGTTTCTGGAGAAGGGGGTCATGGTGGACAAATGATATCTCGAAGCCAAAATCTTTGCTAGCATACTTAGTGTAGGCAGCTGGTTTGTTCTTGGGTCAATTGAAACGAACCAATTTATGCATATTCTGTAATGTATAGCGATGTACTACCACCAGTGAAAGGCTATGTATGTGACGGGGTGGTAAGAAGCTGCGAAGTATTTCTAATCGCTGATGTGGCTTTAGGGAACCAAGATGGCCTCTTGAAGCTCTAATAGCGTAATTTTTTAGACATGCAAGTGACAATTGACCTTTCCAGTTGAACGAAGCGTCGAGATAACTGAACATTTCGTTCGGTTGAAGCAATGATTCGGTGATCGAAGAACATGAGAGTGGTGATCTGCTCAAGACATCATCATCATTAATGAATGTTAGCTGAAGGTGAGAAACACGTCTCAGCTAATGTGCCGTAGTGTGAAAAATATAACGTTAAATATCATATTCATTTGCTATGAGATCGTGATTGGAGGGGAATCTAAAGGATAGATGGATGAAGAAACTGCACAAACGCTTTTGGGACCGGTTCCTAGCCATGCCAACAAGTGTGTCCAACGAAACATGTTTATAGTCCTTCGAATCCCAACTCGACAATCTGGATGCACCAACCGACGCCAACTTCGAAGTGAGGGTTTTCATTCTTCTTGACCAAGTCATCGCTTGGCCTCCCTTTCTTCCATTCCTTCCAGACTCCGGCTCGCAAACAACGCACCTTGTGTGAGTCGGTATGCTGGCATGCGCAGCACGTGGTCAAACCATCCGAGCCTAATCCGTGGTTTAACGGTACTACATGGTCCACTCGCTCTTCCTGCACTAAAGGCACGACGCCGAACACATTCATTGCTCACTCGGTGCTCCCACCAGACATGAGCAAAGCTGCAAAGGCAGCGGTGGTCAAACGTAGCTAGCCTCTATGTCTATCGACCTGCTGGGCCAGGTTTCACAAGCCTAGAGGACGGCTGCATTATAAACTGTGCCCTTCAGGACGAGGGTGATGTCACGTCTGTGCCGCAGATGACAGAGATTGGCAAAACCACCTCCAGCTTTTGCTATACTTTTCGTGACCTCACCTTCAATCTCACGGATGCTAATATAGCTGCCCAGATGCTTAAATTCGGGGATGACCTCTAGCTGATCGCCACAAAGGATCAGCGCAGATGTGGTCCTCTGCCAATCTTGGAGGACTTTGCATTTCGATGAAGGAAAGCATAGCCCAAAACAATTGACAGCCAGTGCTTATCAGTCCAGTGCCGCTTGGCGCGTTTTGACACCGTCACATATGAGGCCAATGTCGTCAGCATACTCCAAGTCAAGCAGTCTCTCACCAGGGAGCAGCTCCACACCCTGTAAGTCATGTCCAGCGAATGCTGTTTCCATAACTTCCTCAATAGTGAAGTGAAAGAGGGAAGGTGACATCGGGCACTCTTGTCTCACACCGCTGGAGATATTGAAGGGCGATGATAGATTGCCATAATCCCTCACTACGCGCGTACAGCCCTCTGCAAATGTTTACTTATTTTTCGGACACACCTTTTCTCACCAAACAGTCCCAACGGGCACACCGACCAAACGAATCAAAGGCACCTTTGATGTCGCGAAACACAACTACGGTGGGTCGCCAATCATTATGGCGATGCTTCAGCAATCGACCTAATGTGAAGATGTGGTCGATGCAGCCTTCATTTCGACGAAACTCACCTTGCTGCTTGTTAATCTGACTTTCACGAGTACCAGTCAGTCCGTGGAGATCGGCAGACGCATGCAATTTAGAGGCAATTGTGATCAGACCTATCCTGCTCCCACAGTTTCACTAGCAACTCATGTAAGTCATCTACAAGAGCAAGTCCGCCGAATTTTTAGTGAGCTGGAGGAATTCTATTTGCCCCTTTGGTCTTACTCAATTTCAACAGTCTGATCTCACGTTCGATTACTGCGCTTGAGGGCGGATCTACGGGGACGGCCTAGGGAGTATGGGGATCAATGTCCTGTGTAGATAAGTCGACAACTTTGACTGGTTGAACTGCTTCTCAAAGTGTTCTGCCCAATGCTCCAAGCGTTTGGACGAGCTGTGGATCGACTGTCCACTCTCGTCGCGTATGGTCTCGCTAACACCAGGTCTCCTGATTCTCGTTTCCTGTATCAGATGGAACAACTTACCATCGTCACCACCGACAGCGACTTTTTCCATTTCCGATGCACGCTAAAACCACTGAGCTTCGCGGTCTCTTCTCAGGCTAGCCCGCAGTTTTGCCCTGAGATTTTCGCGTGTCCAGTGAGCACTCAGACTTTGTAGAGACCTAATATCTCGGTTAGCAATTTGTTTTTCCACATGAAGACATGCCTTCTGATAGTGCGGTTTGGTGAATATGCAATCATTGATCTTCGACGGTGTTCAGTGAGCGCCTACTCCGCGCAGATGCCAGCGTACTTTGATACGCACTCCGAACACCTGGCTCCATCAGCTGACTAGTGTCTATGCGCATACAGCGACGTTGCGGATGTCCGCCGAAACGCATCTGAAGGTCGACAGAGCCTACGCTCGTGCTCCTTATCGAACGACAGTTTTATACGCAGCTTCTCCAGCGGTCACTGATCGCGACATGATCGCGTTGCTTCCATGGCTAATGGGCGCTTAACCACTCTTCTGCTAGTGCTGCGTGGAAGGTTAGTGCTCCCGAGAGAGACGAGCATCTTCACACATGTATAGCAACCGCTCACCGTTATCAATAGGAGAGCCTACTCCGTGTTGGCTGCCCAGATGAAGCTCATCAGAGAACAATTTTCCCACTTGGACGTTCAGCTCATCAGCAAACACCATGGTATCCTTATTTTTTCTGTAACGGAAGAGCGCATTCAATTGGAGACAGAAGTCCTCTTTCATACCGACTCGGTGCTACAGTTTGTGGGTAGGTTGGCGGCAATGATAAGCAGGTATCGTTTGTCGTCGCGCGACTTCGAAGCCTGGAGCTTGCCAGCCAATCCAACGGCGCACATCTGGCTGTTAACTGGAATCCAATCGGTCATTGAAACTTCAGTCCAGGGACTCAACACAATACCCACGCCGACCTGACCGGCATTTGGAGCTACGTCGTCTCCAAACTGGCGCAATGAGAATGTGCCGCCAAAATCGCATAGTAAGCTCGGATCTTGCAGGCGGGTTTGCTATAAGCAGCAAATATCGATCGATAGGGTCTCTAGTGTTCGCGCAAGTGCTGCCTGTTGACCAATTTGTAGCAAAGGGCGCACCTTGTGGCATGCTAGTCTCAGCGAGGATCAAGGACTTCAAAAAGAAACGGATGAACTGACGTTTTCCGCTTGGTTGAACATGGACTTATCGACTGGACTGGACTCATCATCATCATCAACAACAGTACATCAGCCATTTGAACTGATGCTTCGCTGCCATACAACCATGAGGACCTATGAAATAAAGAATAGGAGGGAGAGAACGGGTACTTACCTGAAAACCTTAATGCCCTAAGCAAACATTCAGGGTCAAGGCGCCTACACCTTGTGTTCACAACGTACCGTCACAAACAGCTGGCTATCGTGCAAAGATAAGGCGGCATCGGCGAGACAGCTTCCTTGCGGCTTTCACTGCCACGCGTCATAATCAGCCATTACCCCGCAGATAACTCAGCACCAAACACACTTTAAACAGACAATCCGATTAGGAGACGGCAGCAGACGCGCCACTGGTGTCGGTTGCGAGCCATGTGCTGTAAAGTCTCGAGCCAAGCACAAGGTGAGTCACGTGGACTCCAACCCGGAAGGCGAGACGGACCAACGGCACCCAGTTTGGTCGTCAGTGACTTCATTTCCCGCTGCCAAGTCAACTTCTGTCCACCTCGAGCCTTGCGCCATCCTACACCTGGCAGACTAAACAAGGCCCTCCTAGGTAAGCGGTGACCAGGCATGCGTAGCACGTGCCCGAGCCAACGTAACTTATTCAGTGCGATTGCGTGTGAGTTAAAACTTGAAAACAAGCGACTGTTGAAGTACGTAGGGTGAGGGTCTAGAATTGTTTGCTTGAAAACAGGGGGATAAATTTAAACTTGGGGCGGGATCATAGGGATGAAAAGGCGCGAGAAGGTAACTAGCTAGACGAGAAGGCTTGAGCATTACCTTCCAAACCCCTATTCACCCTGCTCGATGTAGCCGGTGGGGTGCCGTTGATTATCTTCTGCGACAACCAAAGCATCAAGAGATTGTTAGCAGTAAAGGTCATGGTGTATTGCGTGGGCAGGATACTGTCAGGTTGCCCAGGATAACGATTAGGATTCTCAATCAAAACGTTTGCTTCAAAAACCTGGAGTAAGGAGCCACCCTCAATCCAACGTCCAACCTAAGGGCTCCGTAGACTGAGTTTGTCAGGCCTCTAACCATTGATCTATCTGGTATGAGTGGCTCCGAAAGCGAAAACAGCATCATCCCATATAGCTCCATGGATCATTGAGGTACTCAAAGCACCTCAATACGTTACGCTCCAGGCTTGTCGCCATGATGTGCCCAAATCATTGATTTTTCATGTACGTTGCACTACGGTATTGAGAGTAAGCGACTTCGATTGGTTGATATTGCTAAACCAATAAAAAGAAAGTCTTCATGTGGCATTTTGTGAGTCCATCAAGACTGCCCAATCCCGGACAAAGGTGATGTCGTCCGCATATAAACCATTGTGACAAGACCACTGAGATGATGCAGACTTGTGAAGGGTCTTGTTCAAGCTCATGGAATTGATCGATGACAAAAGCGTATCCTCTTACCAGACACTACTCCGTGAATGAATGCTTGTCCCCTTAAAAGTGGAAACAACAGATGCATTGGATGAGAAAATTTGACAGTAGCGATAAGGCGCCACTAGAGGCGCGAAGTAAAGAATTGTTGGAAACGAAGTTTAAACCTTGAAAGAGGCGAAGGAAAATGATGCTTGATGATTCATCCGAGAAGCACAGCACACGACGTGAGGAATAGTCATGGCTTCGAAACAGCCATCCTTTTGAAGTTATTCAAACAGGAAAACATAGGACCTCTCTGTCGAATAGAATACACTGAAGTAGGCGGATGAAGACTGGTCACCTGAATGGGTCGAAAGTGCTTGGGGCGTGACAGATTTGGAATCTTGATTACGAAGGTAGTCTTCTTAACGTTCGTGTGGGCCGGGTAGTGTGAAACTGTAAAAAGTCAGTTTAGAAGGAAAGTGAGAAAATCAGGATAAAGTGTGTGGTGGGTTTATGAATTCTTTTCGTGTAAACTCTCATAGGACCCAAACATGGCAGAGGTTAGATAATGTTAGCGTCAAATTTAGCTGGGAAAGGATTACTGGGTTCTTTGACTAGTCCAATCGATATCTCCTGGCTAGGCTGCAGATGGTAGGTAACGTAATTAGTGAAAGTATCGCATAAAACTCCGACATTACAGCATGAGCGGCTTAGGTGTCAACCCAACTGGTAAGTGACATTGTCCGTTGACCAAGGTAATTGTAACGGACAGACGTACCGCTTTTGCACGCAAATGGTGGATTTATATAGCCTCGGCAATGGACAGGA
Organism: Dicrocoelium dendriticum; assembly: GCA_944474145.2. Lineage (NCBI taxonomy): Eukaryota > Metazoa > Platyhelminthes > Trematoda > Plagiorchiida > Dicrocoeliidae > Dicrocoelium > Dicrocoelium dendriticum. Next base: position 108,676,151 of record OX104069.1, read on the forward strand.
GCTGCTTGCGGAAGCCTTGTGTGATGCGTTCAGGCAACGAGTATATGACTTTGAAGTCATCCTCAGAGGGATAGACTTGTTTTCAGGTCTCATCTCGCTTTTGTAAAACCAGGCTGGTATGTGCTCGCGAATCTTCTGAGATAAGTGCCTCCTAGTGCGACCCACGTACCGTGCACCACAGAAGCACGAGTACTGGTAAACGTGCATTGAACGAATCAACGAGGGCAGTCCATCCTTCAAAGATTTTGCAAGCGGCGTCATGTGGTAGTAAACAATCATCAATCGAGCCGCGAAATAAGTCTTCTCAACAGCCTCGCGATAGGGTATCAGCAACAGAATCGCCCCTAAATGGCAAGTGTCTAAACAGCTCTTTTTTGGGAGCAATACTCCTAGGTGACTTGCGTTTGTGTTCCTTCAGATGCTTCGCGATAAATTGGTCTCCAAAGCCATTCTCTCTCAGAACGTCGCTGATTCACTGCAATTCTTCGTTGACGGTACCCGGCGTACAAATACTGCACGCCCTGAAGGCGAGAGATCGAACCGAACTCCTCTTGTACTGTAACCTGATTCTTCCTTGCTACCGCTTTCGGAGTAATGCGATAGACACCGGATGCCGAAGAGTGGAAGATATTTATTCAGCGGACACTGATCGTATTAGATCGAGGTTAAGATCCCGCAACAAACAATGCTCACGTGTGTCCGCTACAGGAGGAGGTTACGAACACTTTGCCAACCAGAAATATGCAACTCCCGTAATCTGATCGCCCTCCAGTATATTGACAGTTAGCCTTCCTCCATCCAAAACAGTGGCGACGTCCTCACCTCCTTGAACGTGTAATGATCGCTGAGTACGTCCAAATTGCAATCAGCATCGCAGAAAGTTACTTAATGCGTCTTTGGAGACAGAACGACGGTTCAACTTCAAGTATACAGAAAGATGGATATAACGTTCACGGGTCGAACGTTGAATGACGCGTAGCCAATGATCCCAAAACAAAACTAAGTTGGATCTCAACAACTACAACATCAATAAGTCGCATACAGTTGAGTAAATTCTGCATACCTCAATTATTCAAGATCCCGGTATATCCCTGTCAGTAACAAAATGCAATTACACAACAGCAGAGAAAGCGCTGTTCAAGCAGACAGCCAGAGGACAAGTGAGCACACCATCGAGGTGTAAAAGTGTTAGCAAGGACACTAGCCAATCATCGATTACCTAATCACAGAGTGAGGGGTTTACAGAAAGCACACATACAATGAAACATGATGTCAAATTTGATGACCGTAGAGATAGCGACATCATGCTTAGTGCCTGGGACATCTGTTACCGACGGAACAATTCAAATGCGTTCAGCATACGATGCAGCAAACGGATAGTTTCGGGGCGAATTCGTCGCTTGAGAAATTTAAAACAATTAGTTCCCTTCAGTAGTTTGAACAACGAAATGAGAAGACGAATATTGGCAGATGCTGGCATTTCGTATTATCTCATCAGTACCAATATAATAACAGGGAAAGTTTTTCATATGTCTTATAGGGCACAATCAAGTCAATCAAATTTCTGGTTGTGGTCATTGTTGTTGGCATTAGGACCACGGCAACCGCGCGTTGACAAGTAATTACTTTCGGACACAAAGCTGGTCTAATTCGGCTTACCACAACGACCTCGACAAATCGCAACAGGCGTGCATTATTATGACGTAACAAGATCCGGAACGCCGATAAGGGATTGAACTGGCGACGAGTCGCCAAAATGTGTCTGCCTATGGAGGACGCTGGCGGCTTACGCGAGCACGTATCATCGGAGGTGGATTGAGTAACTCCGCGCTGAATCCAGTTTGGTAAGTGCTCCTTCACTCTGGAATCTAAAGCCCGTTCGGTCCTGCCGATGTAACTGATACCGCAGTCACACACCAATTGGTAGACACAATGTGATTTGGCACCGACGGGTTCATCTTCCTTTACTGAAGGTAACGGCATCTTTTGGGTTCTGTTGTGGTCCAAATTTGAGAGCCGAATAAATGTTGGTGAGCATACGCTTATACTGAGTTCCGAGTATCGTCACTAGCTCAAACTGGTCGTGCGAGTTAGCAGTGAAAACGGAAGGGTTGAACTCCTAATCCATGAAGACTACGGAATCCTCCGAATGAGTACGCCGACGGTATTTCGTCAGCGCTCGTCCAGTTCCGAAATGACGTTTGCAAACAGGGCAAGTATTATTTAGAGCGCCCCTTATCCAGTTGTCTGCAAGGCGTCTAAGATTATGTCCATCATGTCGTCTAAGACCTGCTGCAATAGTCAGGCTGGGTCTTACCGTGGTGCGATGGGTTGTGTGCCTCAGTGATCCATTGAGCTATGCTGGGTGGTGCTTTTGCACCTTCAGAGTCACTCATACCAGATTGGTCAATGTTTAGAGGCCAGACAAACTCAGCCTCCTGGTCCTCCAGGTTGGGGGTTGGAATCAGGGTGGCACCTTGTTCCTTAAAACGAATTCTTTGTAGCCCAATGCCAAACCCGCTGCCTTGCGGACAAGTTTTTGAACCAAAGGCTTTGGTTGAGAACCCTAATCGTTCTCCTGTCTAGGCCTGGGCAACCTGACAGTATCCCGCCCACGCAATACCGTGAATCTCTCTTCAAGCAACTTTCTGATGCTCTGGCCACCGCAGAGGATAATCAACGGTGCCCAATCTGTTACATCGAGCATGGTGGATAAGGGTTTGGATGCTACTGCCCAAGCCTTCCCGTCTTCTTATTACTTCTCTTACACTTTTTCACCCTCATCGTCCCGTTCCAACTTCCCTTTTATCCCCCCAGTTTTCAACCCCCGATTCTTGGTCCTCCCCTAACATGCTTTACTAGGCGTTTATCTTCTAATTTCAGCTCACATGCTAACGCGGAGCGTCACTCCTCTCCTCTCGATAAGCTCATGTCCAAGCAAGCGGCCCATTCCAGTTCATCGGCTTCCATTTGGAGCCCTCGATCCTCCTTCAGATTGGCATGCCTCAATGTACGCATACTACTACAAATCGGTCAACAGGCAGCACTTGCCTGAACATTGGCGACCCTCTCGATCGATATCTGCTGCTTATCAGAGACCCGCCTGCAAGACTCGAGCTCTTTGCTCAATCTGCGATCCCCTTCAGGTGACACCAGCAGCAATTTCTCATTGCGCCTATCCGGTGACGATGCAGCTTTGAGCACCGGCCAAACTGGTGTTGCTATTGCCCTGAGTCCCTGAACTGAAGCTGCTCTGGTTTACTGGATTCCAATCAGTAGCCGGATGTGTGCGGTTCGATTCGCTGGCTCGTTCAAAGCTCCGAAGTCTCGCGGGACTAATAGGTGTCTGTTCATCATCGCTGCCTACGCACCTACAAACTGTAACGATGATTCGGTAAAAACGACTTCTACCGCCAACGGACCCAGCTCCTTAGCCACAGAAGAAGCACGGACACTGTTGTGCTGGCGGGTGATCTGCACGCTCAAGTTGGAAATTTGTCCACTGATGCAATGCATCTGAGCGGTCAGCACGGCGTAGGCTCCCGTAATGATAACGGTGAGCGGTTACTTCATTGGTGTGAAGGAGCCTGCTTATTTCTTGCGAGCACTGACTTCCGACACAGCACTCGCCGGAGGGTGACTTGGCGCCCACCAGCCTTGGGCGCAAATCGATTACATTGCAATCATTTACCGCTGGAGAGGCTGCATCCAGAACTGTCGCTTGATTTGGGGCACATGTGTGGACACCGATCATGCACTTGTATGTGCTGACATGCGGATGCGTTTTGGCGGACGCCCACGGCGACACTGTGAGCGCATTGACACCAACCAACTGACAAAGCCAGGTGTTCTGAACGCCTATCAATGTCCGCTGATTTGCGAGTTGAGTAAGCGCTCACTGGAGACAATTGAAGGTCACCTGTTCACCAGACCTTACTAGCAGCAGGCAATTCCTCATGTGATAAGTGAATAACTAAGTAAGTGACATATTCCTCCTTGATTCGGAGTGCAGTCCAACTATGTGGTCTGATCAATGTCTAATAGTCAACATGGACATTGGGTCTCTTCGCGGTCTCTGGAACTTATCCATGCTTACCGGCATATTCCGGCTGGAAGCGAACACAATGAAACTCGCAAGACTCCGTACTAGTCTGAAGAGAGACCGAGGATCTCGGTGATCTCTTCGTGCGTCAGAGATGGAAGTAGCCGCTGCCTTTTGTAACCATTGTAAGTTATTCCGTCTAATACGAAAAAGGGGTAACAGGAAACCTGGTGTTAGTGAAACTATACGTGACGAGAGTGGACAGTCTATCCACAATTTGTCAAAACGTTTGGAGCGTTGGGTTGAGCACTTTGAAAAACGATTTAATCGGCCACAATTGTTCGATTCTTTCGCCGGGCCTGCTTCGTGGGCTGTTTCTTTGGATCTACCCTCTCACTCAGAAGCCAAACGTGAAATCTTACTGTTGAAGTTAAACAAAGCCGCAGGACCAGATGATCTTCATCCAGCCCTCTTCAAATTCGGAGGCTCTGCCCTTGTTGATGATTTACATGAATTACTAGTGAAACTGTGGGAGCAGCAGACTGTCCCAACCGACTGGAGCCGCTCTGTCATGGACCCGATTTTCAAGGGTGGCGCACGATCAGAATGCGGCAATCATAGAGGAATCAGTCTGATCTCCATCGCCTCCAAATTAATTGCCTTCGTAATCCTTCACAAACTGACTGGCACCCTTAAAACCCAGGTTCGTGAGGACCAAGCCGGGTTTGGTCGGGGTCGTGGCTGCATTGACCACATCTTCACCTTGTGTCAATTGTTGGAGCAGCATCACACGTATTGGCGGCCCACCGTAGTCGTGTTCCTCGACATCAAAGGTGCCCTTTGGAATTGTCTACTCAGGAAAGTTGTGCCCGAGAAATATGTAAATATTATCCGACCATTATACGCGCGTAGCACGAGCAGAGTAAGGGCTTACGACAAGCTGTCGCCACCCTTCAATATTCAGCGGTGTGAGACAAGGATGCCCGTTGTCACCTTTCCTCTCCATCGAAGTGCAAAACGTTTCTCAAAATTTGACATGGGCCGCCTCATTCGCTGACCCTTGGTTGGGATCAGCTTGAAGTCGTTCAAAAATTCGACTACTTGGAAAGTTTTGTCAGCACCCGTGGGATTGAAGATGGGATCTCGAACCGTATAGCAAAAGCTCGAGGCGCTTTTGCTAATTTTCGCCACTTATGGCACCGGCGCGACATCACACTTGCCCTGAAGGGTAAAGTGTACCATGCAGCGGTACGTTCGACCTTACTGTACGATTGTGAAACCTAGCCCCTTAGATCAGCTGACATAAAGAGTCTAGTTATGTTTGAGCATCGGTGCCTTTGCCATTTAGCTCACGTCCGGTGGGAACAACGCTCGAGTAACGAACATGTTCAACGCCTTGTCTACGGCACATGAAAAGGAAATGAACCGCTCAGCGCCGTTATTTTACGCATCAGGCTCCGATGGTTTGGCCACGTGTTACGCATGCTAGCCCACCGACTTCCGCGACGTATGTTGTTTGCTCACCAGGAGTGTGGATGGACGAAGAGGAGAGGTGGCCAAGCGATGACTTGGTCGAGTGGAATGAAGACCCTCACTTCGGAGCTGGTCTCGGTTGGAGCGTCACGGCTCCCTGGTTGGGGTTCAAAAGACGATGTACACTTTTGACCAGATACACTTGCTGACATGACAAGGATCCGACCTCAGTGTCGCCCGTGTTGTGAGTTCCTTTGTCCCACCCCATCCCTCTTAGCCTCCCTCTCCAACCGCGATCTCATTATTTATCATTTTATAATTTTGCATAGTAACTTATTTTTTTTCTGCTGCATAATAGCCGGCAGGTAGCTTACCGAAACGATGCCCATCCGTTAGCGGCAGCTCAGCTGGCTTGCACCTGTAGCATTTTATTCCCTTCTTTTCTTTTAGATATTGCGGCACAGTAGCGGAGGTGTTTTCCACCTCTAGCTTACGTGTGTAGTGTGTGTGTGTATGCTACGCAGATTCGTAGGAATTGAAGTTTGCATGTTAATCACATTGATGCTCTGTCATTTTGAAGGTTCCGTGATACATACAGAAGCGAGACGGTAACATTGAAGCTCACCAAACGAAATGATTTCCAGGCATGAGCTCCACACGGCTCAACATCGCAATCTTATTAGGTTACTACCACTGGGAGGTAACATGAGTTGCGATCAGGTGTGACTATGTAATAAACACAGTCTATACATCGGGGTTAGAACGACGTAAGTAAGTTGAGATTAAATCAGTCCAGTGAGCACCGATTACACAATAGGCGGTAACGAGAATGTATCTGTTCGAAACTTTAAACGAGATCAACGTGTGGGCGATTGAATATGGTGGTAGACTCTCAAAATGTAAGTGAACAGTGAACAGAGTTGTTTTCGTATCATGGAATCTGGGTTGATAGCCAGAGCACGTAAAGTTTGGGCTGGTAGATAGAGAATTGTGCGGGACGAACGTCTCACAGGATATGACATTCGGGATTATGCTACAGCTACATTCACCCTGGTTGCTACCCAAAGTTCTCGTGTTATCGTCAATTACTTGGCAAATCCAGCAACTTCAATTCACAAAAGGTGCACATCTTACGCCAACGAAGTTTTTTCTTGTATCTATTACATCACTTTACGTTGGACGTTTCTTATCTGTATACGTTCCTCGTTTTCCCAACCTGGACCCTCTTCTGCTCCTGTCAAACTTGTCCATCCCTCTATACTCATCTGTGTCTTGCCTAGTTGCGCACATCGTCGGTAGAATCTTCCTTATGTCAATGGAGATAACGTCCATGCACAAACGGTCGATCACCTGTTTATATTTCTCCCGAAATCATTGAATAGACAGCCGGATAACTTCGTTCTTTTTCTCCGGATACACACGGTCATGCTTTCTAAGCTTGTGTGTGTGTGTGAACGCTGTCTCATGTGGTACCAGCTGTACAAAATCGCATGGCCCAATTCACGTACATGATATTCGAACAAAAAATCAGTCTTTTAAGCCTCTCCGAAGACTGGTTCATTTTTCATCATTTTATCTCTCACTGAGGATACCCCATAGGGGTTTCACATACCATCCCCCTTCTGCAATTAGACATCGACTGACCTTGTTAGACTTTGGTATATTGATGTATGTAGGGAACTCCGTTGCACCCACCACTGTTGTCTAGACGCTGTCTTAATTCTCGATTTCGTCGTTGCTCATTCAATCTGTCACCCGACGGGCTCTCGGCAGCTCTACTTTCCGTCTGTATGTTGTTGTCCGTCCACCTGCTTCGAGCTGTTCTCATGGCGTTCTCCCCATTTCAGAGTGGAACTAACGCGGTAAAAGATCTACTACTCCAGCGCCATGTCTCTGACCCAGAAGTCCCACCCATTACCCAAGCGACGACCTCGAACCCTGTACCACAAAGCAGCGATGTTCAACCGTCATCCTTGCCTGTTTCCGTTCCCAAAGCTTCCGGTGGTGATCATACACCCGGCTGCTCACAGACCGCGCGCAAGGACTACGGACTCGCACATGTCACTCCGGCCGGTGTACTGAGTTGGAATGAAGTCCCAAAGGGCGAGTCCTATACACCCCTTCCTGACCTTGACTCTGAGCCGGATTGGCTCCTTGCATCTGGATTCACTGCCTCAAATCCGGTGAAGGTGGTGAACTTGGAGTACCGATTGCTACCGCACTTCCCAAGAGGGTAATTGTTTCCTCATAAAATAATCACCTCTTCAGTTTTCTGCTCATCTTTTTCGCTGTCTGTTATCCACTTATCAACTCAGCCGAGGCTTTTCGACATGCAGTGCGCTACTGTGCCTTTGTGAACCGCATTTCCGACTAGGGGTATTTAATCACTAACCCACATTACGTGTATGTTGCTCCATCGGAGCTTAGTGAGTGTTCTCGGGTACAACCATGAGAGCAAAGTGGCTGGTCCATATTTGACCGAGGGGTTTCCGGACCGAATCAATGGTTTTAGCAACGAAACGTTTGTTGCATTATCTCGATGATTCAGTTAAAACTGTTTATATTGTTTGAACTCCACTCGGTCCAAGCACATTTGTATACTTTTATAATAAGGTCACCCGTGACGTGCGTTGGATTTTCCAAAGCATACGGAGTCCGTTACGATATAATCTATTTGTGTTGTCAACAGACTTCAAATTGCAGCGCAAGAGTACACCTAGGTTCTTCAGGGAAGGTGTGGGATGTAGCGGTTGGCCATTAATGGTGTAAATTCGGCCATCACCACCCTTCTTCAGGCTCTTAAATACCAACTTGGATGATTTGACCGGGTGGCGAACTTCCGTAGACCACATGGTGAGGCGGTTTAGGTCGTGCTGAAGTCGGCTGCAGTCGTCTGGCTTCTAATTTCTCTCCAACTTTTAGGTCGTCCGCAAACACGGCACAAAGCGACCAAATAAGCTGTGGCGGATCGTTGATGTGGATTAGGAACAGAGTGGGTCCCAGCATCGTGCCTTGGGGTACTCCACCAGTAGAGGGATAGCGGTCGATTAGATTGCTGTACCCTCCACTTTCACCCAGCGAGAAAGTCCTGGATCCATTGATGCAGTGATCCACTAATACCACGCATTCCCAGCTTGTGAAGGAGGACCTCATGGTTTGCCTTGTCCAGCGCTTTACTGAAATCGCTGTAGATTACCTCGAGAGATTTCCCATGATTCACTGTCTACAATCATTCATGCCTCGTCACCAGCAGGTTGTTAATGCATGAACGGCCTAGCGTAATACCGTAGTGCGTGGGCGTCAGCAGATCTTTTGAGTGAAGCAGCTGTAGTAGACCTTTGTTCACAATCTTATCGGCAACCTTGGCCAACATAGGTGTCAGACGAATCGGCCCCATGAACTCATTCGTCAGCGAGACAGTCGGAGACAGCACAGTTACTGACTTGGGTCGTTGGATGACGCATTTTCGGGAACAGTTCAGATAGCCCGTTTCCCTGTACAGTTTCATGATCGGACGGCATGAACTGCGTCACCGTCGGTCTCATCCAAGACTGCTACTGTACACCGTCACTCGTCTCCAGGCCGCCGGCCCGAATCCTCTTGCAATTGAGTTATTTTTAAACGGTGATCAGATTGTCTTGAAAGAATTGAAGTGTGAATAGCTTGTTGCTTACGGCAACCGGCACATATCATATGCATTAGACCTGGCAATCCACATCACTCATCTGCGAACGTCTTCGTGGATGCTGCTCGGGGCGTTCTTTTCCGAATGGTTTATCGATAGGTGCTTTTACTTCTCTTCGTAGCACACATCATATAGCTTACAGGCGTTCCCCTTGTGTTGGGGTATTGGTTTGAGCCATAGTTGATCGGTTACCTTCCAATTTGTTCGTTCTTCCACGTACTACTGGTTCCTCATACAGTAGTACATACTACTGGTGCATCATAATCTGTATTGCACTGACACGCCTCTTCGAACGGATATGGGAGGAAGGGGTTATCTCGGGTAACAAGGGTGAATCGATCGCGATACCAGTATACGTGAAGAGTAACTACATCCTTTATACTAAGCACGGGAGGGTCAGCCTGATCCTGCTAATGACGGCTACTGGTTTGCATTCGCATCCGTCTTCTTTCTCTGGAGCCCTAGATATGGGTATATCAGTAGCTTCCCCTCCGAAACAAGGCTGAATGAATCCTATTTTCTTTCCGTGAGAGGTGCTCCAACGGTATCGCACCGACCGCAGACTGACTATAACTGTGTTTCGCTCTGTTGTATCCGATACGCTTTCTCGGAAAGACACTCCCATTTAATCTGAGGCCATATTACGTGCGCTGTATTTATTCAGCGTACGAAGGATCACCGGGCACTTTTTTGATAACAGTACCTCGTACTTTAGTATTCAGGTTTATGACTTGCATTATCCCCTGTCATTTTCCCCGAACTGCTTCAGAAAGACTACATCTTATTGATGCGATTTATAAAGCATATATATTTAGATACAACGGCTTGGCTAGAGGTTCTCTATTTCCCTCGATCATTTCTAGACATTTTGCTGTTTGTAATGATTTTTCTTCTAATGTGCTGACTGATCGATTTTATCCACTTAATAATGATCTTTCCAAAACGTTCTCTTTCGTTTCTACTCGTTCGCAGTTCCGAATTTTTTTCTTCCGCACTCAATCGTATCGTAGTACTGTTTTGCCTTATCTCTCATGTTTGCATATTGACCCAGCAGAAGTCACTAACATGCTGTGCGAATGGTTGTTGGGGTAAAAGTTCCGCTTTTTGGCACTTTTCACCCAAGCATGTATGTTGCTATTATCATCTAGGTGTCCTTAGTCGTAGTGTTAATACTGAAAATGAACCCATCAGGGTTCATAACGCTTATTTTGACTTGACTTGACTTCCCCAGCGAATCATCATCATCAACAGCAGTACATCAGCCATTTGAACTGATGCTTCGCTACCCATACAACCATGATGACCTGTGAGATACAGAATAAGAAGGGGGAGAGAAGGGGGACTTACTTGAAAACCTTAACGCCTTAAGCAAACATTCAGGGTCAAGGCGCCTACACCTTGTGTAGACAACATTCCGTCACAAACAGCTGGCTATCGTGCAAAGATAAGGCGGCATCAGCGAGACAGCTTCCTGCCGCGTGTCATAATCAGCCATTACCCCGCAGATAACTCAGCACCAAAAACACTTTAAACAGGCAATCCGATTAGGAGACGGCAGCAGACGCGCCACTGGCGTCTACTGCGAGCCATGTGCTGTAAAGTCTCGAGCCAAGCACAAGGCGAGTCACGTAGACTCCAGCCCGGAAGACGAGATGGACCATCGGCACCCAAATTGGTAGTCAGTGACTTCATTTCTCGCTGCCAAGTCAACTTCTGTTCACCTCGAGCCTTGCGCCACCCTACACCTGGCAGACTGAACAAGGCCCTCTTAGGTAAGCGGTGACCAGGCATACGTAACACTTGCTCGAGCCACCGCAACTTATTCATTGCTATCTGTTGTTCTAGTGAGCTAGCATGATTATCACTACTTAGTACTCGCCTACGCACATCATCGTTGCGGACTCGCTGATGCCATTCGACACCAGCAATGCTTCGCAAACAACGATGATCAAAGACTTGAAGGCGCCTCAGATTTTCAGACCTAAGAGGCCAAGTCTCACTACCATAGAGCAGAACGGCTTTCACTGTGGCCTTGTATACACAGCCTTTCAGACGAAGGGAAACTCCCATCTGTCGCCAAAGATGCCGCAGGTTCAAGAAGGCGGCTCTGGCCTTTGCAATGCGTGTGCTCACTTCAGTTTCTATGCGCCCATCATTGCTGATGCAGCTGCCAAGATAAGTGAATTGTTCAACCACCTCGAGTTCCTCGTTAGCAAGGGTCAAGGGGTCATCAAGTGGCTGGTGGTCTTGCAACAATACTTTGCACTTTGAAGGTGCGAAGTGCATACTAAATAATGGGACTACTCTGGACAGGCTATTCAGGGTTGATTGTGCCGCCGCAGAATCGTCGAAATGTAAGACGATATCATCCGCATAAGCTAGATCAACTAACCTTTCACCAGGCAGCAGTTCAACGCCTACATCGTTGGATTCCGCAAGGGAACACTCCATGATAAAATCCACGACGAAAATGAATGAGAATGGGGAAATCGGATAACCCTGACGAACGCCACTTGTGGTCGGAAAGCTATCCGATAGGACACGGTAGACGCTGACGCAGCCTGTAGTGTTCGAGTATAAAGGACGAAGATTGTTCACATATTTCGCGAGAACACCTTTCCGCGCAAGTATTTTGAACAGAATCGATCGATCGACTGAATCGAATACACACTTGAAATTGAGAAACACAGCTATTGTCGGTTTTTGACTTTCCCGGACTCGTCCCATGCTCCAATTTTTGTTCCACTTTGTCTTGGACTCCTTCATGGCGATATCTTTCGGTAATTCAGTGATGCAGACACTGATATTTGTCTTGAGTTGTTTGTTGTCTTTGATTTTACAAAGGGTCTCACCGTATTTCCTAACAATCGCGATGCGACACACTTAACTTGGGACAAACTGGATTGGTAACATCCTTTGGCGTGCGCTTTGAATCTTCGATGCGCGATGTGTTGTCGTCTGGCCACCAGCCACCCGATTACCTCTTCATTCTTGACAAGGAGGAACTGGAATTAGTCGGTCAGTTCAATTATCTTAGCAGCTGTTATTTGGAGCTGTAGAATCATGAGCGCTGAAATTAGTCCACGTATTACGAGGGATATAACCACATCCTTGAAGTTATGCTATATGTGGCGCTAGAATGGGATTCCTCTGTCTGGAAGGCCTCATATGCACACGACAGGTGATCCAGAACCCTAAAATCAACTTCTAACCACTGTGCCAAACACTCCTCACGGAGCTCAATGGCCTAGTGATCCTGGCGATAGTCGCCAAGTACTATGCGCCGAGTTCCACTCCCAGCTCGGCCTTCTCCACCTGCTGTGTCTAAACCAAAACAAAACCGTCGGTCGTGAAGTACAGGGGTGGGAGAAAGCCACGTCGAAACACTCCAAATTAAAGGTTGTCCTCCTCTACAGAGTTGAGACCTTGTCCCTTTCGGCCATTAATCGACTGGTGGCTGTGGTTCATGCGTCCTGCTTGCAATCCGTTGGTCGCCAGTTCGAGCCTACCTAGATGCGGACGACGTCACAGTACGCCTTGCGTCTGCGCCACTCTTGGTGAGTGTGTATCCGTGTAACGTCGATACGACGTTCCTATGCATCTATACTATGCTTTTCTTCACTTCGGTCTGAAGATCTGAATCACGGTGTTAAATATGGCCCTTAGCGGATAAATGGAACAGAAGGCGCACGCGTAGTATGGAACCGATTTACTAAAGGCATCCTGCGTTACAGTGGCTAGAGAAGCCGAAAAGGAAAACCAATGAAATAAGGAAAGTAAGGCAAGGTCATTCTCAACCAATCATTTGAGGGCCTATGTTTAAGAATCCATACTAAAGCGCATACGTGACACCTGAAAGTCCGTGATCATCGATACCTGCCGCACATTGCTGATGTTTTATGGCACCGGTTCGCCAATAGTGACAATGTGCGTAGGTAACTGCTGAATGACAATGATCAGATTAGTTTTTTCTGACAGACCATGTTGCATAAGTCGCGTTTGTTTGGTCACTTGCTACATATGCCTGGTCGCCGCTTACCGATTGAGATTTTGTTTTCTTTACAGATGTCGTGTGATACAATGCTCGAGGGGGGTAGGAGTTGATTTGGCACCTAGTATGGACCTAGCTGATCACCGAATTGGGCGCTGTGGCCCCGTCTCATTTTTCCTCCGGTGGTCCACACGCTACCAGCTCTGTACTTGCCCCCCCCCCTCAATTTTTTAGGACACTTCTCGCGGCATGTATTTGCTTCTCTCTCAGGTGCTTGTGGAGTAAGGTTTCTTATGAAGTTGTATATCATGCGAAGGCTTCAATGAAAAACGCCTTCCCCTCATGTGGTCACACTGTCGAAGTAGCCCTCGGTGAATAAAAACGAAGACTGATCACAGTGATCCTGACATCGGTTAGTAAACATCAAAAGACCATTTTATACTGTATATTGATTGACTCACTATGTCACCGAAATGCATTTTTCTATGGCTACTTCTTGCTAACCATCCAACTGAGTACATGGGCTCGCATTCGTGGTTCGTTCCCAGCTGTTTGGACCGCTCCTAGTTGCGGTTTGTTCTCCCACTATTCCACTCCTATTCTGAACTGGTCATCCGGTCCTCGCGAATGTGAGTAGACTGCGTTGGCGGCTCGGAATGATTTGGGATATTAGTACCTCGGGAGGCTTGTTCACTTATTGTGGTGTTCGCTGAACTGGGCAACTTAACTGCAAACGTTTCGCCACCGTTCGACGTAGCGTTAGCGGCGCTGATTGGCCTTCCACCTGTGTGTTCCACACGGTCTGTCGACGGGCTGCCATCGTACCATGCGCCGTCAGCTCCGGGTCATTGTTGCGTGCGGCCAACTCGCTGACCTTAGCTCGGGACCAAAAGTGTGCCTGACTCACAAGACTAAAAATCAGTTCCTCACTGTTCAGCCAACCCGCGTAAATGGGATCAACTTACGTCTGCGGCGCTGACTGGTTTTTCGGTTTACTGACCGCGCATCTGTTTCACTCGCGTAGCTTGCCGGTTGCCATCACTACACACTGATTCGCGGCTCTCACAGAGTACTGGGTACCTTGGCTCCTACTTGAGCCGTACATTTAATTTTATTCCCATCTCATTGCTCTCACATTTGCCCATTACTCATCACCATCCTCGCCGTTCATGACAGTGCACCTGTAATTAGCGTGTGTATACTTCGCTGTTCTAAGATACTGTGACGACTAATCTAAACAAAAAATGTGCTTTGGTGCTAAAGCAAACATTTTGGACCAAAACACTGACAATTTGCCTACAAGGGTACGGCCACATACAACTGCAGTGCATTGAAAAGGCCAGAGTTGCCTTCTTGAACCTCCGGCATCTTTGGCGACAGAAGGGAGTTTCCCTTCGTCTGAATGGCCAGGTATACAAGGCCACAGTGAGGGCCGTTCTGCTCTATGGTAGTGAGACTTAGTCCCTTCGGTCTGAAGATCTGTGGTGCCTTCAAGTCTTTGATCATCATTGTCTGCGAGCATTGCTGGTGTCGAATGGCATCAGCGTGTCCTCAACGATGACGTGCGCAGGCGAGTACTAGGTGGTGATGATCATGCTGCCTCCCTAGTACAACAGATAGCACTGAATAAGTGGCGTTGGCTCGAGCATGTGCTGCGTATGCCTGATCACCGCTTACCTAGGAGGGCGTTGTTTAGTCTACCAGGTGTAGAATGGTGCAGGGCTCGAGGTGAACAGAAGTTGACTTGGCAGCGAGAAATGAAGTTATTGACGACCAAACTGAGTGCCGATGGTCCATCTCGTCTTCCGGGCTGGAGTCTACGTGACTCGCCTTGTGCTTGGCTCGAGACTTTACAGCACATGGCTCGCAGTAGACACCAGTGGCGCGTCTGCTGCCGTCTCCTAATCGGATTGCCTGTTTAAAGTGTGTTTGGTGCTGAGTTATCTGCGGGTAATGGCTGATTATGACGCATGGCAGTGAAAGCCGCAAGGAAGCTGTCTCGCTGATGCCGCCTTATCTTTGCACGATAGCCAGCTGTTTGTGATGGTATGTTGTTAACACAAGGTGTAGGCGCCTTGACCCTGAATGTTTGCTTAAGGCATTAAGGTTTTCAGGTAAGTCCCCCTTTCTCTCCCTCTTGTTATCTTTTATTCCATAGGTCATCATGGTTGTATGGGTAGCAAAGCATCAGTTCAAATGGCTGATGTACTTCTGTCGTTGTTGTTGTTGATGTTGACCATAGTGCAGAAGTAATGTGCCATTCATTGAGACGGTCTCCTTGATGCTTGCTGTGCAGTGCCCCTGCATCATATTCACCTTTCTCAACTACAGATATATCAGGAAAATACACATTTTAAATAAGTTATTCGCTTAGGACACAATAGCGTTGCGCTTTTACGAGCCGTTTTTGCGATCCCATGAGTGACACTGAGAGCGCTCAGTTAGCCGTCAGTGCCATTTTCCCCCTCCCTTGGGTTTTACACATCCTCGTTCCGGCAAGCGAAACGTAATCTCCCGCCCGCTCTACAAGCGGATGTACAGAACCCGTGCCCAAACCAACGCATCTCATTCGGTATCATGATCGGCCCCATGGGCTTGAGAATCACAAGCCTGCATTGTACTCCGAGGGCAAGGGTTCTAGCCTGCGTAATGTCCTGACGACTCCTATTATCCTTCTCCCACATGCGGTTGGTAGTGGTTGGGCAACAGCGAAGCGTCGGTACTGCCTACCGGGTTATGTGTTGCTTTTATACACTAACCTGATCGTCGCCATCTTGGTGTTTATAATGCAATAGTGCTCAATTAAACAGACTAGACCACACCAGTCACCGTGTTGCTCACCGCTTACGATGCGACTTGCAGTTTAGCCAACGGGGCTTTATTTCAAAGTTGGACTCTGTCCAGTGTCATAGTGCACCCCCGGATTCCCCACTACCTTTGGATCGCGTCAAGGCTCCTAAACAACTATGAATGGCCATCTCTCGCCCTCCACTTCTTCTCGCGTAGATATTCTGTAGGTGACCATTTGTCACACTTTAAGTATGCGGCCGATATAGCTCACTTGGGATCAGATGCACATGCCGTGCGAGCGCTACCGAATAGATCGGCGCGTAGCACTACATCCTTTGAATGATACGTTGCGTCGTCAACATGCTACCGGGTTGGATCGATACGCCGTTCGTTTACACAGCCAAGGAACAGCTATGTGGCTTACTTACCTGGGTAGGTGTATCACCAATGGGACTGAGGTGCAAAAATTGTATGCTTAAGAAAAAGTAGTTTACACCACTTGAATGCGATCACTGTTACTCTATCAGAGCCTGATCGCTATGCGCTCGAGACATTAGGCGACTATCTATGCACTTGCAATGCGTCGCTCATGTGCGATGGCAGAACCCAAAGGGAAATGCTTCAGTTAGTTATTTCCAACAGACCCTCTAGTGCCTCATTGATAGGTCTGTTAAACTCAACTCATCTTTGTTGGCTAGATCCTCTTTTAAGAGCCCAAGCTGCGAAAGTGGTTATCTGCTGTGATAAATATCATTAACCATTTGCATCCACTCTGCGCACCCATCCTCGAGCTCTCTCTCCGCTTGCACGTTACGTGACTCGCGCTTCTTCCATATCTATCCCTATTGCATTCACATTTGCAACTACCAAGCGTTCTTCTTCTGTTGCTAGATGGTTGGCATGGTCCGCTGTTGATCCATTTTTTGTCTGGTTTTTTGGCACCTCTATACTACTAGCTCGTGACTCAGTAATACTTACCTTTGGCCCACTACAATCTGATCCATAATCCAATTATGTACCAATACTGCGCTTAATTGAGTGGATGCGTCAGAGCTGGTCAATCAATGATCACATGGCGGATAATTATATCATACTGTTAGGTTGACGCCGGGCACCTTAGTAGTAGTAGTAGTAGTAGTAGTGTTGTTGCTGCTGCTGTTGTTGTTTTTGTTGTATGGATGGATGTTGGCTAAACATTTGTAACCGACTCTCGGTGGTCAATGAGCGTAAACGTTGCTCTGCCATTAACTCAGCAGTTCGACTTTGCTATCTCATGTTGTCTTGAAAGCCAGTGCTCATGCAGCTCAGTCGGTTTGGGATCCCCTACCTCCACACTACGTGACACACGATCATTCCTTATTCTGTTTTACCTAAGACAATGTTGCGCATTTAAACTGCGTCTCTGCCTTCTACTTTGGAATTTATCACATAGATAGGCTTGCGGAAATCATAACCATATTTTCTTAACCTGCCAACCAAACACCTATGCGCTAAATGTAGCCTTTAAGAGCATTAGTTTTTGCGATTGCTTTCGCAATATACATTTTAAATTTGCCCACTAAATCCTCTTCTGTAATGCAACACACCTGGAGAATTGCTCAGTTTACTAATGCGTTGTGGGAATGCGGTGAAACCTCAGTAAATTGACCACAAAAGGGACTGCACCAAAATCGTTAACATACAGAAGTTTGGATCCATAAGGTTTACATGATAAACGTTCAATCACTGAAAAACGATCAACTTAGAGAAATGAACAGGATATCGATATGGTAAACTTCTGAACTTTTACTGTACTTCCATCGTACTTTCATCTAACCAGTCCCTATATCTCCCTCGAGTTCCTCAGTTCAATTTGTAGTGTGAAGACACTTCGCTTTTCCGTTCCCTCACAACCTTCAGTGTTCTCCACGTAAGTGTGCCCTGCATCCGGTGCCATCCACCAGAGTCACCGAACCGGGTTCTGAATGTCTGGTAAAATTTATATAACCTGTTTCCTTTTTTCCTGCATGCGAATTTCGTACACCTCCCATTCTCGTTTATTGCTGTTTTTCACTACTAATGAGTAGGAAGAATTTTGCTGAAAGTTCACCTCATCACTGAATTCTCGCAACACCCAGCACAGTGAACCGTTCGTGAGAATGTTCCCAAGGTTACATTGAATGGAGCCTCCGAAGGAAAACACTCAATTTTCAGGGCAATGAAACATGTTGTGCGACCACCTGAGACGTATTTGGCTTGTTACACGGGACCTTCCGTACCATGGAATCGCATTACACTCGCCAACCAATCACGACGCATACCGCTGGACGAACCACATCACTTAACCTCATTGTATCCCAAGTCAACTCCGTGTAGCCTAAGTTAGCTTTCGTTCCCCAGGTTAGCTTAAATGTGGGCACCCTGACTTAGCTTAGGTTGCCTGTACCTAGGCGAAGTTCATTTACGCCTCCTCCTAGCATTGGTTGCGTCAGCCTAGCCTCGCCTTGACCACATTCACCTATGTTGACTTACACCAGCTTTGTCTAAAATTGCTTGTTTCCAAAATGCCTAGTGTACCCTATAATAACTCACCCTAGCGCAATAGCTATGCACTCTAACTTTCCACCTTTTTCTGTGATGTTACGTAAGCAGGGCTACGTGTGTGTGGCAGACATCTATACTATCTATTTGTAGTATACGACGGTTCGTCGTGCTTTTAACGAAAACTTAGGGGCAGCCAACATCTGTTGTACGGGATAACCTTACATCGCTACCAGAGACACTAATCGAAGACACTGCATAACTTGTTAGTTCCTGTAGGTATGATGTACACGTGGCACACCAGCTAAGGTCAACGATTTCCAAATCCTGAGAATCCATTATCTACCATTTCAGGTAATTAGTATGGATAAGTGAGTGTTAGGTATCTGACTGGAATTACTGTTCCGCCTGAGTGTATACCTTGTTGCAGATTGATGGCGCACATTGCGACGCAATTTTTTAGCAGCATTCCTCACATAGGAGGGAGGGGAGCCAGCTATTCCGAATCGTTGCAACAATATGGCTTTTAAGGTGCGCAGCATGGAATGCAGTAGTGTTATAATTGAGGGAACGCCGCCTCTGAGATAATTGCGTGATTGCTTGATAGAGTGTCGCTGGCACGGTTGGAGCACGCCTAAGATGACGGCTTGATACGCTGACCACTCGAACGGAATTGCGCTGTCCTGATGACGCTAGCTTAGCCGGTAAGGCGGATAATTGAGCGAGCTTGTGAACAATCCTAGCCGCACGCGTTCGGATTGACCCTGAGCCCTCGGAATTTACGCAGCCGAGGGGGGGTTCCCGATAGACACGCGCTAATGACTTAGACGCGAAGGCTGGCCAGCTAACGACTCACACGCAATCACGCGACCCGACCGACTCCCAACTGAGGCGAAGAGAAAGAAAAGGCAAGTGGTCCTCTGAATGCTCTTTTACGACCGACAAAGGGCGATCACAGCCGATGCTATGGGTTATTAAGTTAGGGAAAACAGTCACCACGCCGAGGTGGTAGTTTGTAAAAGGCCATTGTCAAAAGCGGCGTAGTTGGGCCGCGTCTCGGAGTGGCTGAGCTTTTCTGCGTTGTGGGGAGGAATTGGACTCCGCTTCCCACAGCCATTATGCCGGAGTTACTGGCGCGTTTTTGCGGGAATATTTGACGTGCCCGCAACAAGTAGTTTCTGTACATCTGTGCACGGTTCTTTGGAAGGCGACCACATTGCCAGCACTTGAGAAGTTTATTTGGGAAGCTGGGACACGCGTAAACAATCGCTCCTTTATGTTCCGCGTTTGCCCCCGCCAGAGAGGAACCGTCTGGTTGATGCAACGTGGTTGTCTGGTATATAAGGTCACCAGCGACAAATCTCTGCATCTGATTGACTAAGACTACCGCCTCAGGTTTTCGCGCGACGTTGTGTTTCATTGCCCAGAAAATGGAACCTTTTCCCTCAGAGACTAACCTCCAAAGGAAAAGAGATCCGTGACAGACCTCAACCTTGAGCAAATAACCGAAGAGACGTGATGGAGTTGAGCCGAATTCACTGCGAATCGTAACGAAAAATCGTCCATCTGTGCTGAGTGAATGGTAATCTTGTTTCCGAGTAACCTTTTGGCACCTTTTCCAGGTCGCACGTTTCGCAGCATGCACGCATGTGGCTTATCGTTTCTACTAATCTCCAATGGGACTGTTCTGTCGGCCTGTAACTCACATGATCACAGACCTGCCCTGTAATCTGAGGCTGCGGGGTCGAGTCTGCGTAGGCTTACTGCTGATGCCGTTTTTGTGCATGATTTATCAGCTTTTTTGCTTCTCTTTTTGTCATCTCATGGCATTTCGTTTGCACTTTTTGTCAATCTGACATGCATGTTAGCTTTTGATTGTTCTGTGGGATGCCCTTGTGGTGAATTGTTTTCATTGTTAGAATGAGTTAAGGGAGACCGAATCAGAGTAAAGAATGCTTTTCGGTAATTCTCAACAGACTCAAACATTACATGGTGACGACAAAGTGATAAACATGCCGGATTGGGCTGCGTGCTGATCAAAATGTTGAATTCCAACAGGAACAAATCAATAAATTACGGGGTCATTGAAGGTGGTGGCAAATTCTGTACAGGGGAAATCACAGCCGAAGTGGTAGGCCACGGTATAAGTAAACGACGTACAAACTGTTTTTGTACGCACAATTCCGGCTTGAGGTGGCGGATATAGATAGCTTCCGCAATAGACAGGAGATGTTTCCGGAATCCGCGCGAGAAACGCTCAGGAATAGTATAGAGGACTCTCAAGTCGATTTCCGGCCCTGCGTGACCGCGACTTCTAAAAGGTGAGACAAGATGCAACTGTTACTAAACCTCGCTTCGCCTTTATAAAACCACTTCGGGATGTGTTCGCAAATCCTATGAGATAGGCGCATCGTGGTACGACCCGCGTATCGTGCACCACAGAAGCATTGTCAACATGCATGCGACTGAACACTTACATGCATGTGCTAGCAAATGCATCGCCATTCTCTCTCTGTTTCTTTCTTGACTTACAAGAGTTTGTTCACTGTACTTCTTTATTTCCTTGAATAATTGCTTGACTCACGTGGCTGAAAGTCATTTAGTAACTTCACTCTTGACCAAATAGTGATTGCACCTTTTATTCTTCATTTACCGCGTCCGTTACGTTATCAGTCAATGCTAGTCCACTGTTAACGACCCGCCATCCCTCGTACACTTAACGTCCGTGACCCCACGCGACTCCAAAACACATGGGTGTCAGATGGTAGCTCCGTAGCATTGCGCTTCTCGGGTACCGTTCCTCACACATTGTACGCTATGCTTTATTTTCATGCTCCTACGTCTGCATCCTTGTTCACAGAACTCAGACACTCTATGCTTCAGTAGAGACGCTTACTACTTTTTTACCATGATTGTATGTTCGAGATCTATTGAAACATTCCCGGGCAGTGGCCGAGTGGTTCAGTCCATATGTGGTGGTCACCGATGCATGTTTGTGTGAATGCGAACCATTTCACAGCGTCCGCACCCCGAAAACAACTCATGCTCTCCATGTGGCGACGGAGCATTGGTGCAAAGTACTGGCTCGTTACTGATGCGATTTAGCTTATCGCCTATGAGCTGTCGACGGGGTTGCAAACAGAAATCGACCGCGATTTCTTGTGACATCCTGACTCACTCGCTTTCGTGCGGTTCTCCTCACCAACTTCACTGTAATCTGATTCGTTCAGGCCGACGCGCACATCCTTGTCTTTTTAGCGTCTGATACCGTTTGCAGAGCAGTACAAATATCGGAATTTATGGGTCTGCTGCTGGTCAATGGCTGTGGTAATGACGACCTTGAAACCTGTTAGTACAACCATTGTCTGGTGTGTGCGTTACCTCTCTCCACGCGATTTTCATGTTGGATTATGCGGACGTTTTGTATGCTCAGTGCCCCACGGCTGTCGTCGTGTCAATCGGCCGGATCTCAGTTTGTCGCAATCAAGCGATCAGCTTGGACTGTCAGGTTCCACCGAATAGGATTCACTGACCCGGTGGTACCTCCATAGTTCACCTTGTCAAGTGGTCCCACCCACCCCATGCTTATACTTCCGCATGGTTACAAAGAAACGGAAGGGGATTTAGGTGCTATGCGCTGAACAAATAGACTCAGGCAACCATCACACATCCGGTAAAGCACACTGGGCGGTCATTTTATCCTTTCGCGAAACTTCATTAGCGTACAACACCACTCTCAACCTGATGGGCAGAGTATAGAACGCTGCTGTTTGTCCAACCTTCTTACACTTTTACGAAACCTGGCCCGTCTGATCGGCAAGCACAAAGAGACTATTTACGGTTGCTCATCATCGCTGTCTTCGCATCTTGGCTCATATCTAGTGGGAACACTGTGTGAGCAATAAATGTGTCCACTTCCCCTTGTCCATAGTGAAGACAGCTTGAATGGGGCACTCTACACCGTAATTTCACGCACCAGGCCTTGATTTCTGGGTCAGATGTTGGGCATGCTAGTACACCGACTTTCCCGATCTGCGTTGTTTGCGCGACCGGGGTGTGGATGGAAGAAGTGGAGAGACCAGTCAGTGACTTGCTCAAGAGGAATTGAAACTCTCACTTCGAAGTTCGCCTCGGTTAGTGCTTTTCTACTCATTGCTTGGGGTCCGAAAGACGTGTGGTTCGCGACACTTGTTAACACGGTCGAGGTGGGAATCCTAATAGCGTTCGTATTGCGAATTTCTTTGCCCATCCCTGTCTTGCTTTTCCTCCCCCTTTAACCACGACCTAATTCTCAAACATCTTCTATATTCGTATTGTGGCATAATGACTGTGTGTTTAGCCTTTAATAAACGTGAAAATTGATGATGCTGCTCGTATCAACTAATTATAACACAGACTCCCTGATTCATATAGCCCACCGTGGTGATTGAGTTACACAGCATCCTACTCACTCTCAAACCTGCAGTCCCTTTCTTCTTAGACTCTTGCCTGACTCCGAGTTTCGCAGCAGAATTCCAGTCGTTCGTCACAAATCGTGTCCATCAATGGGGTGCACATGCCTCCACGGATCCACCCGCTGTGATTGATCTTACTGAACGACTGATCGAAGGGGTTTGTGGTCACTGACAATGCTTTCTTTACTTTGAATGTCCAAACTCGTCGGTTGCATGATCAGGTTTTGCGTTCCTCCTCACTGTCTCGCTTCGCTACAGTTTCTTCTCAGCGGCATTTCTTGTGTCAGTCAATCCCACAATTCGGCAAAGCCACCTGGCCAATTGATTGTGACTGAGGACGAATGCAATCTATTAGCTCTAAGTTAATAAAGACCTGCAGCATCTTAACTCCCCGTCATCTTTGCATGAGAATCTGTACGACTTCTCCACTCCACTAATCTCTCACTACTTGCTTGGTCACATTTTCAGCCTCTTTGCTTTCACCTCTTCCCTGAGTGTGCTCAATCTCAGTTGCAACAGGTTAACCGAGCTACCTGAGGATATCGATCGATTCGGGAAGTTATGCGTCCTGGATCTCACGTACGTTCGCTTCTCACTTCCTCTGTCTTCCCACATCATACTTTGGTTTAACACTTTTGTGTGAGTTTACTCAGCGCCCCATTGTGATAGTCTGGTGTGGTTCTCCAGAGTTTACCGTTCCATCTGACACTATTGAGCCACCATATTAGCACACAGTCGCTCAGTTGGAAGTACGGGGCATTTGCGTAGTCTACCAAAATTTGGTTTTAAACAATACTCTTTTTAAGCACGTCCTTATTGATTGATTCATCGGTCCTTTAAAACGTTATGTTGGCTGTTTTTTCTTTTCCCGAGCTTTTTGGTTCGGCAAAATGCTCCTGCGTCTTTTTTAAGGAATACAAACTTCATATTGCTTTCCTGGATCTCAGAGAATATACAAAACAGTCATAAATGTGCTCTATGGTGGAAATTTGTTTTGTAGATAATTTAACCACCTCTCACACTTTACAAGCTACAACGTTTGTCCTAGAAATCTTCACATAGCTTTGTCATTTGAAATGATAACCTGTTTACCGAAATGGGTAATTCGCTTGCGGACAAGTCAACACCCTTACCACAAATCTGCAATACCAGTATTTCAACTTTGTCATTTGGTTTAACTTACTGATTTATAAGTATCTAGGCTCGGATCAGTCCGGTCCCTCAACCACAATCTGTGCATCGAACTACGACGAACCAATTGAGTAGCAAGCTCTGTGGTTACAACGACAATTGATATGGCTGCGAATAAATGTAAGAACGATAGCAGCGTGAACGCAAGTTGATCAGAAGTCAGGAAAAGTCTAAGCCCGCTAGAAGCACAGGAGTTGCTTAGACTGCCACCGACTGACTCCTGGATCAAGCTGTCATATAGCGCCGATTGGTATTGACCTGTATTCTACGGGGTACCGGTTCTGGCCTGCATACGTGGTGGCAACGTCATCGTATCCCAGACCACCAATAAAGCACTGGTTATTGCGTGGCAGCGAGTGTCTGTACGAAGTGCCGATGTACTGGCAATGCTCGTGTTAAAGAGCGTTTCAAACTGGCATGCTTCCCGTACCACCACTTGGACTTTATTCGTCTTCGTCTAGTCGAGTGCAGTTTTAGTATGCACAACACATGCTGTGATTTGCACGAGTTCCGTATCAACTCATCCTCGCCTTGTTTAACTTAGAGTGATTTTCCCTTTCTATTTGAAAGCTCCGTCTGGCCTTCTAATGCGTTATTTGGAGTAAGAGAGAGAAAGGTGGAAGAATTCATGGATGGCTGAAGTTCGTAGTGACGAGATCCTAATGGATCAATAACCCTCTACTCCGCTGTTTCTGTCGTGCACTCTTGTTCTGGGCTTCTTCTCGTGACGACCGCTGGGTGAGAGTACAATTACGCCCTTCTAGCTAAGAGCTAGGACGCACACATTTACGTGAATCGACTGAGTCATAACACATTTCCCACTACATTTCGGGTATATGTCTTATTATTGGCTTTCGCTGAGGACCCAAGTCCTTCTCCGGTTCAGGTATGGACACCCTAGCAGTATATCAC
>OX104069.1:108701706-108739163 GCA_944474145.2 Dicrocoelium dendriticum
TCACGACTCTACGAATAGAGGATTTATCAACCTTGAAAGTAAAATAGCGCATTGCTAATCCACGAGTGGAGTAGTAGTGTCTTTTGGACGCATCCCAATAAGTTATCTGCGTTCCCCGGTGCAGGCCTGTGCTTTTCCTTGTTTCACCTCGGTCCATACACATTGGGAGAAGGGCTTTTTCACTCTCATTTAACGTCGAACAGATGTTCTCTATTTGCGAGCCGCTTTCGCATGCCACAGCAGATAATTGACCCACTGGGCTCTGATTCGTGTCCGAGATCCACCACACCTTGGCATCTACCTGCGTTGGCACAACTATGTGGTGCTCGATCATCGTCCATTTCTTGGAAGTCACACGAGAGCCATCGGTTGTCGTTAGTACGAAAGTATGTGAACGAGCCATTAGGCATCATT
Source organism: Dicrocoelium dendriticum (assembly GCA_944474145.2). Classification (NCBI taxonomy): domain Eukaryota; kingdom Metazoa; phylum Platyhelminthes; class Trematoda; order Plagiorchiida; family Dicrocoeliidae; genus Dicrocoelium; species Dicrocoelium dendriticum. Next base: position 108,702,121 of record OX104069.1, read on the forward strand.
TGCAATTGATCGAGTTGGGCTGGCTCCAACTGTTTAATAAACTGGCTTGGCATCATAACGTTGCTTCCCAACCATTAAGCAGCTTCACACATACATATTTTTCTCGTACAAACTACCTGATCACGGTTTGCACCACATATTATTCACATAGGCACATTATGTCACTCCTTATCTTAAATTCTTTATCTCAAATCCCCAACTTCCAGCCGCAACTCTTTGTGTACTCTCCCCCAGTCACTGAGTGCCCTGTCTCAGCTAACTACGCTCAAACTGGACGGCAATCCTCTCGGCCCAAAACTTCCAAATGAGGCCATTCTGGTCGCTCCACTTGCGAATTCGTTGGAACATTTGTCACTCAGAGGATGCAAGCTTCGTGAGATACCTGAAGTGTCCAGATTGCAAGCCTCCAATGCCCCGCGTCTAGTCTACTTGGACTTGTCAGACAACGATATAGACACACTACCTCCGGAACTGGGTTTGTGTACACACCTGAAGTGAGCACTGCACTGGTTGGTTGCTTGACCTCAGTTGAGTGAAAGAACCAAGGGAGACAGAATCTGAGTAAAGAATGCTTTTCGGTAATTCTCACCAGACTCAAACATTACATGATGACGACAAAGTGCTAAATATGACGGATTGGGCTGCGTATTGATCAGAATGTTTGCTTCCAACAGGAACAAATCAATTAATCACTGGGTCATTGTAGGTGGTGGCAAATTCTGTACAGGGGAAATCACAGCCGAAGTGGTAGGCCACGGTCGAAGTAAAGGTTATACAAACGGTTTTTGTACGCACAATTCTGGCTTGAGGTGGCGGATGTAGATAGCTTCCGCAATAGACAGGAGATGCTTCCAGAATCCGCGCGAGAAGCGTTCAGGACTCTGAAATCGTTTTCCGTCCCTGCGTGACTGCACTCTAGAAGGTGCGACAAGATGGAGCTGTTACTAGACCTCGCTTCGCCTTTGTAAAACCACTTCGGAATGTGTTCGCGAATCCTATGAGATAGGCGCCTCGTAGTACGACCCACGTATCGTGCACCACAGGAGCACGAGTACAGATAAACAAGCATTGATCGAGTCACCGAAGCAGCCTGCCTTTTAAAGGCTTGCTGTAATATGGTATGCGTAGGGGAACCGCGAAATAACTCTCTTCAACAGCGTCTTTCAAGCGTTTGGACAGGATAGCAGCCGCAGTGTCGCTTTTGAAAGAAAAATACACAATTAGTTCGTTCTTGGGTACATTCATCCTCAGTGCTTTTATCTTGCATTCTTTCATATGTTTGAGGCTGAATTTATCTGGATACCTATTCGCTCTTAGTGAGTCACCGATCCTCTGTAATTCTTTGGTTATGGTGTCTGGTGTGCAAATTCTGTGTGCGCGGAAGGCAAGAGTGCGGATTAGATTTCGTTTGTACTGTAATGGTACCGCACTATAGTTGGTGTAACGTTCAGTTCAAGTTGCTTATCTATACACTGTTCTGCTGCACGATCCATCGGTGTTTCTTATGATATCAACGTCCAGGAACAGTAGTCGGTTTCCGGACTTGTGTTCACATGTGAATGGGATCACCATTAGGACCACTACTAGCAGATGTGTTTATTGCAATGTTGGAGTATAACGCATTAAGAACGCACCTCGACGAAGTCGAGGTGTTTATACGCTATGTTGACGACACATTTATCCTCTGCAAATCGAAAGCGCAGTCTGTGAAACTGTTAGTACTCTTTAATGATGCGCATCAAAAACTAAAATTCACATGTAAGCACTAGTCCGGAAACCGGTTACCGTTCCTGGACGTTGATATCATCAGAATTACCCATGAACCGTGCAGTAGAGCAGTGTGTAGATAAACAACTTGAACTGAACATTACACCAACTATAGTGCGGTACCATTACAATACAAACGAAATCTAATCCACACACACAGAATTTGCACACCAGACACCATGACCAAAGAATTACAGAGGATCGGTGACCCACTAAGAGCGAATAGGTATCCAGATAAATTCAGCCTCAAACATATGAAAGAATGCAAGATAAAAGCACCGAGGATGAATGTACCCAAGAACGAACTGATTGTGTATTTTTCTTTCAAAGGCGACACTGCGGCTGATGTCCTGTCCAAACGCTTGAAAGACGCTGTTGAAGAGAGTTATTTCGCGGCTCCCCTACGCATACTATACTACAGCAAGCCTTTGAAAGGCAGGCTGCCTTCGGTGACTCGATCAATGCTTGTTTATCTGTACTCGTGCTCCTGTGGTGCACGATACGTGGGTCGTACTACGAGGCGCCTATCTCATAGGATTCGTGAACACATCCCGAAGTGGTTTTACAAAGGCGAAGCGAGGTCTAGTAACAGCTCCATCTTGTCTCACCTTCTAGAGTGCAGTCACGCAGGGACGGAAAACGATTTCAGAGTCCTCTATACTATTCCTGAGCGTTTCTCGCGCGGATTCCGGAAGCATCTCCTGTCTATTGCGGAAGCTATCTACATCCGCCACCTCAAGCCGGAATTGTGCGTACAAAAACAGTTTGTACGTCGTTTACTTATACCGTGGCCTACCACTTCGGCTGTGATTTCCCCTGTACAGAATTTGCCACCACCTTCAATGACCCCGTAATTTATTGATTTGTTCCTGTTGGAATTCAACATTTTGATCAACACGCAGCCCAATCCGGCATATTTATCACTTTCTCGTCATTATGTAATGTTTAAGTCTGGTGAGAATTCCCGAAAAGAATTCTTTACTCAGATTCTGCCTCCATTGATTCATTCTGATATAGGGGAATTTTTGGATTAGTGTAGATCAGCATTCCCCGTGATTCAGTCAGTTGAGTGACTTCCCTATCAGTGGCTTTTTTTACTCTTTGTTCGCCGTCTGCCATTTCCGTTATGCCTTTAATTCTCATCATTTTTGAATTCACCATTGGCTGAGATGTAAGATTGATCGTTTTTTGTTGCTATCCGTCACTTTCGGTTCTGCTCACGGCGATCCTGTACGACCGTTGTAAATCGCATTCTCATTGGTGCATCATCACTCGCGAAATCACCTTGTTTAAATTGTCTTGGCTTACCCTTGACATCCAAGAGAGCACTTATTCAAATCGCCCTTGGACTGTTGCGGTAAAAGAAAGCAGGAACCGCGTCATCGTTTCCAGCGTTGAGAACGAACAACGCTGGATGGATTCTGTTGATGCTGGTCTATGATTAGCTGCCGTCCGTCTTGGATTCTAAAAGCCATTCATTGGTATGGATCATCGCTTTCGACTGCACAAACTTCATAATTCTGGAACCAGTGATCCCGTTCTGGGTTAGGCTGGCGACTTTTTCGTTCAACGTCACCTAAAGGTGAGGGTTCGCAGCACCCTATCCTACCCAATCGAATTCGGGCGCGATGTACCACAAAACTCGGTACTCGGACCACGCCTGTTCCTGGTCTTCATCAATGACCTCGCGAGGGTGCGCTCTCCAGATTTTAAACTGTTCGCCGATGAGCTAACATTTTGGAGTGCTGTCACTACGTCGGAACATCACACAGCCTTAATCTCCATAGGGCTTTTACACATGGTCCACCAGAAACACGCTCGAGTTGGACGCATCCAAGTGCAAAGTTCTGCGCACACGCAATCATATCACACACATCTACAAACTAGGGCCATGATTTCTACAGCGCACTTCTCATGAGAGCGATCTTGACGTGCTCGTGCGGAATGACTTTGGCTATTTGAGGTAGACACATCAAATAAAGCATATCAACACTTTGGCATCCTTCGTAGTGCGCTCGGGAAGTTAGACTCACTTGGAATGCACAAACCAAGCGTGGCTGCTCTGGCAGAAACATCAACTTACCACGTTCGAGGCTGTGTAATGCAGGGTGATATAGAACGTTACATGTTTGTCCTACCTTCCTCGCCAACTTAGGCTTAAAACCCTAAGCTTGTACAGTGCACATGCTTGGCGTCTACAAGACGATCTCCTAATGCTCCATGAGATTCTTTTGAAACATCTAAACACATTTGCCACCATTTTTCGAAACATTCAAAACACATCTCCCAGGGACCATCAGTTCAAGCGGACCACGCAGTACAGCTGACTCGAATGTCCACGAGATTTTGTCCCTCCTGATGTCACTGTCCTGGAACTCCCTTCTAGCGCACAGTGTCAGCTAACGTGTGTTGATGATTATCACAATTTAGCACGCGATCTGACGACACTTACACTGTTAAAGTACATGCCCATTACATGATCACGTTAGCGCAGAAGGAACGTTGACGCATATCAGACCACCCCGAAACTCCAGACAGAAGTACTCTAATCTGTGCTACTGCAGACCTCTTGCGCAATCCTATGACATGCGCCTTATTTTCTCTACACTGTGATTTTCACTTCAACCACCCTAGGGCACTTATCAGGTTTTTACTATTCTACCCGTTATATACCATTGTGCTACCACTTTTCTCGTTGTATCTACTTAAGTACGCGAGAATATAACGGCTAACTTCGATAAGACATCATTTTAGTAAAAACCGGAGCTCCTATAGCACTAACGCGGGCACAATGACGCCAAGCTTGTATGGTTAGTGTGGTGTAAACCAAAGGATTCCATTTCACCTCTGGGTCCAGCCGTCGAACTTGGCATATGACAATCGGACAAAGCAAGATTGCTATTCTCAAGACAGCTAACTGCGCTCAGTTCTGTGGATTGGAGAAGCCTGTTAAAATCGTTACACTAATCCCGAGTGAAATGAAGCTCGAAACGGCCAGCCACTTTTGGTATCCTAAAAATTGCAACTGCGGTCTGTGTTCCGCGCCAAGTTCACCAGCGAATTTGCTTTGCAGGACTTTTTGCTTTAATAAACCTCTTGCTCTCTTTGACAGCGCATATCCTACCTTTAGTTTGTTTTCTTTTTGCATGCCTAGTGGTACCGAGCTTATCTCGTAACCTTGCACCGCGTTGATTCGAATTCGCATAGGAGGGTGGGCATCCTCTCGGTATACTCAGCCCGCGTGCGACTGGTGCTGGTCGCACGGCAGCGAAGCATCGTTACGGCGTACAGCTGACACCTTACTTTGCATGCTTTACTTTCCCTTGTGTTACAGATCCCTCCATCTCAACGGGAACACATTCCGAATTCCCAGGCCAAACGTTATTGCCAAAGGAACCCCGGCTGTTTTGGAATATCTCCGATCTAGAATTCCTTGCTGACCTTGCGTTCCACTTCATCCTCCTGGCCGGTGTTTGCCAAGAATTCCCTGCTTTTCCAATGTCGGACGTATCACGAACCTACTTGTTATCTACAAGAGTTCTCTTAATAATATTGTTACTCAGCCCTCGTAGTACCGAAGGCAACTTACTTTCTCATTTCTATTCCTAATATGTTACGCCGACTATATGAGTTTGAGTCTCTTTTGTGTTAGCGTCCAAAACTTCGCCCTGTTCATCTGCTAACGAGATTCCGTTGACTTTTGTTACATTCACACCCCCATTGGCTCTGAACTCATCCTTGCCCTTCTGTTACGTACTCCATCCCACCCGGTCTTCGAGGAGATCCATTTGCTTTGTAACTACACTTCTCCACCACATATTCACGAATTGCTCTATGCATCACCACACCTGCCTGTTTACTGAATCACGGGATAGCTCGATTGGCTCTAACTGCGGAGGGGCTTGACACAGCGATGGACCAAATCTAAATTACGCTCAACCCCGCACTACTCATAAGTAATCAAAGATTCGTCCGTATCACTTCTTACCGCTGTGTCGCTATGCCGATATTCGTACCTCTCGGGGGCCAACCGTGTCCTCTGCACAGTTCGTAATTGGCGTGACAGTGTAGGAGGAGTCGTGTTGTATCGTAGTCAACCGCCAGCCATGCATATCTGCCGTCGTCATACATGGCATAATGGCACAAGCTACATGCATCCGGAAGTCGTTCGGTCAGAATCACGCAGGGGTACGGAAAATGGGCATCACTACCGTGACCCAGAAGGTTAAAACGTCTAGCTGGTACCTTTTCCTACGAGTGGGGGCCTGTTTGACTGCGATGAACCCTGTCAAACTTACACCCAAATCTCCAATACTCATAAGTAACACGCACCTTTGACGCTTTGGTCTCGAACAGACATTAGGGCACCGCTTCCTGACGATTATCACAAACCTCGTCCTAAATCAAAAAGCCATCATGATTTAGGAGTTGCTATATCAGATAGCCGGTGATATGAGAGAACGTACGACAACAAATCGCATCATTTAACCACAGTATAACAATACAAAGCGTTATGGCCATCCCGCCACCATGAGTTTACTCGGCGGATCTTTCCGTTCGGTCCCTTTAGACTTCATCGATTTACCCAAGGTGTCATTTTGCTAATCAGACGAATGTCCTCACTTCACTCAGTGATTCGTTGGTCCGCAATCAAATGGGTCACTTTAAAGTTTTTTACTGTCTGTCTTGTTTTCACCCTTCGATTTTGTTTATGGACAAAGTTCAGCTTAGGATTTTTTTTGGGGGGGGGGGAGTGCAATTCACTGCTACTCAGTTTGTGGTCAGCAGATCTGATTAAACACACATCCTTGATGTTTCTCGGCTTTTCACGTGAGAGATGTTGAAGTTAGTAGGTCCGCTTTGCTGTAACCAGTGGTTGTAACGACTCTTTTAGTCGAAACAAACGGGTGACTCGCTCGGAAAGTTAGTCGATTGCATTCGATTCTTTTAAGAGAGCAAGACCGAACAACACTTTTATGGGATAACCTGAATTCAGATTATTTCGTGTCTTCTCATTCAGCTGCTTACAAACAATATCGTGGGAAGAGCAAAGGAATGAAAAGGAAATCAATAAAACACTGAAAATCAGGGTCATCGCCTACGTCTTACCAGGGCAAAGCAAGACTGGCCACAAGGTCGACAAGTTTGTAAAGGTTAGGTTTCATTCGTCGGATAGCAGAGGCTTCAGCGAGACGAAGCAAACTCGCGTTGTTTTGTCTGCTGATAACCTTGAATGCGTCACGTGGGTTTTCACACAAGGTACGATTGAGCTGGCAGGGAGTTTAGGGCCACTATTTGCCAGGTTCCTTGGAACATGATCCTAGTTGATAGCCTTTTCTCGTACGATTCGTGAACTTAGTCACCACGCATTTTCTCCTTGTGAGCTGAATCAAGCGCCTAGAACGAAGGTGGATCCCGCACGCGTCTAAACGACCCCGAGAGAGGAAGAGAAGAAAAACAAGTTCTTCGCGGCAGACGTTTTTATTATCCCAGAAAAACGAATACGGCGTTGCTCAGGTTCACTTATCGGCAGAGCGTGGTGGCGTATTAGTTTTTTCACACTGAATTGCCTGCGTAGGCTAAACCAGGAAATCGAGATATAAGCAAGTAAAACGGCACAATTCGGTGGCATCGGAAAGTTAAACTTTGTACTTACGGAAGCTGGCTTGAATTATATGTACTGGCATGAATACCAGTGTCGGAACCTTACATGGTTTCGCTTGTGCGATCCTATGGGGACATGAGTTCCCCTATAGCATCTGCTCAAGTTTGTACATACCGTTATTGCTACGTGTCAATCTGTAAGGTTTCGGTCCCTTGACGGCTGCGTTCCATCCTACGGTGAGGACCGATGAAGTTTGATTTGAGTTGCACATCTCCCCCCAGACACCGACTGTCGCACCGCGATTTCCTACGTATCCAGTACTATATGCAACGACAGTTGCTTGGCCGACTGGGACTGTTCACAGACCGTTCCGCGTCGAGGTTAATTTTGGTGGCGAACCCATGTGTCATCTTCCACAACGACTTCATCTAGCGTACTACCACGCTGAGCTGTAAATGTGGCTTCGATTCCCTTGTAACCAGCCCGGTAGTCATGCACGAAAACAGGAGTTCTAACAGCGAAGCCCTTGTGACCGGTGAAGATTTTAAGTTTCATCCCTGACTTCATGTGGTGTGCGCAGGTCCCGACCCATCAGTGCTTCGGCAGGAGATTGTCCTCCAGTTGATACTGGATTCTGTCTGATCCTGTTTTCGTACAGTAAAGCCTGAATAGTTGCTTCCATTGGCCTCTCCCCACCAGCTTTCAATAGCGGTCCCTTGAAGGTGTTGACGTCCCTGTCCTTTGGACTTAGGATTGTAGGCCGGTGAGCGGTGTTGGATCCAGTGCCGGCGGTACAAGTCTGAAAACATCGAAGAAGTAAATCGAGAGCTGTTATTTGAAAACAGGACATCTGGGCGTCTTTGTTGACTAAATATTAGCTGGAGGCAAGTCCGTGTGGCGATTGTGGTCGTAGGGCGAATGGCCACGAACTCGTGCTATATGGAATAAGCATCAATTAGGGTAAGATAGGAGATGTTATTAATTGGACCAGCATGGTCGATAGGTACACGAGACTAAGTCTTTTTCACTGGTTGCCAGGGAACTGGTGGCTGGCGCTGTGACATGTTGGCTGCTTGTTTACATCGGTGTCCCCGTCGATACCAGACCAATTGACGAGGCTGCAGCAAGTGATTGCTTCCATTCTTTTCCGTGTTGCATCAATTAGGGGATGTCATTGATTGGACCAGCATGGTCGATAGGTACACGACATCTTTTGTGCTGGCGCGTGATTGCTGTGTCACATCGGTGTGGCCCTTGATAGCAGACCAATTGACGGGGCTGCAGCAAGTGATTGCTTCCATTCTCATCGTAAAAGCAATTTTCCATTTCGATGCCGCGAGTTTACCCCTATGGATTTCTTTGTTCATTCCTCGATAACCTACTTTGGCACTTCCGCAGTCGGCGTTGGCTTTCTGGGGGCCAGCCCTGTCCTCCGCACATTCATAACATGCAACGCAGTGAAGGATGAACCGCGCTATATCGCAGTTAGATATCACTCATGGCGGTCTGCTGCCGTCGCCCATGGCTCAGTGACATAAGTCGCTGACTCGCGAGTGTAAGGTCGTGGGTTCGAATCCGGCAGGATTTGGTGGGTGCGCGATACTGACGAGTCCTAATAGGACGAAACGGCCGTCTAGCGCTTTCCTGGATGTGTGTTGGCTGTCTGTCTGAGTCTAACTATGATGAATCTCACAAAAACCGAGCAAATCCCCCCACTACTTACAAATACTTTTGTTCAACTGCTGTCTTCAGCTCTATCTGCTTAGCGCTTTTAATCTAACGATGGTAATCAAAAAGTCAGGAGGACTCGGATGACGGTGTACATGCTGCGTTACAGGATGGCTATACTTATAGGTCAAACCTATCCTCCTACATAGGCATCGCAGTCCTCAAATCGCTTGTGTTTCCGCCCAGCTGATTTGATGGGAGATACCATATTTTGGGCCATCTGCTTGTATCCACCCTGCCGATGCGCACCGGGTTTCATTAGCTGCTCACTTCGTTACTGTGCTCCGTAGCTGTCCAACTAATCGCACGCCCAATCGAAAGCCTACTGATAAGTATCTAATCTCAAGCATTCATGTGATACCTCATAAACCATAGTCCGTGCAGTCGCCTCGTCCCAGCATGGTAACGCCGCGCATAGATGCTCCGCTTGGCTGCCTGATACCTAACCGGGACTAACTCGGATTCCTCTTAAGCTGCTGTTGTGGTCAACTTCGTGCATATATTGATTAGTGGTAACATATGTTCAACACTTCCTCTTCAATCCTAAAAATCTGAAAACGCTTTTTTCCATAGTTTCGCTTGATGCTGACGTATGTTCCCGTAGTGTTCTGTTTCTGATCGGTTCGTTGAACAACTCCCCACTCCTTGCTAACTTGGATCAAGATACAAATTTGACATTGAAGTCTCTTGTAGGCGAGTGCAAACGGTTGATTACTTTGAAACACGACACCGCTATGATTGAGCAGAGTCGACCCATCATTGCCGATACTGTCCATGATGTGCAAAAAGCGAGGAAGGCTGGCTCGAACAAGCCATTCAACAGAACGCCGAACAAGCCGCCTACACCTTGTTGGTCATGTGGTGAATGGCATTTCGCATGATACTGTCCATTCAAGCGTCACATTTGTGATAAGTGCCATAAACGCGGCCACAAGGAAGACATTTGTCATCAGTCCCGGTTAAGAAGCGTGAAGCAGTTCTACCGAAGGAAGAACTTCAGGAAGCCTGACGCAGAATCACTATCAGTGATTGCCACGTTTCACAGCGGTTCTAGAACACGCCGCCGATTTATCAATGTGCTTATCAATGGAATTCCAACCCGGCTGCAGTTCTATGCGTCATCAGATATAGCGATCATTTCCAAGAACACGTAGAAGCAACTAAAAAGGTCGAAGGTGCTTGATTCCAACAAAGTCGCCCACAACGCATCCGGTGGTGTGCTGAAGCTGGTTGGAGAAATAGATTGCAAAATTACATTCAACGGAGTGGAACCGACTGAAACCTGCTACTTGTCTGACCGACCAAATTTGAATCTCCTTGGACTTGACTGGATGAAATAATTACAACGGTTTGATGTTCCAATGAGTCAGATTTGCAATAGAGTCCAAACCGGCCCAGTCCATGCATCATTGTCGATAGAAGACATGACAAGAAAGCTAAAGCAGGAGTTTGCCGCCTTGTTTGAAAATGTTCTCGGCCACTGCACTAAGTTCAAAACAAACTTATGTCTTCGCGAAGGAACCAAGCCACTCTCCAGAGCAAAAAGACCGATACCGTATGCAGTCATGGCAGCAGTTGATCAGCAGCTCGACCGACTGGAGCGAGCCGGTTTCATCACACCAGTGAACTACTCTACATGGGCTGCGCCTATCGTTGCTGTGAGAATGGTAAAGTGCGTGTTTGCGCCGATTTTTCCACTGGCCTGAATGCTGCATTGGACGACCATCAATACCCCCTTCCGATACCAGAGGCTATCTTTGCCAAGCTGAATGGTGGGAAGTGTTTCGCCAGGCACGACTTGTCCGATGCCTACCTCCAGGTCGAGCTTAATGAAAGCTCGAGAGAATTACTGACCATCAGCACTCATCATGACTTGTATCAATGCAAGCGCTTCCCTTTTGGAGTAAAAACAGTACCAGTCATCTTCCAGCAGCTGATGGACATCATGCTCGCGGGAGTTTCTGGAGCCGCGGCGTACCTGGATGATATCGTTTCAGTGAGTCTGACGGCAGAAGAACTATTTGAGCGGCTCGCTGAAGTGCTTGTACGCATCCAGTCATATGGTTTCCGTATCCGTGAAGACAAGCGTACATTTTTACACCAACCATCAAGTTTCTTGGCTTCATTTTCTCAAAAGACAGCCGTAGCCCCGATCCAGAAAATATCCGAGCTATTCAAGGAAGCCCCCGCCTGCCGACTTGCAATCGTTGCGTTCATTCTGTGGCCTAATCAGTCATTACAGCGCTTTTCTGCCCCAACTGCATCGCCTACGTGCACCGCTGAACACGTTGCTGAGCAAAGGCCAAACCTGAAATTGGACGCCAGAATGTCAGACTGCGTTCGAACGGGTCAACTCATTGCTGGCTTCAGACCTACTCCTGACTCACTTTGACCCGTCCCGAGAAATTGTCCTCGCCACAGACGCGTCGAGTCTAGGGATCGGTGCCGTAGTTTCCCATACGTTCCCAGATGGATCTCAGAAGGCGATCGCACATGCCGCCAGGACACTGACGAAAGCCGAAAGCAACTACAGTCAGATCGAGAAGGAGGCATTGGTCATAGTGTTTGCTGTGAAGAAATTTCACAAGATTCTGTATGGTCGCCGCTTCAAACTCTTGACGGATCACAAGCCGCTGCTGGCGATTTTTGGCTCGAAGAAGGGAATTCCTGCCTATACAGCCAGTCGACTGCAACGATGGGCACTCACCTTGCTAAGCTGTGATTTTGTAATCCGTTCTCAGTCAACGGATTCGATGGTCCAGGCAGATGCGTTGTCACGCCTCATTGATTCCCAGCAGCAAGAACACGAGGACACCATCCGTGCTTCAGTTGAGATCGAACCTGATGTCAAATTCCTGGTGAGCGGGGCCAGTTACGGCTGATGCTGTGCGGGCCGAAACGCTTCGAGACCCAATCCCGAAGAAGGTTACACACTTCCATGGAACCAGTTGGCCACGTTCGTGTTCATCTGCCGAAATGCAGCAGTTCTATCAGCGAAGACATTCGCTCTCAATTGTAAACAATTACGTCATGTTCTCAGAGAGAGTAGTCATCCCGCAGGTGTTGCAAGAAAGTGTTGCGGCAGTTCCATGCAGGACATCCATGGCTCAACCGAATAAAAGCGCTTGCCCGAAGTTATGTATATTGGCCGTTTATGGACAGACGGCAAGCGCAGCTAGCTGGAAGTTATGGCAACTGCGTTACCACTTCAAGGACACCGCCGAAGACTGAACTCCACTCGTGGCCTAAAGCTTGGTGCCGTGTTCATGTCGACTTTGCAAGTCCAATTAATGGCCAGAACTTTCTCATAGTGGTCGACGCTTACAGCAAGTGGCCCGAAGTGTCCCTCATGAGCAGCACGAAAGCCAGCGCAACAGTCTCGAGGTTGCGACAAATCTTCGGCAGGTTCGGCTGCCCTGAAACATTGGTGACGGACAATGGAGCACAGTTTACTTCGGTCACATTCACGGAGTTCTGCAAACGCCGCAACCATCAAATACGTGCGGTCTCCACCATTCCACCCACAATCGAACGGCCAAGGGCTCTCCTGAAATCAAGGAGGGAGGGAGACATAGAGGAGGTGATCGACCGCTTCCTCTTTCTCTACCGATCTACACAAAATCCACGAACGGCGGGTGGAATATCACCAGCAGGGGCAATGATAAAGAGAAAGCTTCGCGTGCCATTTGGTGCAGTTCGGCCGTCCTCAGAGTCCACAGCTGGTGAAAGGAAGGTCAATATGGAACGTGACTTTAATCGGCGATATGATCCTAAGCAACGTTCGTTTAAACCGGGTCAGTCAGTACTTGTACCTAATTACCGGGAAGGACACGCAAAATGGACGACAGGCACGATCCAGAGCAAGCGCGGGAACGTCATTTACAACGTGCTGGTCAGAACGCAGGTATGGGTGCGCCATGCAAACCAGCTGCGACCAACACTGTGTCAGTCAAAAACAACAGAATCCGCGGAGGTTCCATTTGAATTGTTGCCGGATAGCTTCAACTTGCCTAAAGGGCCCGTAGAAGAACCCTGTCATCAGACAAATGATACCCGACCGCAGAGCACGAAGTTTGAATCCAGAACAGTACAGCCAAGGCGATGGACCGATAGGTGTAAAACTCCTTCCAGGAGGCTTCAGGTCAATTCCAGGCTAGCATCATACACCGCAGCAGCCGTTCCAGGAGGGTAGATATCAGGGAAAAGGTAGAAACGTAAAGGAAAACCCATTATTGTAATACCTAATCGATCATCTTCGATCATGCGTTGATTTCGAAGGTTCCGGAACCTTCCATTCCTTCACGTGATCGCCCGCATACGGAGTTTTGACAGGGAGGCTGCTAATTTTGCCAGTCGACCTTCGTTTTCTAGAAACCGAAGGTCATTGAGCCCCCTATATATTTGGTGCAGCTCTGGCTTAGTGGTACAGCGTTTTGGCGGCTTTTTTGGCTACCTTTGGCAGCGCTTTTGTTAACACCTTTTTCGCGATCAACGTCGTTAGACTTTTGATTTTTCTTCGGCTGAACTAGAACTTTTGCGGAGAAATTTTTGGGTGTTTAATTCGGAATAGCGAGAAAACGTGATCTAACAGCGCGCTAATACATTTTTTATTTGAAGCATAACACTTACGAAGAAAACACTTCGGCAATTCACTTCAGGCAAATACAATTACAAGACAAATAGATGTACAGGTAGACGGACGCTGGGGATGTGATTGTTTGAATGATTCGATCAATAGTTCACTCGATACAGTCATGAGTCGCGCGAGTACGCGCGGAGACGCGCACACGCACAAAACACAGACGCGTTGGCCGTCGTAACCGCGGTCCGACATTACGGCCACGGCAAGGGTATAGATTGCATCAATGTTCTCTGCTTGCACAAATTCGGCTGAAGTATTCTGATTGCAATGGCTTCAGCGGTGGCCAATAAGCGCTTTCTGATTCCTTTCGGGTTGCGCCGTGTAGGCTACCTTGTTTGCGTCATAATTCCGAATCTGATGGCGTGTACTAAACAGATGTTCGAGGATCGAGCTGCGGACATTCTTAACCATACCGTGTTGCAAAGAGGCAGGGCAGTGCTCCGCTATCCGCCTATATAGACGCCTGGTCGTATGCCCGAGGTCACTTGTACCACAGATGCAAGTGGATTGATATAGAACAACAGATTCGCAACGAGTCGGGATTCTATTTTTGACACCTTGGGTGAGAAGTGGAACAGTATCAGCAAATAAATGAACTTTAGCGGCCGGATATGGCTTGCTTACCGCCAGTGATAGTCTCCTATTCAGTAGGTCCAAAGCAATATCTCCTTTGAAAAGGAACTGAGAGGTAAACCTCCTTCTTTCTTGCAGTCGGTATCGCGTTAATTTGAGCAGAAACCGCGGAATACTTTTTGATAAACGTCGCGGAATGCCCCTTTGCTCTGCAGCGTCTTTTGAATAAAGGCTATTTCCGCTTCTAGCGTTTCTGGACTGCAAATTCTTGCGGCCCGATGGTACAGACAACGCACGAGGTTTCTCTGGGTACCAAACTAAGAAAGTGTGTGTACTGACCAACCCAGGAAGATTCCTCTATCGAGTGAGTCATCGGTTCGAGGTCGCAACAAAACATCCAAAGTTCACCGTCATTCTCCAACTCGGAAGTGAATTTTACTGATGGATGTGCGTAGTTAAACCAATCCAGTAACTGAGCGGGATCGACGTGGGAATCACACACAATGAACGTGTCATCCCTACACCGCCGATAGAGATGAAGGGAATTGATATAGTGCCGGATAGGGTCACACTCGGCTTTTGCGAGGAAGAATTCGGCAGGTAGTGGCCCTACCGCCGACGCCATTGCAACTCCATCTATTTGTCTATAGTACTTTCCGTCGAATAAGAACTGCTTGTTAAAGGTACAGCGTAAGATTAGTTCTTTTATCTTTTGCACAAGGATTTCAGTGGCAATGTTGAGCACATGTCACCATATCCGCCTGCACTACGTGTGAAGTTCTGCTAGAACATTTATTCTTCAACAAATTAGATTGTCTGTTAATGGACATGGTACCCCCTATTCCTCTAACCTTCCCTTCTTTCCATATAGAATCTTACACGTGTGCTCCAAACATTTGCATCGTTAAACACCGCTTTTACTTCGCGCCATTGACAAATCGTTGATTGCTCAAGGTCAACTATTTCACCTTTGAAATGCTGTCCATTAGCGAATGGCTACACTGTAACACGTCTCCGTACGCTGCCACAGATCTTCCTGTGTCTGCACTTTTCCGTTACGATTGCAAGCGTATTCGTAATTTATGTACTGTCTTTAATTTAAGTTATAGGACCATGGTAACAGGAATCTATTATTACCCCTGTCCAGAGCGTGGATATATTTTAGGTCAGGGGTGTCCAAAATTTTTGCAAAGATAGCCACATTTTCTGAGATAAAATTATGTCGAGCCATATTCAGTCTGACATTAAGATGCAAAAATTACACATGTACGAAAAAGTCCAAGCCCGAATTTATTATTTCATGCTGATGCTGCGGGCCAGTTGAAATGTTAACGCGGCCTAACTTTAGACATCCCTGCTTTAGGTCCACTAACCTACGGTTTTCCGATCTCGGCCTGTTCTCTTTATTTAGTCTAGGCCTTGTATCGTCGCTACATCATGCATAGCACTAAAGCTCAGGCAGACACGTATATAGAACTTGAAACATTAGTGTTTTCAGTATTTTGCGATTTTGCATTTTACGGAACTTAGTACCACCCAACTGTGGTATTGCTTCACCTACGATACTGCTACCTACGGTCCGCTCTGTTTGTCGCCCAATCCAACAGGAGAAGTCTAGCCTCCATAGACAGTATGTGTTCTATAGCATAAACGATTTCTGGCCTCAACCAATATGAATGCATTCTGCTTGACCGGTTTGTACTCTGGCTGTTTGTTCACGTCAAGTCACGGCCTTCGCTCGAGTTTTCTAGGCGTCACTTCGCACCCGTTCCCCATATGTGCCCGATCGTACGCGCGCCAGTCACATGACCGACGCTCACCTGAGTTCGTCTGCCACTCAGATTGCCTCTGAATTCTATAGTTTGTCGGTGCTTCTCGTGTGTCGGACGGAACCCTTTCGAACTGTCGGAGCAAGGTGGGCTATACGCTCCGTTTGTTCGCCTAATACCGACCATCACTTTTACTCTGTGATTCACCATCACTTACGTTTCCTCCGTAAGACGCATATCCTATCCGTTGCTTGTAGATATCTGAAATCCACCTTTTATCAGACTGCTTTTACGCAGTGACACTTGTTCCAGTGACAGAAATGATAAAGCACTATCTTCCCAAGGGTTTTCATTTGTCTATTTCGCTCTACTACTTACATTTTGCAAGTAACCATGTTGCGGAAACTGATTTCACACAATTGTGCTTTGGATATCCTACAACCTGCTTGGATTGCGACACACAATCTCAGTAAACCTCGATCATTGAGCTATCTCCAGTGTTCTCCGCTATCTGTAGTAAACTGAACGACTGGTTCGTCTCTGTTTGTCGGTCCTTTAGGAGAAGACGACTAAGCTGGGAATCGTACCAGCGTCTGGTCAACTTATATTGAGAAAATTCACGATAGTCTAGACCTTAGCAAGCGCCTGTATGTGTGGTGTTACCGTGATTCCATACTGGTGTCAAACGGGGAAACTGTTATCGAAAAATACAATATTTACTTGAGGACTCAGTTGTATTCGAAGCAACAGATTTAATTTCAAGGTTAATGAAATATTTCAGCGAACACGCACCCTGGAAGCTCGACGCTACCCGATAATCTTAAAACCCCATTACTAAGATTTACTCCGGCTGACCAGTACACCATCCAGTGAATCTATGTCAAACAAAGCGACATTTTTTCCACTTATAATATTATCCCCATTGTTTGCCAGTATGTGATTGGATTCACTGATAAATGCCCATCTACCATATTTCATACATAACTAGCCAATTAGTGGTCTCAGTAGCCGTGTCTAAATAAATAAATTCCTTATTCTCGTGCAGTGCGAGACACGCTTATGTAGACGTGATCTTGTTAAACCTACAACTAAATGTCGCGGAATGTATAACACATGGTGTAAGTTAGCCATGAACATTGGAGCTGAGGGTTCACATATATATGTAGAAGTGCATGTGTCTATCTGTTATTCCAGTTTGAATATGTGCCAATGCAATCATGATTGATCGCGTGGATAGTATGAGAAGGGTTGAGAGACGTTCGTGGTGGGAGTGTGGTTGGTTAGATAATCATGGAGTCGGGACTTTAGTTAGAGGCGATTCACATCCGCCTCGTCGCAGTGCTATTAAACAGACGTCAGTGGCTTTTTATGGGGAGAACGCTTGCCAGGCGAAAACCCACCACTATCTGAAGCACTGTCTCTAAACATTTACCGGAACAGGGTAGACCCGAACCACCCAGTTGGTGTCACGGGGAAGTCATGTTTTCGTTGTCGATGGAGCAGCCTGCGATTGCTGACAAGCCATAAGCGAGCGATTGGAAGCTTGACAGGCGGGACCAAGGGTTAGGTAGTTATGGAGTGATTCAGGTATGTTGTGGTAATCATTTGTTTTGAAAGCTTTTTTCTAGATAGGCCTTGGTTGATTCAATCCTCTGGATAAGAACATCCGGCTCAAATTGTCCATTGATATTAGACCAGCATGGGAGTGAGTGTGTTGGAGATCTGATTTGATCCACTTTTGTCTTTGTAGGTTTATTCGGTCGCAGACCAACAGGCCAGATGGGATCCTTGGTAAGTTTCTGTTTATAACTTCAGATCTCGGGGAAGAGATGAGAAAAGTAAAGAAAAGTTGTGCAGCGGAGACTTCCAAGGAAACCTGTGACAACATGTGGTGTGAACGTAAAAGTCGTACACGTTACAGCCTAATAAAAGTGATACATTAAGACCAAAGAACATATTTGGTATTTTGTGTTTTGCGACAATTTAAAGTATCTATGCTGGGGAAGGTTTTTTAATAACTAGAAGCAGGAATGGTAGGATGAATGAGGAGAAAAAGAGAAAACGGTGGCATGTGAAAAAAGGGAAACTACATAGGAAAGCCTTGAAATGGGATGAATATATATTTACTATTTGCCCTGAAAAAACTTTTCAAGGTGATTGGTGTTTATTGCAGAGATATGAAAGCCCGACAAATTACCAACCACATCAAACTAGAAGTGAGGAATGAGATGCAAACAGTGTTTTGAAACTCAAAATCAGCAACAGCAATCAAGACGGGAGCACCAGACAGTAGAACGGGAAATGAGCTGCGTCATGTAGCTAAGGACAGAGCCCCGCTTAGAGCCCAATAGTTTCAGAGCAATAACAAGGTAAGCGAAGCAGGTCATACCGAGTTAATCCAAGGCCTGGTTACGGTTAGAAAAGTAACAAATTTCCACGAGAATATCTTTTGTAGACCAGGCTTTTAAGCCTCAATGTAATAAGCGAGGTAAGGAAACACCACAGTCATGTGAGGCAATGCGGGACGAACACATCTGGCTGACTACAAGCAAACCAGCTAAGGCGAGAGCTGGCTACATGGCTCAAACAAATAAGCGTATCATCGGATTGTAATGGCTTTAGAGAAAAAATTTGAGGAAGAACAACAATCAAGTAAAGGAAAATGAAAATCAGTGGAAGTGCCAAACATGAGTCAGTATACCTCAGTCAGCTGGTACCTGTCAGGAAACAGGCGAAGGAACTCAGACGAGACTGAATTAGGCAGAAAGAAGAGACTATGCGGCCCAGCAAACGTGGAGGTAACATTTGAGGATGCAAGCAGAGATTCAGGACACAAAATCTGAGACCAAATTTAGGAAATGCCACCTACCGTGGTCAGGGAGTCGAAAGGTGTGATGGATCAGCCGTTATTGAGCTAATCCCAGGCAGCATGCATATGAATATGCTATAAACCAGGCTTGTAAGCCCTATTGCTTCAAGCGAGGTAAGGAAACAGCAAAGACAGGTGAGGCAATGCGAGGCGAACGCATCAGGCAGACAACAAGCAAGCCAGGTGAGGTGCGAGTGGGACAAGTGGCTCAAACAAAAAGCGTATCATCGCATTACAATGGCTTCGGGTTAAAAATGGCGAGGAAGAGCAATCAAAGGGGAAGGTAACCGGAGCAGCATATGCTCATTCAGGCGTGTCTCGTGCAAATCGACACTACTTTTTACTACTTATTTATTACAAGTGGATGCTGATAGCCATCATCGATACTTCATCCATATGGAAGTCAAGTCAAAGAATTGCTTTATGCACCCTACATAGGGGAATATTCAGCTACAACACACACGATCTCGACAATGTACCAAAACAAAGCAAATCAGTGGCAAACCAATACGACAAAGAACGGGTGGATATGGACGAAAAACAATCAAGTCGACTGGTTAAGTCAAGGATGACAGAGTTGGGGTCTCGCAAAAGAAGCGAGAGGTAAGGGATGACTGACGAGCGGTAAGCTTGTGGGCGGGCATAGATTAGCTTGGACTTCTGCCTAGTAGATGAAGTTGATAAACATTCAGATAAAGCGATATGTAGAGGATGAGTTGTATCTTAAAGGCCAGCTTTTTACAAGAACTGATGTGTGTAGAAACAACAGTGTTGATAAAAGTAGGATAACGGAACACTATAAGTAACTTAAAATGCTTACCCAAAAGACCGGGAAAGATCACAAGGGTGCAGTACGTCCAATGAGGAAGAACACGGGCCTTGACAAGGCGAACGTTCAACTCACGAGGAACACAGGAGGCTCTGAGCCGAGAGGTGTCCAAGATAAATCGTAACTCATGTCACACCCAGATATTTTACTGGGACAACGCACTATATCCGGCGCTGTGATGTATTTGATTATCACTCTCTATGGCATACGTCGGTTTTCCCTTGCATTATCGAGTGATCTCGATCACGTGAGTACCCAGTTTCTTGCTACCCGTCGGTCAATTCAGTGTCACATCTGAGATTCTCGTGATATCCGGAAAGGAGAGTGCTACACACGGATACAAATATGAGGAAACCCTCTTAATTCTTTCAGTTGCATACTGTTGATTACATGCGCGATTATCGTTGGAGACTTCATTTAAAGTCATACGACCAGTGCTTTGCAACGGTTTCTTCAGTGAGTCATTAACCGTTATAATAAGCATTGTTCGCAGTGACTCGGTGGCTTCGGAGTAGAGCTTTCATTTGACATCCTCTTAGCTTCCGAGGCTCGAGTCACAGTCCTGCTATTTACCCAAGGAACACGACTGTGTACGAATCCAGTCGTGGAGTGGTAACCGTTGAAACCGAGCACAAGACTGCATCAACACAGTCTGGCCATCCGCCGCCATAATGAAAGATCACTATTATCAGTACATATGGATACCGAAGGGCATCAGTTCGACCTGGGAACGCCAAGATACCTGCAAGTGCAAAGAACCGCAGAGCGCGTGAGTTCCTCGAGGCCTGGCATTCGGGACAGAACTCAAACAACAAGCATGTAGAACTCCAAGGGGTCTACGATGCTCTGCAGGTGAGGCCACAAATAAGTACCAGATCGACAGGGCGTAGACGTGACCACTTGACCAACCCACGTGAGCCAATTGAAGACCAACATTCACAGGAAGAGACGATCAATAGTCACTTGCATTTGGCATTGGCTGACGAGACTGTGCAAATCAGACTATAACCGCACTGAGTATGTTGCTTAGTTTGGCAACGCAACGTCGGCAAAAACAAATTGCTTAGCTCGGAGAACACAAAAATCCCTTACCCATATCCGAGCTACAGATGTTCTCAAAAATTGCCAAGCATGTGAATAGGCTTATATATATATATATATATATATATATATATATATATATATATATATATATATACAATCTGTGGTACAGTTATTGTGCCATCGGAATCATGGCTGAATAGGAAAACATATGAATATTAAGAAAAGCGAAACAACAACAAAATCTACTTTGTATACTTTACCACTCGCAGTTTTTAATTTTTTCCGCTTGTTCTTTCTTTTTTAGGGGGAGGAAGAAGGGACACCGCAACAAACTGATGCACACGTCCGCCATTGACATCGGTCTTGAGCCATGGCTTCCAAGGTCTTCAACCAGCAAGTATCTGCATCTCTCGGACCCCAATCAGGTCATCATCATCATCATCATCATCATTATACATGTCAGCTAGAGGTGGTAAAACACCTCCGCTATTGTACCGCAATACATAAAGGGAATACATACATACATACATACAATACATAAAAAAAATTAATACGACAGTTGCATGCCAGCTGAGCTACCAGCAACGGATAGGCATCGTTCCGGTAAGCTACCAGCCGGCTACTAGGCAAAAAACAACAATTTAATTACATTTTACCCTACGAAATAAAATCGTAGATGGAGGGGGAGGCTAAAGGGATGGGGAGGGACAAAGAAACTCACAACAGGAACGCCACTGAGGTCGGCTCCTTGCCATGTCAGCAAGTGTATCCAGCCAAACGTGTTCATCGTCTTTTGGACCCCAACCAGGGAGCCGCGAAGCTCCAATCGAGGCTAGTTCCGAAGTGAGGGATTTCATTCCTCTGGACCAAGTCATCGCTTGGCCACCTCTCCTCTTCTTCCACCCACATCCCCGGTGAGCAAACAGCGCACGTCGAGGGAGTCGGTGGGCTGGCATGCGCAACACGTGGCCCAGCCATCGGAGCCTGGTACGTGAAATGACGGTGCTGAGCGGTTCATTCCCTTTTCCTAGGCCGTAAACAATGCGTCGAACACGCTCGTTACTCACGCGGTGTTCCCACCAAATGTGAGCCAAACTGCGAAGGCACCGATGGTCGAACGTAAGTAGCTTCTTCATGTCCGCCGATCTTAGGGGCCAGGTTTCGCAACCGTACAGTAAGGTCGAACGTACCGCTGCATTGTACACTCTACCCTTCAGGGCGAGAGTAATGTCGCGCCGTCGCCATAGGTGGCGAAGGTTAGCAAAAGCACTTCGAGCTTTCGCTATACAGTTCGTGATCTCGTCTTCGATCCCAAGGGCGCTGATACAACTTCCCAGGTAATTGAATTTCTGAACGACTTCTAGCTGATCCCCACCAAGGGTCAGCACAGGGGGTGAACCCTGCCAATCCTGGAGGAACGCTTTGCACTTCGCTGGTGCAAAACAAAGCCCGAAGCGACTGACGGCCAGTGCTAATCTGTCCAGCGCGGCTTGACACGTCTGGGAGCTGTCACAGATGAGGGCAATGTCGTCTGCATACTCTAAGTCAAGAAGTCGTTCTCCTGGGAGTAGCTCCACACCTTCCAAGTCATGTCCTGTAAATGCAATCTCCATGACTTCGTCAATAGCGAAGTTGAATAGGAAAGGTGACAGCGGGCATCCTTGTCTCACACCGCTGGAGATATTGAAGGGTGGCGACAGCTTGCCGTAAGCCCTTACTCTGCCCGTGCTACGCGCATATAATGCTTGGATAATATTTACATATTTCTCGGGCACACCTTTCCTGAGTAGACAATTCCAAAGGGCACATCGATCAACCGAATCGAAGGCACCTTTGATGTCGAGGAACACGACTACGGTGGGCCGCCAATATGTGTGACGGTGCTCCAACAACTGACGCAAGGTGAAGATGTGGTCGATGCAGCCACGACCCCGACGAAACCCGGCTTGCTCCTCACGAATCTGGCTTTCACGAGCGCCAGTCAGTCTGTGGAGAATTATGGAGGCGAGTAATTTGGAGGCGATGGAGATCAGACTGATTCCTCTATGGTTGCCGCATTCCGAGCGCGAGCCGCCTTTGAAGATGGGAACAATAACGGAGCGGCTCCAGTCGGTTGGGACAATCTCCTGCTCCCACAGTTTCACTAGTAATTCATGCAAAGCATCAACAAGAGCAAAGCCTCCAAATTTGAAGAGGGCTGGAGGAAGATCATCTGGTCCCGCGGCTTTGTTCAACTTCAACAGTCCGATCTCACGTTCGACTTCTGAGCGAGAGGGTGGATCCAAAGGGACAGCCCACGGAGCGGGGCGATCAGTGACCGGCGAATCGAACAATTCTTGCCGATTAAATTGCTTTTCAAAATGCTCAGCCCAACGCTCCAGACGTTTTGACAAATTGTGGATAGGCTGTCCACTCTCGTCACGTATAGTTTCACTAACACCAGGTCTCCTGCTGCCCATTTCCCGTATCAGACGGAATAACTTACGATGGTTGCCAAGGGCAGCGGCCACTTCCATCTCTGACGCACGATGAGACCACTAAGATTCGCGGTCTCTCTTCAGGCTAGCACGGAGTTTTGCCCGGAGCTCTTTGCGAGTTTCATTGTGCTCACTTCCAGCCGGGATATGCCGGCGAGCGTCGATAAGTTCCAGATACTGCGAAGAGACCCAATGTCCATGTTGTCTATTAGACATACCACATGAGGATTTGCCTGCTGCTAGTAAGGTCTGGCGAACATCTGACCAGTGACCATCAATTGTCTCCTGTGAGCGCTTGCTCAACTCGCATGTCAGCGTACTTCGATACGCATTCAGAACAGCTGGCTTTGTCAGTTGGCTGGTGTCTATACGCTCACAGCGTCGTCGTGGGCGTCCGCCAAAACACATCCGCATGTCAGCACATACAAGTGCATGATCGGTGTCCACACATGTGCTCCAAATCGAGCGACAATTCTGGATGCAGCCTCTCCAGCGGTAACTGATGGCAATGTGATCGATCTGCGTCCAAGGCTGGTTCGAGGCTGGTGGGCGCCAAGTCACCCTCCGGCGAGTGCTGTGTCGGAAATTAGTGCTCGCAAAAAATAAGCGAGCATCTTCACACAAATGAAGTAACCGCTCACCGTTATCATTACGGGAGCCTACACCGTGCTGACCGCCCAGATGCATTTCATCAGTGGACAACTTTCCAACTTGTGCGTTCATATCCCCCGCCAGAACAACAGTGTCCGTGCTTCTTCTGTGGCGAAGGAGCTGGGTCAGTTGGCGGTAGAAGTCGTTCTTTACCGAATCATCGCTACAGTTTGTGGGCGCGTAGGCAGCGATAACGAATAGACACCTGTTAGTCCCACGCGACTTTGAAGTTTTGAACGAGCCAGCCAAACGGACCGCACACATCCGGCTACTGATTGGAATCCAATCAACCAGAGCAGCTTCAGCCCGGGGACTCAGGGCACTACCAACACCGGCTTGGCCGGTGCTCGAAGCTGCATCGTCACCGGATAGGCGCAATGAGAAAGTGCTGCTAGTGTCACCTGAAGGGGATCGCAGAGTGAGTACAGAGCTCGAGTCTTGCAGGCGGGTCTCCGATAAGCAGCGGATATCGATCGAGAGGGTCACCAATGTTCGGGCAAGTGCTGCCTGTTGACCGATCTGAAGCAATGTGCGTACATTGAGGCATGCCAATCTGAAGGAGGATCGAGGGCTCCAAATGGAAGCCGATGAACTGGATTGGACCGCTTGGTTGGACGTGGGCTTGTCGACAGGAGAGGAGTGACGCTCCGCGTTCACATGTGAGTTGAAATTAGAAGGTAAATGCCTAGCAAAGCATGTTGGGGGAGGGCCAAGAATCGGGGGGTTGAAAACTGGGGGGATGTAAGTGAAGTTGGAATGGGACGGTAAGAGTGAAAAAGCGTAAGAGGGGGAATAAGAAGACGGGAAGGCTTGAGCAGTAGCATCCAAACCCCTATCCACTCTGCTCGATGCAGCAGATAGGGCACGGTTGATTATCCTCTGCGGTGGCCAGAGCATCAAGAAATTGTTTGAAGGAAAATTCATAGTATTGCTTGGGCAGGATACTGTCAGGTTGCCCAGGCCTAGACAGGAGAACGATTATAGTTCTCAACCAAAGCCTTTGGTTCAAAAACCTGTCCGCTAGGCAGCGGGTTTGGCGGTGGCCTACAAGGAGTCCGTTTTAAGGAATAAGGTGCCACCCTCATTCCAACCCCCAACCTGGAGGACCAGGAGGCTGAGTTTGTCTGGCCTCTAACCATTGACCAATCTGGTATGAGTGACTCTGAAGGTGCAAAAGCACCACCCAGCATGGCTCAATGGATCACTGAGGCACACAAACCATCGCACCACGGTAAGGTCCAGCCTCATAGTCGACAACGACCGGCTGAGGCCAACTGTTTCGTTAGCTTATTCATGCGGCTTCTCCATGTTTTAGGCTGTCCACCAGACCGTCTCTTCCAGCCCTGTTCAGCAACCGCAAACAAAGCACGACGCGGGTAGCGCTGGACAGGCATGCGCAATACGTGTCCCAACCACCGCAGTTGATGCAGTGAGATGAGATCCTCGAGCGAGTGGCTTCCACGTCCCAAAACACGCTGTCTAACTTCCACATTGCTTACGTGGTGCTGCCACCACACACGGGCAATAGACCGCAGACAGCGGTGCTCGAAGACGGATAGCCTGCGCAAGTCATCTTTACGAATGGGCCAGGTCTCGCATCCGCACAACAGTACAGCACGAACAGTTGCACAATAGACCCGCCATTTGATGGAGAGACGAATGTCGTGCCTCAGCCTAGAAAAAGCGAGGTGTACTCTCGAGATGCACATCGAAATCTCGTCTCCAACAGCCCCGCCAGCAGTGATGCAACTTCCCAAGTAGACAAAGCTCTCCACAACCTCTATTGTCTCACCACCAAGAGTGAGTGCAGGCACAGACACCTGCCAGTCTTGGAAGAGAGCCTTGCATTTGGATGGCGAAAAGTACATACCATACTTTGATGCTTCAATCGCCAAGCGGTTTAGTGCAAGTTGGACGACGTGTGGATCGTCATCGAACAAAACAATATCATCAGCATAACCCAAATCAACAACTCGACTACCTGGGAGGAGCTCATCGCCAGCGTTCAACGAATCGCCCAGAACGTTCTTCAGGACATCATCAATGGAAAAGTTGAATAGGAACGGAAAGATAGGGCATCTTTGTCGAACTCCACTGGAGACCACAAAGGTAGGCGAAAGCTTGCCATAAGTCCTAACCCTGCCCGAGGTCAGACTATATAGAGCGCGCAGTATGGAGACCAACTTCGCGGGGACACCATTTCCCAGCAGGCAGTGCCACAGTACAGTCCAATCGACAGAATCGAATGCTGCACGGATATCCAAAAACACAGCAATCGTTGGCTTGTGATACACATGGCGAAGCTCGTGGATCTGGCGATGTGAAGATTTGATCGATGCAGCAGCGATTAGGGCGAAACCCAGCTCGTTCTTCTCCTTGCAACGATTCGCGCGTTGGGGATAGCCTGCAAAGTATGATGGACACTAGCAGCTTGCAGACGACGGGGACTAAGCTTATGTCTCTGTATTTGGAGCAGATTGTGCGTGTGTGAATGTACTTACTGTCAGTTCACAATGTTTGTCACAATCTCTTTTATCCAAGGTAGCTATTGT
This sequence comes from Dicrocoelium dendriticum, assembly GCA_944474145.2. Lineage (NCBI taxonomy): Eukaryota > Metazoa > Platyhelminthes > Trematoda > Plagiorchiida > Dicrocoeliidae > Dicrocoelium > Dicrocoelium dendriticum. The sequence goes on from OX104069.1 coordinate 108,728,627, forward strand.
GTGCGAAGTGTGCACAGAACTCCGTAAACTATCCGGTTCGTGTGTGTGATCCTTAGAAATCGTCATTTAACTGTTCGTAAAATTGCTGACGAAGTGGGTATCAGCTAGTATCTTGCCATCCACTTTTGGGTGGCAAACCTGAAATGTGTTGTGTCAGTGCGGACTTGGTTGTTTTATCATGACGATGTACCGGCTCACGAATCGTTCATTACCCGCAGCTACCTAGCAAAACATCCAATTCCCACTCTGCTTCATCCATCGTAACAGGTAGAGTTAGCTCCAGCAGACCAGTTCCTGTTTCTTTTCCTTAATATCACGTTGAAAAGGGGCCGTTTCCAAAACCTAGAGGAGATTAAGGACAATGCGACGAAAGAACTGCCCGCCATCCCAGAAAATCCTTTCTAAGAAACTCTAAAAATGGATGCAAAGTAGAGAACGGTACACTGCCGGTATATGGTTGGCTTGCCGAACAACCTCCTCGTGGTGCCAGCTGGGTGGTTCGGGATTTTCCCGTTCCAGCAAATGGTTCGGCGGCAGTGTTCCAGGACGTGGTGGATTTTCGCCTGGCAAATGTTCTCCCCATAGAAAGCCACATACATCCGTTTAACAACACTGTGACGTGGCAGATGTGACTCGCCACTAAATAAAATCACTGCCGCTTACTTCATCCTGACGAAGCATTGTATTCCAGCAACTTTGTGCTGTAATTCTGGGGATCATTGGGCTCCTGTTTGACAAAGGAACAAAGGAAAGGTGTATGAACTGAGTAATCAGTCACCGGCTCCCAATGGGCGCGATTCCCTGAATTCGCTCCGCTGCCTTGCAGGCAGGCTATTGAACCAAACTCTCGCGGTGGTGTCCCCTGCTTCTACTTGGGCAACCGGATAGTATCTCGCCCTCTGACGAAACCATGGACTCCGATGTGTTGTGTTGTGTTTTCTTTTACAATTTCCGTACATTCTTTTGTGTTCCATGGTTTCTGATGGCTCTGTCTATTTCTTGACGATTGCAATATATATATATATATATATATATATATATATATATATATATATATATATATATATATATATATATATACTACCAGTATATGGGGACACTTTGCGAGGGATAGTATTTGAAATGTTATACAATGATTAATAAAGGCGCTATGGTAAAGCTCCGATTACTTTTTGAACACGGTTGTATATTAGATAATTGTGGGAATATGCTGGTTCACGCAGTTGAAATTTTCTACATATCCTCTCCCACTTCAAACTGGCATTGCCACTTGTTTGCGACTTAGCCGAAATTGATTCCTACGATGTCGAATCGAAGTTGACAATTGTGAGATGACTTTTCTGTTGAAATCTTCCACTCGTCCAATAAAGTCAATCTCACTTATCAGAATAGGGGTGATTTTTCACCAGTGTACATACTCCTACTTGCTCCGCACACTCATTGCAAAGCTCCTCTGCCAAATATCACTTAAGTGTATTGGTTCAGAGTGAAGTGGATTGCTCCATATAGTGAGCTAAGGAACTCGACCATGTTGACTATTCTTGGTTTTCCTTAACTTCTCGGTGTCCGTGTACGTCCTTAGTTCGAATCTGTCATTGAAGTCGCTGATCCGGTGCTTCCTTTGAGGTGCACGAATGAATGGGCTATTGGAATACACAATTTCCCATACAGCAGAAGTTGAAATCGTTGGCGTATTCAGCGGACGACACCGCCGATCACAATGGAACAATGATATCATAGGGGTAAAAAGCTAACGCTTGATAGGTCCCCGTGAGATGGTTTGTGTGAGTTACATAATTTCAAAAGAAATGAAGTAAAGTAAAACAGGCATTTGTGGACTCATCATAATATCCACATTAACCCACGAGTAGATCCGTTTGCCCCGATTTCGTGTTGGTTGGTGAGCACAATGTTTGTCTGCGTCTTGGGGTCACTCGGTGAACAGAAATCAAAGCAAGTGATTCAAATTGGGAACTGCGTCGTCAAGTGGGTAGCGATGGAGCAGAAACGACAAAAGTCGGAAAAGCGTTCCAAGGCCGACAAATCTGAATGGAAAAATAATTGCAGCGGCATGCCATCCGACAATGTTGGGTGGTCAATTTCATGTGGTGCCCACTCAATATTGTGTTGCCGCGAAGTTTCAGGAGGTGGCGGCAAGCGTGACCGGGGTTTTTTGTAAGATCTGGTACTCCAGAATGAACTCATCTCGTAGACGTCAAAAACTTCCGATGTACCCTACCAGGGCTTTCAGTCGCAAATGGTATGGCAGGTGGACAAAGCCCTTCACTTTTCTAGTTGCTCTTCGCTGCGGGATCTGCGTTTTGATCAGCGTTACCAGACCTAAATCACACACTCTATATGCGCCTACATATACGTTGTGGATTTGAGGGAAGATGGAGGAGTCGAACCGCCCGAACGCCCTCCGTAAGAAATCAGCATGTTGGCTCGCGGTTCCGGAGGTGTTTAAGCATCGTGGCGAACTGCCGAATTCGCCTTGCATCACCATTAAAAGGTCGCGCTCTTGTGAGGTGGTCTCCAAACATATATGCATTAATGGGCTTGTAGCTTAAATGTGCAGTCTTACACTTGCCTGCTTTAGACGGAAGTAGATTAGTCTTTGATAATTCAAAAGCACGGCCTAAGCCTCGTTGCATCATATAGTGATCTTCCTGACTTCCGATCGTTTGCCCTTTTCTTGATGTTATCAACAAAAGCTGATTAATTCGAATGGATGACACGCTCAAGATCGTTGCTGAAGGCCAAGAATAAGCGAGACCCCAACACTGACCCTTGTGGATCATCACGGCCCACATCAATTGGATACAACAATGAGTCCCAAACTCGAGCCTGAAGGGTTCCCAGTTCCCTACGCTTGCAGCTTTTGGAGAAGTATGCCGTGAGCTAATCGATCGAAGGCTTTAGAAAATTCGAGACACGTAACATCACTGCCGGTTCTCCTGTCGGCTATTTTGGTCTAACTGCCGCGCACAATCAGTGGATTTGTAGTACATAATAGATTTTTTGTAAATAACCCATTAGTGCCTCATCTATGCTCGGCTTCATCACTTTTGAGAGTACTGGTAGGATTATCACTGGGCGATAGTTGGCCAGTTCCGAACGGCTAGCACCAATGGAAATCGAGGTAGTGATACTTTGCTTCCACATATCATTAAGAATCAGCTGTTCATCCAAGCATCTTTGAAAGAACCGGATTAATTGCTTAGCTATCCTCGCAGCTTCTACCTGCACAATGCTTTCCGATGAATGCCAACGCCGGTGGAACTATGGGTGCGTAACAATAGCAGCTTCCTCAAAACATTCGCTGAACTAAAGACGACATCTCCGGGGACGGGACGGTTATGTGACATATGCTGGTGACACTTCGGAATAACGGAGCATATGGTAGCCGTAGCGCTTTGGCAGCATCCTTGGCGGTTTGAGCACATCCATTTGTTGAGATGAATGGGGAAACACCCCGCTTCACATCCCACAGCCTGTTCACATATTTATACAGAAGCTTGTTGTTAGCACAAAACCTTTCTGCTAGGGTTTGCTGGTGGACTAATTTGTTCCCACATACAAATGTAGTACAGTGATTATAATGCATTAAATAGTTGCACTAGTGATTAAGGTTCGGGTTCGCCCTATACACATGCCACGCTGCGTCTCTTAACGCCATCCGTTTTCCCCTTCTGCCCTGAATGAATGACAGTTGTAGAACGAAAGGGCTTGTTTTCCGATGCGGAACTTGCCAGTAAAACCTATCGAGGAAATATCAATGTAACAGTCATAGGAAAACTCCAAGTTGGTTTCTCTAACGATTTCTGTTGATATACCGTGCTTGCCTGAAACAAGTCAATATGTTCTTGTGGATGGTTGGCGGCATCCGGTTTCGGATTTGCCTCTCACTGTGGTCAGCCACAGGACGCCTGCGCCTACAGAGGGACCATGGGCGGCTTGCGCTGCACCACTCACAGCTACATCCACACACCCCATATTCAGTGTAAACCCGAGGGAATAAGACCGGGAGGCATGCGGATACGAACCACGTTTCATCAACGGAGCCGGTCCACACTCCTTCACAGGCAAACATAAGCATGCTGTACTTGGGAATCAAGCGCACACAAAATGCGGTGGCTGGACCGTAGTCCGCTCCACACTGAGTGCATGGAACCGCTCTTAGAGCCTAACACGGCCACAAGGACCATGCACCCCGTTCCCTCCAGCAACGACCAACTGTCTCCTGAAGCCAGTATGAACGAGGTAGTGGGTAATAGACAGGTAGACACCTTGTCAACATGCAGATCAAGCGCATAAAACATGGTAGTAAGGTATTGTTACGTGGTCACTCCTCCCCAGAGGACTCTACGTCGTTGGTTTCCCGATCATTAGCTTTTCGTTTATGATCAATAAATCAAGCACAGATGGTTTAGTTCCCGTTCCGAATCGGGTGGTTGAACTGACATGGTTGAAGAGCGGAATGTTTGCACTATACTCTTGCAGGTCTGCTTTGTATTGCTCCCTAGGGGATGCCGGATGTTCCAGATCATGAACACTGATTCGCCTGAGATGATAAAAAGGCTGTATCGTTGTCGCAAGACCCTACCCATGCTCATTGTCAGGCGGGGTTCATCTCTAGAGTGGACACTGTGGGACGATGAACTGCCAAAACATAAGTGTCGTTGCGTTTCGATCGTAGTCTGCAACAGCGTGAGTCTATGATCAGCGTTTTCGGCTCATCCAGCGGTTTTCACTACGGTAGTATACAAGTACCCCCACTGGCATTGATTCGGCTATCCTTTTGTACAAGGAACAAACCATACATCGCGACTTCCTCATCGGTAATTTCTCTGTGTAACCAAGTCTCAGTTACAAATAGGAGGTCCCAGGCATATGATGCTTAACGTGGCCGCAGTTCGGAGAGCTTGTTCAGGAGACCTTGTGTGTTGATGTGCATACACAAAAGTTTCTCTGTTCTCAGTAGTGAGTATGTTGTACCGACCGGTGAATGATCTGCCACTAATCCCTATCCGGGTGGGTGGTGACGAACTTATTTTTGTCAGATCCAGGGCTCCTGCTATCACAACCTTACTCATCGCTTTGTATCTTACGCATGGGGTCTACTCATTAGTTTCGTCTGCTAGATGACTAATGTTATCTACACCGTTATCAGGAAGTGGTTCGATTAAATTGCTTCTGTCGTGTATTTGGTTACATGGCGATGCTTCTATCCCGGAGCTCGGAAGATAGATTGCTACGGTCTGCGTACCAGCACTCCAATACCCTTGTTGACATCTCTCTGAATTGAAGTAACTTCTTCACAATTCTTTGTAAGTTGGCGTTTTACGCATCTTCCAAGAACAGAGTCTCACAAATTTGCGTCACTGCTCTTGGCCCTGGATGGTCGTTTCGCGCTCTTCGTAATCTTAACACTAGGAGCACCTGATGTCGCACAATCCAACTTCTGCATGCTACTCTTTTCTTCAGCTCAGTAGTAACAGCAACTTGTTACGCCAAACCTTGCAATTGGCAGAACAACATAGCCTTTTGTAATACTGTGAACGTAATTGGCCGTTTGTTCATCAGAGCAGCAGATGGTCCAGTTGATGCAGCAACTCAACTGCGCACATACCAACTTGCGGGTCACCTGCGAAGTGGAACAGAAGAACCGTCTCCCATTCTTAGACATCCTCATCAGTCGCAGGGATGACGGTCTCATTAGAAGGTTTATCTACAGAAAAGCAACCTGGTCCGGCCAATACCTGCACTTCACCAGCTTCACACCAGTGCGGTACAAGCGGACTCTTGTGAAAACTTTAGTTAGTCGTGCTAGACGAATTTGCTCCGCTAATTGTCTAGCCGACGAGCTAGAGTTAATTGCAACAACACTCGTTGCGAATGGTTATCCACGTAGATTGATGGAGAGACACAGCCAACAGCGAGGCCCTAAAGACTTGGTGCATATGGCAGCCAATAAAAACATGTATATCGAGTTGCCTTTCAAGGGTGACCTTACTGTATTGAAAACCACGAAACGTTTAACCTCTGCTACGCAGAGAAGTTACTGTGCTGCTCAGGTTGTGGTCATCAGTAGAACCTGTAGCTTGCCCGTGCCTCCAACTAAGGAAGCTCTACCGATAGGGGCCAACTCACTGCACATACAAATTCGTCTGCGACTGCGGAGACAAAGGCAGAATCAATCGGTCCTTGACTTCCCGAATAAAGGAACACGTACCAAGGTGGGTTCAACGTGAAATTGACCAGCATCCCTGTCCCACTGAAGTTCCGTGCTTGCGCAAGCCGCCGGCTTCCTCAATAGGTAAACACCTACTGACTACGCGTCACCAGATAGAGCTCGGATCAGCGTTCACACTTGTATTACGTTACTCTAATCCCCGCTTCCTCCGTTTCGCCGAGGCCGTTGCGATAAGCCGGATGAAGCCGGCCCTATGGGTTCAAACGCAATTGGTTATCAGCTTAAGACTGCCGTGGACAGAGGGGTGGAACTTTCGTCATTCATTTTTCACCTCATGCTTATTCGGTCACACGCATATGTAAGTACATAGTTGCATACCGGTTATTGTTAATGGTACTGAGGAGACAATACGAAATGCATGCATGTACTAGTTTTCGTCTTCTTACCGTGCTTTGTAAACTTAATTACTGTTCATGCATACCATCTCTGGGATATACTCCTCAAATCGGTTGTTTGCATGCCGGATGCACCCCGCCAACTGCACTGCATCACTAAACATTAATCGTTAGCCCTCGGTAGCTCAGTGGTAGAGCAGCGGACCGGAAATTCGTGGACCGGGGTTCGATTCCCCGTCGAGGCACATTATTGTGCGTGAATTTTAATCGTGACTTCTACTTTCTATAAACATTAATCGTCTATTACGTTTCTGGGACAAAAGTTTGGTTGTACTGACCACCACCCAACTGTACTCGAAGACATGTTGGGTCACGGAACGATTACCTCACAAATGAGTGTACATAAGCGTCTGGTTTCATTGTTGAATTCTGCATTACGATAAACGCTCTCAGTTGGAGTCACGGTTTGCTTTAGAGTAAAGCACTACTATTCCGAACAATGGGACCGCATTCTAAATGGAACATTCCGGCGCTTCTCACACTGTCGCTCTCAACATTTCAGTGTTGGAAGAGAACGGCACCAAAGCTTTCCGTCTCAAATCGACTAGCTTTTGACCAGGAAAAGTACCCTGTGTTTCCAATCGTTGCGTTTACAAAAGCTCCCAATACACTACTAAACGCGGCCACTAATACATCTGCCTTTTAGACCCGCATCAACTCATTGATCCTTGTTCTGTTCGATGAAGCAGTTAGTACTGACAGTAGAAGAAGAAACGAATACATTTAACCGATCCATCAAGATTCCTCAGCGAGTTATGTTCATAAAAATTGAAAATCTTAGAAGTTCCAAATGATGTTTCGGTTTGTTTCTCGACCAACACTGATTTAGGGAACTTAACACGTTGATGCTTTTGCAACGCTTAAGTTGTGTTCTATATGTTTTTCGTAGTTGAAACAGAACCCGATAAAAATTTGACCTGACTGGCATTGAGTCGAACACATACACATCCGTAGAGACCTCACGTTGTCTTCACTAAGGCGTTGAGCTAGAACACTCAAAAACGTAATCTACCGTTTCGCGTGTTCGTTGCATTCAAATTTAGGCACGGCATATCCGTTAAGCTACTACGCTTTGACAGAACTCAGTCGGCCCCAAACTGGGTCAGGCAATTACACCACGAGAAGTCCTTATTCAGGTGGGTTGTTCCCTGGGAGAACTAGGTATGATCACGTAGAATAGTTGCAAAGGCCCCATAAATCTGTTAGCAGAACGTGCCTCACGTGCAGGCTAAGAACAGACGCCAAACTATCGATTGAGTAGAGCTATTTGTCATGTAACAAGTCTTCCGGACAGATTGAATTGCACAGCACAGTCATGGTTGGCGGCATCCGGTTCCGGATTTGCCTGTCACTGTGGCAAGCCACAGGACGCCTGCGCCTACAGAGGGACCATGGGTGAATTGCGCTGCACCATCCACAGCTCCAACCGCACGCCCCATATCCAGTGGAAACCCAAAGGAATAAGGCCGAGAAGTATGTGAATGGGAGCCACGTTACATCAATGGCGTCATCCCACACTCCTTCATTGGCAAACACAAGCACGCCGGATTGTGGAATCAACCGCACCCAAAGAGGTGGCTGGACTGTAGTCCGCTCCACACGGACTGCATGGAACCACTCTTCGAGCCTAACACGGCCACAAGGACTGTGCACCCCATCCTCTCCAGCAACGACCAACTGTCTCCTGGAGCCAGTATGGACGAGGTGATGGGTAATAGACAGGCAGACACCTTGTCAACATGCACATCAGACGCAGCCACATCGGGGATATCAAACAACAGCCGGTCACTTGAAACGACAATATCAAATGAAATAAATTGATTAATGCATACAGATATGTCAACATAGTTCTTTACTAAATGAGCATATGAAATAAATTCGTTGTCAAAATGTTCCACTATGGTTTCAAGACGTCAGGAAATGTATTTTAAGAAAATGTCACAATCACAAAAATCTTCTCAGTTAAATGCAATTAATTTAAGCGACGCGTGCAAGTTAAGAAAAAGTAGTTCATGTGGGCAGCAATGAGATAATATAGCAAACGCACCACATGAAATAAACAGACTTAGCATGTAAGCACGCGGTTAGTAAAGCCAATGCAGCGTACCTACAAACGCTGCGGCGGTTCTGCCTACCTTCTCTGCAGGATCCGTCGTCACTTCGGTCGTGACCCCGAGTGGCCTCGCTCATGGCTCACTAGGCCTGCCTGACTCAGCCACTCACGACCGCATGTGCTACAGCAACATGCACTCGATGTCGATGGAGTACAACCCATCGGCACCTGCCGCTTCCGCAATTGCCGCTTCTCTGCATGCACGTGGGCTTTCTCTTTCACCTGGACAACGGCCTTCGTGATTAGCTCGCGCCATGCCCGCCAATCAACCGTCTTCGATTCCCATGACCTGCAATCAAGAGTAGAACGTGAGAGGCTCATTTTGTAACGAAACTTCGGTTTCCCCACGTGCCGCTTCCCAACACTCTGTCATAGGTGCATAATAACCATTATAACCACCTAAAACTGATAATAGTAGTAAACTCAGCTCTTCGCTTATACCCGATGTGTGATACTAAGTTGCCTGACAATGTGCATTCATGGCTAGACAACGTCTCGAATATGTAGTACATTCGAGTACGACACCGACGACGATGCAGTGCATGTCACACTGTCTATTCAAATTCACCCGTATTTGTGGGACAGCTACTTTGGGCGCACTGACCTAGGTCTATATGTCAGGGGCAATGAACACATCCCCCAAGCGGTTATGCAGCCTGATTGGGCCTGTGAGGACAGAATCGGATGAATCTGGAAACCAATCTACTTCGGCATTCGCAACGCATTCGCTGACCGTCAGTCACCGAGTCAACCCTCATGGGTCGTTCACAGCTCTAATGCGCAACCAGCGGCCCCACATCCTTAGGCTACTGGTGATTTACATTATCGTTCGCAAACGTCCATCGCTGTGCGTCCAAAAACATATGGCCGTGATCCTAAGCCAACACTGATAGCACAGGCACTTAGAAGTCTACGATCTCATTTGACACTACTTTTGTTTCTATATCACTGTTGCATGTTTGTGATTGATGACAATGCACGAAATGGCGACGTCATCTCGCAAACTAAGCATTCTGATTTTCCCCTTTGGAATGGTGTATACTATTTTTGTTGCCATTTTGCTAGTTCCTATTCTGCCGGAATAACCACTACGAGTGATCCCGGACGCCTAGGTTTGTTTAACGTGCCGCCATTCAGAATAGCAGAGGTTAGTGTAGTGGCTGGAAACTCCGAACAACACTAGGTACGGTATCGTGCACAGTGTTAGCCGTCACGAACCGAACGTTAATGCTCTCTCCTGTGGTGTATCCCCATCGTTGTAAATCCAAACCACTCTAATAGGGAGCAGTCACAGAACCAGTATGGCTGAGAAAATATGATGGGGTGATCTATTAAAATGTGTTGGACAAGTTTTCACAAAACCCGATACCGTCCAGTCCCACGCAATCAATTTCCTCGTGGAAGTGCAAATTCCCTTTTACGCCAGTTACACCAGGGTGTATCTAACCTACAACTTCATCTTTTCGCCGCAAGGGGTCAAACGACATCGATGACTAGAGGGAATCGTCATTGCTACACTCAGTCAAACTGTTACTGCACCTCCGGAAAGGGACCAGGTGGCTGTTTCGTTCTTCCGCGATTCATTCGTAGTGTGCATTCCTTGGGTCCAGAACCTTTTGAGTCTGTGGTTAAAACCTTTGGACCACAGAGGACCAACGACATCCACCGTGATCAACTCACTAGGTGTGACCTAACTTAATACCTTCTCCACTCTCATACGCTTTTCTGTCGTGCATAGAACGAGGTTGGCCTCATGCACACGACCTTACTCAA
>OX104069.1:108739658-108766891 GCA_944474145.2 Dicrocoelium dendriticum
GACTTAGATACAGTGTATCAATGGTCGATCCAAAACTTATTGCATTTCAACGTCAGTAAATGCAAGGTGCTTTCCATCCGACATCACGGCAGCTACTCATACCGACTCGGAACGGATGTACTGCAACAATCAACTCTCGAACGGGACTTGGGTGTCCTGGTTCAAGATGACTTGGGTTGCTCCAAGCAATCCGAAAAGGCCTCGAAGACCGGGAACCAACACGTTGGGCTGTTGAGGCGGGCGTTTGGACAAATAAACAGCTCCATATTTCGACAAATGCTCAGTGCGTATGTTCGCCCCCATGTCGAATACGCAATTCAAGCCTGGCATCCATGGCTGAAACACGACCTTAATGCACTGGAGCAGCCTCAACGCCGGGCATCTAAGAACGTAACTGGAATGCGCAATCTGTCCTACCAGGAGAGGCTGCGACGACTAGGATTGTTCAGTGGAAGCTATCGCAGGCTACGAGGCGACCTGATTATGACATACTTGATTCTGCGAGACCCACATCATGTGTGCCGCCCTTTACTGCAACTCAGCAGCAATACAAACCTGAGGGGCCACTCATTAAAACTCGCAGAACAATACAGTCGTCTGGAGTGCCGCAGAAATTTCTTTTCCACCCGTGTCTGTCACCCGTGGAATGCTCTCCCAGAATCGGTCATCTCTGCACCGACACTAACAATATTTAAAAGACGGTTGGACGATGCACTCATCCACTTACACTTTGTTACTTAACACTATGTCTCCATCCTACACCTGGAATTATTTGTTGTTAACTGTGAGTGTTGTGAATCTAAGTGGATCGCAGGACTGCAGCGAAGCAAACGATAAGTCCTTATTTCCGTATTTAAGTGTTAACTATTTTACTATCCTTTTCATCATAATTATTATGTTGATATCCCCACCAACTATCCAATGGGGCTTGTAAAGCAACGCTTCTTAACCCGTATAAATTCATTGTTCAAGTGATCGACCGCTTTCTATTTCTGTACGATCTACACAAAATCCACAAACGCCGGGTGGAATTTCATCAGCAGGGGCAATGCTAAAGAGAAAGCTTCGCATGCCATTTGCTGCAATTCGGCCGTCTTCAGAGTTCAAAGCTGGTGAAAGGAATCTCAAGATGGAACGTGGCTTTAATCGGCGGTATGGTACTAAGCAACGTTCGTTTAAACCGGGTTAGCCAGTACTTGTACGCGATTACCGGGAAGGACACACAAAATGGACGCTAGGCACGATCCAGAGCAAACGCGGGAACTTCATTTACAGCGTGCTGGTTGGAACGCAGGTATAGGTACGCCATGCAAACCAACTGTGACCAACACTGTGTCAGTCACAAACAGCAGAATCCGCGGAGGTTCCATTTGACTTGTTGACGGATAGCTTCAACTTGCCTAAAGGGCCCGTAGAAGAATCCTGTCATCAGACAAATGATACCAGACCGCAGAGCACGGAGTTTGAATCCAGAACAGAACAGCCAAGGCGATGAACCGATAGGTGTAGAACTCCTTCCAGGAGGCTTCAGGTCAATTCCAGTCTAGCATCATACACCGCGGCAGCCGTTTCAGGAGGGGAGGTATCCGGGAAAAAGTAGAAACGTAAAGGAATACCCCTTATTTTAGCAATTAACCGATCATGCATTGATTTCGAAGGTTCCGGAACCTTCCATTCCTTCACGTGATCGCCAGCATACGGTGTTTTGACAGGGAGGCTGCTAATTTTATCGGTCAGCCTTCGTTTTCTAGAAACCGAAGGTCATTGAGCCCCCTATGTATTTGGTGTAGCTCTGGCTTAGTGGCACAGCGTTTTGGCAGCGTTTTTGTTAACACATTTTTCGCGGTCAAGATCGTTGGACTTTTGATTTTTCTTCGGCTGGGCCAGAATTTTTGGGTGTTTAATTCGGAATAGCGAGAAAACGTGATCTAACAGCACGTTTATGCATTTCTTTATTTGAAGCATAACACTTGCGAAGAAAATGCTTCGGCAATTCACTTCAGGCAAATGCAATTGCACCACAAGTAGACGAACCCTGGGGATGTTATTGTTTGAACGATTCGATCAATAGTTCACTCGATTCAGTCATGAGTCGCGCGGAGACGCACACACGCACGAAACACGGACGCGTTGGCCGTTGTAACCGCGGTCCGACATTACGGCCACGGTAAGGGTATAGATTGCATCAGTGTTCTCTGCTTGCACAAATTCGGCTGAAGTATTCTGATTACAGTGGCTTCAGCAGTGGTCAGTAAGCGCTTTCTGATTCCTTTGGGGTTGCGCCGTGTAGGCTATTTTGAATGCGTCATAAGTCCGAATCTGATGGTCGGTACTAAGCAGATGTTCGAGGATCGAGCTGCGGACATTCTTAACCATACCGTGTTGCAAAGAGGCAGGGCAGTGCTCCATTATCCGCCTAGATCGACGCATCGTCGTATGCCCGAAGTACCTTGTACCACAGGTGCAAGTGAGTTGATATAGAACAAAAGACTCGGAACGAACCGGGATTCTATTTTTGAGACCTTGGGTGAAGAGTGGCACAGTATCAGCAAATATATGAACTAGCGGCCGAATATGTCGTGCTCACCGCCAGTGATAGTCTCCTATTCAGTAAATCGAAAACGATATCTCCTTTGAAAAGGAACTGAGAGGTAAACCTCCTTCTTTCTTGCAGTCGGTATCGCGTTAATTTGATCAGAAACAGCGGAATACTTTTTGATAAACGTCGCGGGATACCACCTTGCTCTGCAATGTCTTTTGAATAAAGGCTATTTCCGCTTCTAGCGTTTCTGTACTGCAAATTCTTGCGGCCCGATGGTACAGACAACGCACGAGGTTTCTCTGGGTACAAAACTAAGAAAGTGCGTGTACTGACCAACCCAGGAAGATTCCTCTATCGAATAAGTCATCGGTTCGACGTCGCAACAAAACATCCAAAGTTCACCGTCATTCTCCAGCTCGGAAGTGAATTTTGCTGATGGATGTGCGTGGTTAAACCAATCCAGTAACTGAGCGGGATCGACGTGGGAATCACACACAATGAACGTGTCATCCATACACCGCCGATAGAGATGAAGGGAATTGATATGGTGCCGGATAGGGTCACACTCGGCTTTTGCGAGGAAGAATTCGGCAGGTAGTGGCCCTACGGCCGACGCCATTGTAACTCCATCTATTTGTCTACAGTACTTTCCGTCGAATAAGAACTGCTTGTTAAAGGTAAAGCGTAAGATTAGTTCTTTTATCTTTTGCACAAGGATTTCAGTGACAATGTTGAGCACATGTCACCGCATCCGCCTGCACTAGGTGTGAAGTTCTGCTAGAACATTTATTCTTCAGCAAATTGGATTGTCTGTTAAAGGACACGGTACCCCCTATTCCTTTAACCTTCCCTTCTTTCTATATCGAATCTTACGCGTGTGCTCCAAACATTTGCATCGTTTCATACCGCTTTTACTTCGCGCCATTGACAAATCGTTGATTGCTCAAAGTCAACTATTTCGTCTTTGAAATGCTGTCGATTAGCGCATGGCTACACTGTAACACGTTTCCGTACATCGGCACAGATCTTCCTGTGTCTGCCCTTTTCCGTTACGATTGCAAGCGTATTCGTAATTTATGTACTGTCTTTAATTTAAGTTTTAGGACCATGGTAACGAATCTATTATTACCCCTGCCCAGAGCTTGGATATACTTTAGATCAGGCGTGTCCAAAATTTTTGCAAAGATAGCCACATTTTCTGAGATGAAATTATGTCGATCCATATTCAGTCTGACATTAAGATGCAAAAATTACACATGTGCGAAAAACCCAAGCCCGAATTTATTATTTCATGGTTATGCCGCGGGTCACTTGAAATGTTAACGCGGTCTAACTTTAGACATCCCTGCTTTAGGTCCACTAACCTACGGTTTTCCGATCTCGTCCTGTTCTCTTTATTTAGTCTAGGCCTTGTATCGTCGCTACATCATGCATAGCACTAAAGCTCAGGCAGACACGTATATAGAACTTGAAACATTAGTGTTTTCAGTATTTTGCGATTTTGCATTTTACGGAACTTTGTACCACCCAACTGTGGTATTGCTTCACCTGCGATACTGCTACCTACGGTCCGCTCTGCCTGCCGCCCAATCCAACAGGAGAAGTCTAGCCTCGGTAGACAGTATGTGTTCTATAGAATAAACGATTTCTGGCCTCAACCAATATGAATGCATTCTGCTTGACCGGTTTGCAGTATTTGGCTGTTTGTTCGCGTCAAGTCACGGTCTTCGCTCGAGTTTTCTGGGCGTCACTTCGCGCCCGTTCCCCGTTCCCGGCTGTACGCGCGCCAGTCACATGACCACTCCGATTGCATCTGAATTCCATAGTCGGTGCTTCGGTGGAACCCGTTCGAACTGTCCGCGCAATGCGGGGTATACACTCAGTTTGTTCGCCTAATACCGACCATCACTTTTACTCTGTGATCCACCATCACTTACGTTTCCTCCGTAAGTCGTATATCCTCTCCATTACTTGTAGTTATCTGAAATCCACCTTGGATCAGACTGCTTTTACGCAGTGACGCTTGTTCCAGTGACTGAAATGCTAAAGCATTGTCTTCCCAAGGATTTCCATTTGTCTATTTCGCTCTACTACTTACATTTTGCAAGTAACCATGTTACGGAAACTGATTTCACACAGTTGTGCTTTGGATATCCTACAACCTGCTTGGATTGCGACACAATCTCAGTAAACCTCGATCATCGAGCTATTTCCAGTGTTCTCCACTATCTGTAGTGAACTGTACGACTGGTTCGTCCCTGTTTGTCGACTTTTTAGGAGAAGACGACTAAGCTGGGAATCGTACCCACGATACCAGCGTTTGGTCAACTTGTATCGAAAACGTTCACGGTAGTCAAGACCTTAGGAAGCGCCTGTATGTGTGGTGTTAGCATGATGCCATACTGGTGTCAAATGGGGAAACTGTTATCGAAAAATATACAATATTTGTGTGAGTACTCAGTTGTATTTGAAGCAACAGATTTAATTTCAAGCTTAATGAAATACTTCGGCGAACACGTCCCCAGGAAGCTCGACGCTACCCGATAATCTTAACTCCATTACTGAGGTTTACTTTGGCTGATCAGCACACCATCGAATGAATCTATGTCGAACAAAGCGACATTTTTCCTACTTATTCAATCTGACATTCATAATATTATCCCCATTGTTTGCCAGTATATGATTGGATTCACTGATAAATGCCCAGCTGCGCTATTTCATGCGTAAGTAGCCAATTGGTGGTCTCAGTAGCCGTGTCTACTGTAGTTAAGTGTGCATGCTCATTCAGGCGTGTCTCGTGCAAATCGCCAATACTTTTTACTATCTATTTATTACAAGTGGATGCCGATAGCCATCATCGATACTTCATCCCTATGGAAGTCAAGTCAAAAAATTATTTTATGCACCCTACAAAGGGGAATATTCAGCTACAACACACACGATCTCAACAATGTGCCAGAAAAAAGGGAATCATTGGCAAAGCAATACGACAAAGAACGGGTAGATGAGGGACAAAAACACAATCCAGTTGAAAGTCGACTGGCTAAGTCAAAGATGACAGAGTTGGAGTCTCGCAAAAGACGTGAGAGGTAAGGGATGACTGATGAGCGGTAAGCTTGTGTGCGGGCAAAGATTGGCTTGTACTTCTGCCTAGTAGATGAAGTTGACAAACATTCAGATGAGGCAGCATGTGGGGGATGATTTGTGTCGGTCAGTATCTGAGAGGCCAGCTTTTTACAAGAACTGATGTGTGTAGAAACAACAATGTTGGTAAAAGTAGGATATCGGAACACTTTAATTAACTTAAAATGCTTACCCAAAAGACCGGGAAAGATCACGAGGGTGCAGTACGTCCAATGAGGAAGAACACAGGCCTTGACAAGGCGAACGTTCAACTCACGAGAAACGCAGGAGGCTCTGAGCCGAGAGGTGTCCAAGATAAATCGTAACTCACGTCACACCCAGATATTTTACTGGGACAACGCACTATATCCGGCGCTGTGACGTATTGGATTATTACTCTCTATGACATACGTCGGTTTTCCGTTGCATTATCGAGTGACCTCGATCACGTGAGTACCCCGTTTCTTGCTACCCGTCAGTCAATTCAGTGTAACATCTGAGATTCTCGTGATCTCCGGTAAGTAGAATGCTGCACACGCCTACAAATGTGAGGAAACCCTTTTAATTCTTTCAGTTGCATACTGTTGATTACATGCGCGATTATCGTTGGAGACTTCATTTAAAGTCATACAACCAGTGCTTTGCAACGGTTTCTTCAGTGAGTCATTAACCGTTATAATAAGCATTGTCCGCAGTGACTCGGTGGTTTTGGAGTAGAGCTTTCATTTGACATCCTCTTAGCTTCCGAGGTTCGAGTCACAGTCCTGCTATTTACTCAAGGAACACGACTGTGTATGAATCCAGTCGTTGAGTGGTAACCGTTGAAACCGAGCACAAGACTGCATGAACACAGTCTGGCCATCCGCCGCCATAATGAAAGATCACTAATATCAGTACACATGGATACCGAAGGGTATCAGTTCGATCTGGGGAACGACAGGATACCTGAAAGTGCAAAGAACCGCAGAGCGCGTGAGTTCCTCGAGGCCTGGCATTCGGGCCAGAACTCAATCAACAAGCATGTAGAACTGCAAAGGGTCTACAAAGCTCTGCACGTGAGGCCAAAAATAAGTACCAAATCGACAGGGCGTAGACGTGACCACTTGGCCAACCCACGTGGGCCAATCGAAGACCGGCATTCACAGGAGGAGACGATCAATAGTCACTTGCATCTGGCAGTGGCTTACGAGACTGCAAATCAGACCTCTATAATCGCACTGAGGATGTTGCCTAGTTTGGCAACGCAACATCGGCAACAAAATTGCCAAGCTCGGAGAACACAATAATTCTCTCATCCACATCCCGAGCTACAGGTATTCTCAAAAATTTCCAAGCATGTGAATATGCTTATGTATATATATATATATATATATATATATATATATATATATATATATGTATATATATATATATATATATATTGCACTGTTCGCAATGGAGCTGGCGCGCTACCACATCGATATTGCGGCGCTCAGTGAAACTCGGCTCGCTGAGCAAGGTAAGTTACATGAAGCAGGTGCTGGCTACACATTCTACTGGGTGGGGAACGCCGCCTCAGCACCACGTGAACATGGGGTCGGATTTGCAATATCCGACCGCCTGAATGGCCAG
The DNA here is from genome assembly GCA_944474145.2 of Dicrocoelium dendriticum. Classification (NCBI taxonomy): domain Eukaryota; kingdom Metazoa; phylum Platyhelminthes; class Trematoda; order Plagiorchiida; family Dicrocoeliidae; genus Dicrocoelium; species Dicrocoelium dendriticum. The sequence continues at coordinate 108,746,935 of OX104069.1, forward strand.
CTGGTGGGTGAACCAACGGGCATCAGCGCGCGACTGATGACTGTTCGCCTACGACTCGGAAGAGGTAAGTTTGCTACTTTCATAAGCACGTACGGTCCGACCATGTGTTAGCCTGATGACACGCGTGATCAGTTTTACACTGAGCTATCCTCCGTGATACGGTCTGTGCCGAAGAGCGACCGACTATTTCTGCTGGGTGATTTCAACGCGCGCGTTGGGCGTGATGCATCAGCGTGGACAGATGTTATCGGTGCGCATGGCATTGGTTCAGCGAATGCGAACGGTGACAGGCTGCTCTCACTGTGTGCCACTCACGGCCTGACGATCACGAACACTCGGTTTGCACTGAGTGCGAGTGATATAGCAACTTGGACGCACCCACGGAGTGGTCACGCTCACCTGCTCGACTATGTCATCGTACGTCAGCGTGATATGCGTGAAGTGCGCATGACACGTGTACTGCGTGGAGCTGAGTGTGGCACTGATCACAAATTGGTTCGGACCAAACTGTACATATATTTTCGTAAATCGATGTATTGCACTCCCGCCGTGAATCGGCGTAAATTTAACATTCTCTCCCTCGGTACTGTGGCGAAACGTACTGAGCTGGAGAAGGCGATGGCTGCACGCCTGTGTGGTGGTGTGGACTGTATAGCCACAGTGGGCGACCTGTGGCACCACATTCACGACCAGGTGACAGCTGCTGCGGAGGAGACCATCGGGCGCGCAAACTGTAAGCGGCCTGATTGGTTTGAAGACAACAATGTGATGATTGACGCATTGGTGTCAGAGAAGAATGCAGCATTTGCTGCACATGTTGCAGACCCCAGTGACTTGGGGAAGAGTAGTCAGTTTCGCAAACTTCGACTGCGACTGACCCGAGAGCTCCGTCGCATTAAAAATGCATGGTGGACGGAGAAGGCGAAGCAGATGGAATGCTACGCCGAACGCCGTCAACACAAGGAATTCTTTGACTCCTTGAAGGCGGTGTATGGACCGAGATTGGAGCCGCTGAGGACCCTGATCGATGGTAGTTCAGGCGCTACCTGCACCCAGACTGCAGACATAATGCAGGTCTGGCGGAAACACTTTGACTGTCTCTTGAACAACCGTTCAGAGATCGACTGGCCTACATTGAATGGCCTGAAGCAGCACGATGTGAAGGCGGATCTGGCGGATACGCCGAGACTGGACGAGACGCAGAGAGCACTTGCTCAGCTGCGAAACGGCAAATGTGCCGGAGGTGACGGGATCCCACCTGAAGTATTGAAACACGGTGGACCCGCGTTGTTGACTGCGCTGCACCACTTGGTGCAACGCGTGTGGATTGAGGAGGAGGTGCCTGCTGAGCTGAAGGATGCCCTTGTGCTACCACTGTACAAAGGCAAAGGTAGCAAGCAATGTTGCACGAATTATCGTGGCATCAACTTGCTGAGTTGTGTGGGCAAGGTGATTGCCCGAATCCTGCTCAATCGCCTCGTGAGTCAGATTGTGGAACCAAACGTGGCGGAAGAGCAATGTGGATTCCGTTCGGGTCGCAGCACTACAGATATGGTGTTTGCGGCTCGTCAGTTGCAAGAGAAGTGCAGAGAACGACACCAGCCTTTGTACTCGCTTTTTGTTGATTTCACCAAGGCATTTGATACGGTGAACCGCGAGGCACTGTGGCTGGTGTTGGGTAAGTTTGGTTGCCCGCGTAAGTTTGTAAGTTTAATTGAATGTCTGCACAGTGGTATGCGAGCGAGGGTGCAGCTGAGTGGAGAGACCTCTGATGACTTTACAGTTGTCTCTGGTGTGAAGCAAGGCTGTGTGTTAGCTCCTGCCCTGTTTAATATCTATCTTCATGCAATGTTGTCTTGTGCTTTTGATGCCGCTTGTGCTTACGGTGTTCGTGTGGAGCACCGTATTGATGGTGGGTTGCTGAACATCCGTCGTTTCGGTGCGAGAACTCTAGTCTGTGAGACAACTATCCGTATGTTGCTGTTTGCTGACGACTGTGCGTTGTTTTCGCACAACGCGGATGAGTTGCAGCACATGACTAGTGCTCTGGCTTCGACAGCGGCTAAATTCGGGCTCACCATCAACACAAGCAAAACTGTCTGTCTCTTTCAGCCTTCACCGGAGGTGCAATCTTCAATATTGCCGCAAATCAGCATTGGTGCTGAAGTATTGGAAACCACCTCCCGCTTCTGCTACCTTGGGAGTGTGATGTCGACTGATCAGCAGCTACACGTTGAGTTGCGTAATCGCGTGTCGAAGGCGGCAGCGGCATTCGGGAAGCTTGAGTACCGAGTGTGGAACAACCATCAGCTTAGCATTGGCACGAAGCTGATGGTGTACAAATCCATGGTACTGTCCGTTCTTCTATACGGCAGTGAAACGTGGACGATGTACCGGCGGGATGTGCGATATCTCGAACGGTTCCATCAGCAGTGTCTGCGACGAATTTTGCGGATCGGCTGGGGCGCCAGTGTTGCAGACACGGAAGTGTTGCGCCGAAGTGGGATGTATGCAGTGGACTGCATACTTTTATTGAGACACCTGAGATGGCTCGGTCATGTGAGCCGTATGGATTCGACGCGGATACCGAAACAACTCTTATACGGTCAGCTGAGTATTGGGAAGCGGCACGTGGGGAAACCAAAGTTACGTTACCAGGACATGATCAAAGTGAGCCTCACACGTTCTAATCTTGATTGCAGATCATGGGAATCGAAGGCGGTTGATCGGCGTGCATGGCGCGATCTAATCACGAAGGCAGTTGCTGAAGTGCGGGAGAAATCCCTCATGCATGCAGAGAAGAAGCGGCAGTTGCGGAAGCGGAAAGCACCGATGAATTGTACTCCATCGACATCGAGTGCATTGTGCTGTAGAACATGCGGTCGCGAGTGCCTTAGTCAGGCAGGCCTAGTGAGCCATGAGAGAGGTCACTCGGGACCACTGCCGAAGCGACGACGGGTCCCGCAGTGAACGTAGGCAGCATCGGCGCAGCGTTTGTAGGCACGCTGAATTCGATTTACTAACCGCATAGTTGCATGCTAAGTCTCTTTATTTCAGGTGGTGGGTTTTCGGTTCTCTCCTAATGCCTTTCTTTCTCATATAAATGTCTAGTGGGCCATGCGCTGTGCCATTTGGGGCCACTACAGAAGCGACGATGGGTCCTGCAGAGAATTACGACGAGCCGGCGCAGCGTTTGTAGGCACGCTGAATTCGATTTACTAACCGCGTGCTTGCATGCTAAGTCTCTTTATTTCAGGTGGTGGGTTTACAGTTTTTACCTTAATGCTTTTCTTTCTCATATAAATATCTCCCTGTACTCTATTCCATTAACTTGCACACATCGCTTCAGCCAATTGTATTCGATTTCCATAACATTTTTGTGTTCGTGGCATACCGTGAACTATACTTCCTGACGTCGTGCACTTAGCTAGGATTTGTTTGTAAACAACTTATTACGTATGCTATTTAATTAAGGTTTATGTCACCGTTTCCTTATGCATTAATCGAGTTTTTCTCTTTTTCTTTCTCTCTCTCTCTCAAGTGATTGGCTGTTGTTTGATATCCCCGGTGTGGCTGCGCTTGATGTGCATGTTGACAAGGTGCCTACCTGTCTATTACCCACTACGTCGTCCATACTGGCTCCAGGAGACAGTTGGTCGTTGCTGGAGGGGACGGGGTGCACGGTCCTTGTGGCCGTGTTAGGCTCGAAGAGTGGTTCCATGCACGCAGTGTGGAGCGGACTACGGTCCAGCCACCGCCTTGTGTGCGCTTGATTCCCAAATACAGTGTGCTTGTGTTTGCCTGTGAAGGAGTGTGGGCCGGCTCCGTTGATGAAACGTGGCTCCCATCCGCATGCCTCCCGGTCTTATTCCTTCGGGTTTACACTGGATATGGGGTATGTGGTTGGAGCTGTGGGTGGTGCAGCGCAAGCCATCCATGGTCCCTCTGTAGGCGCAGGCGTCCTGTGGCTTGCCACAGTGACAGGCAAATCCGAAACCGGATGCCGCCAACCATATATATATATATATATATATATATATATATATATATATATATATATATATATATATATATATATATATAATACACAATCTGTGATACAGATATTGTGCCATCGGAATCATGGCTGAATAGGAAAACAATATGAATAATATGAAAAGCGAAACAACAAAACCTACTTTGTCCACTTTGCCACTCACAGTTTTTGAAATTTTTTTCAATTTGTTCTTTCTTTTTCAGGGGGAGGAAGAAGAGACACCGCAACACACCGATGCACACGTCCGCCATTGACATCAATCTTGAGCCATGGCTTCCAAGGTCTCCAACCAGCAAGTATCTAGATCTCTCGGACCCCAACCACGTAGTCGACAACAACCGGCCGAGGCCAACTGTTTCGTCAGTTTATTCATGCGGTCTCTCCATGTTTTAGGCTGTCCACCATACCGTCCTTTCCAGCCCTGTTCAGCAACCGCAAACAAACCACCACGCGGGTAACGTTGGACAGGCATGCGCAATACGTGTCCCAACCACTGCACTTGATTCAGTGAGATGAGCTCCTCGAGCGAGTGGCTTCCACGTCCCAAGACACGCTGTCTAACTTCCACATTGCTTACGTGGTGCTGCCACCACACACGGGCAATGGACCGCAGACAGCGGTGCTCGAAGACGGATAGCCTGCGCAAGTCATCTTTACGAATGGGCCAGGTCTCGCATCCGTACAACAGTACAGCACGAACAGTTGCACAATAGACCCGCCATTTGATGGAGAGACGAATGTCGTGGCGACACCGCAAGTGCCTCAGCCTAGAAAAAGCGAGGCGTGTTGTCGAGATGCACATCGAAATTTCGTCTCCAACAGCCCCGCCAGCAGTGATGCAACTTCCCAAGTAGACAAAGCTCTCCACAACCTCTACTGTCTCACCACCAAGAGTGAGTGCGGGCACAGACACCTGCCAGTCTTGGCAGAGAGCTTTGCATTTGGATGGCGAAAAGTACATACCATACTTTGATGCTTCAATCGCCAAACGGTTTAGTGCAACTTGGACGACGTGTGGATCGTCACCCAACAAGACGATATCATCAGCATAACCCAACTCAGCAACTTGACTACCTGGGAGGAGCTCATCACCAGCGTTCAACGAATCGCCCAGAGCGTTCTTCAGGACATCCTCAATGGCAAAGTTGAATAGGAGCGGAGAGATAGGGCATCCTTGTCGAACTCCACTGGAGGTCACAAAGGTAGGCGAAAGCTTGCCATAAGCCCTAACCCCGCACGAGTTCAGACCAAAGAGAGTGCGCAGTATGGAGACTAACTTCCCGGAGACGTCATTCCTCAGCAGGCAGTGCCACAGTACAGTCCAATCGACAGAATTGAAGGTTGCACGGATATCCAAAAACACAGTAATCGTTGACTTCTGATACACATGGCGAAGCTCGAGGATCTGGCGATGTGAAGATTTGATCGATGCAGCCGCGACCAGGGCGAAACCCAGCTTGTTCTTCTCGTTGCAACGATTCGCGCGTTGGGGATAGCCTGCGAAGTATGACGGACACCAGCAGCTTGCAAACGAGGGGAACTAAGCTTATGCCTCTGTAGTTGGAGCAGATTGTGCGTATGTGAATATTCTTACTGTCAGTTCACAATCTTTGTCACAATCTCTTTTATCCAAGGCAGCTATTGTGTGCGATGTGTGCACAGAACTTGGTAAACGATCCGGTTCGTGGGTGTGTGTGACCCGTAGAAATCGTCACCTAACTGTTCGTAAAATTGCTGATGAAGTGGGTTTCAGCTAGTAAGTATCATGCCATCCACTTTGGGTGGCAAACCTGACATGTGTTGTGTCAGTACGGACTTGGTTGTTACATCATGACGATGTGCCGGCTCACGAATCGTTCATTATCCACAGCTATCTAGCAAAACATCCAGTTCCCGCTCTGCTTCATCCATTCTAACAGCTAGAGTTAGCCCCAGCAGACCAGTTCCTGTTTCTTTTCCTTAAAGGCACGCTGAAAGTGGGTCTTTTCCAAAACATAGAGGAGATTAAGGACAATGCGACGAAAGAACTGTCCACCATCCCAGAAAATGCGTTCTAAGAAACTTTCTAAAAATAGATGCACGGTTGAGGAAGGTACAGTGCCAGTATATGGCTGGCTTGCCGAACAACCTCCTCGTGGTGCCAGCTGGCTGGTTCGTGATTTTCCCGCTCCGATAAATGGTTCGGCGGCAATGTTCCAGGACATGGTGGGTTTTCACCTGGCAAGAGTTCTCCCCATAGAAAGCCACATATATCGGTTTAACAACACTGTGACTTGGCGGATGTGACTCGCCACTAAATAAAGTCACTGCTGCTTGCTACATCCTGGCGAAGCATTGTATTCCAGCAACTTAATGCTGTAATTTTGGGGAGCATTGGGCTCCTGTTTGACAAACGAACAAACGAAAGGCACGTGAACTGAGCAATCAGTCACCGACTCCCAATGGGCGCGATTCCCTGAATTCGCTACCCTGCCTTGCGGGCAGGCCATTCGACTCAGTCGTCTTGCATCACCACCAGGTCGCGCTCTTTTGTGGTGGTCTCCAAACATAAATGCATCAGTGGGCTTGTAGCTTAAATGTACAGTTTTACACTTGCCTGCTTTAAAGTAAAGTAGATTCGTCTTTTATAATTCAAAAGCATGGCCCAATCCTCGTTGCAGCATATAGTGATCTTTCTGACTTCCGATCGTTTGCCCTTTTCTTGATGTTCTCAACAAAAGCTAGTCAATTCGAATGGATAACACGCGCAAGGTCGTTGATGAAGATCAAGAACAGAGTTCCCAGTTCCATACACTTGCAGCTTTTGGAGAAGTATGCCGTGATCAAATCGATCGGGGACTTTAGAAAAGTCGAGACAGATAACATCAGTGCCGGTTCTCCTGTCGGCTAATTTGGTCTAACTGCCACGCGCAATCAGTAGATTGACAGTACATGACCGATGCTGACGGAATCCGTGTTGCTCCGGTGCTATGATAGATCTTTCTAAATAACCCATTAGTGACTCAGCTATGCTCGGCTTCATCACTTTTGAGAGCACTGAGAGGATTATCACTGGGCGATAGTTGGCCAGTTCCGAACGGCTAGCACCAATGGAAATCGGGGTAGCGATACTTTGCTTCCACACATTAAGAATCAGCTGTTCATCCAAGTATCTTTGAAAGAACCGGATTAATGGCGCAGCTTCCACCTGTGCAGTGCTTTCCGGTGAATGCCAACGCCAGTGGAACTATGGGTGCGCAACGATAGCAGCTTCCTCAAAGCATTCGCTGAACTAAAGACGACATCTGCGGGGACGGGACGGTAATGTGACACATGCTGGTGACACTTCGGAATAACGGAGCATATTGTAGCCGTAGCGCGTTGGCAGCATCCTTGGCGGTTTGAGCACATCCATTTGTTGAGATGAATGGGGAAACACCCCGCTCCACATTCCACAGCCTGTTCACATATTTGTACAGAAGCTTTTTGTTAGCACAAAACCTTTCTGCTAAGCTCTGCTGGTGGACTAATTTGTTCCCACATACAAGTGTAGTACAGTGATTACAATGCACTAAATAGTTGCACTAGTGATTAAGGTTCGGGTTCGCCCTATACACATGCCACACTGCGTCTCTTAACGCCATCCGTTTTCCCCTTCTGCCCGAATGAATGATAAAGTTGTCGTAGAACGAAAGGGCTTGTTTTCCGATGCGGGAATTGCCAGCAAAACCTATCGAGGAAATATCAATGTAACCATCATAGGAAAACTCCAAGTTGGCTTCTCTAACGATTTCTGTTGGTATACCGTGCTTGTCTGAAGCAAGTTAATATGTTCTTGTGGATGGTTGGCAGCATCCGGTTTCGGATTCGCCTGTCACTGTGGCCAGCCACATGACGCCTGCGCCTACAGAGGGACCATGGGTGACTTGCGCTGCACCACCCACAGCTCCATCCACACACCCCATATCCAGTGTAAACCCGAAGGAATAAGACCGGGAGGTAGGTGGATGGGAGACACGTTTCATCAATGGAGCCGGCCCCCACTTCTTCACAGGCAAACACAAACACGCTGTATTTGGGGAATCAAGTCGGTGGCTGGACCGTAGTCCGCTCCACACTGACTGCATGGAACCGCTCTTGGAGCCTAGCACGGCCACAAGAACCGTGCACCCCGTCCCGTCCAGCAACAACAACTGTCTCCTGGACCCAGTATGGAGGAGGTAGTGAGTAATAGACAGCTAGGCACCTTGTCAACATGCAGATCAAGCGCATAAAACGTGGTAGTAAGGTATTGTTACGTGGTCACTTCTCCCCAGAGGACTCTACGTCGTTGGTTTCCCGATCATTGGCTTTTCGTTTGTGAGCAATAAATCAATCACAGATGGTTTATTTCCCCCCCCCCGTCGCAATGAGACTGGACCTTAACGTGGTGCGACGGTTTGCGTACCTCATTGACCCATTGAGCTATACTGGGTGATGCCTCCGAGCATCTTGAGAGCTACTCCTACCAGGTTGGTCAATGGTGAGAGGTCAGACAAACTCAGTCTCCTGGTCCTCCAGGTTGGGGGTTTGAAATGGGATGGCGTCCATTTCAGTAAAACTAAATCACTGCCACCCCGCTGCCTTGCGGACAGGCTTTTGAGCCAAAGGCTTTGGATGAGGACCCTAATCGTCCTCCTGTCTAGGTCTGGACGCCCTGGCAGTATCCCAGCCCACATACAACCATGACATTTTCTTCAAACATAAACTTCATCCTGCATCGGCCGTCGCGCAGATTATCAAGGGTCGCCTTATCTGCTGCATACAGCAGGGCGGATAAGCGAAAGCATGCTACTGCTGGCGCCTCCCTTCTTTCTTTTCCACCTTTTTCTCTTACTCCCATCCCGGCCCCCATTACTAACCTTCCTTCTATAATTCCCAGCTTAATTGACAGCAACCGAAGTGCTACTGGAGCAGAACCATCTGCAGCCACCATCCCACAGCACCTATCGGACGCCTATCGGCAAAAGTCCCTTATAAGACCACGCTGTGCCGTTTCCATGGCGACATTCAACGTCCGCACTCTAAGACAAACAGGTCAGCAGGCTGCACTCGCACGCACATTGGACACACTGGGTGTTGATGTGTGTTGTGTGTCCGAAACTAGGATTAATGACCCTAACGGGGTTATTGAATTGACTGCACCCGGCTTATCCTCTCGTTATTGGTTGCACGCATCCGGAGACGCCGATGCGGCACTCACGGGTCAAGCTGGTGTAGGTATCATTCTCAGCTCCAAGGCTGAGTTATCGTTGGTTGATTGGATTCCGGTGAACAGTCGTTTATGTGCAGCCCGTTTGACGACATCAGCTAAGGTGAATTCGCGAAGTAAAACAAAACGCTGTTTGTTTGTGATTTCTGCTTATGCTCCCACGGACTGCAGTTCTAATGCAGTCAAGGACACTTTCTATCACGAACTGAACACGCTGCTACGCAGTGCTACTAGTTCAGATATTATAGTACTTGCAGGGGATATGAACGCACAAGTAGGGCGTCTGAGCTCTTCAGAAGCTCAGCTGGGTGGTAAGTATGGACTTAACTCCGAACGGACTGACAACGGCGAGCGTCTGCTGCAACTGTGTGCGGAGCACCAGTTGTTTCTTACTAGCACTGCTTTTAGACACAGTGGGCGCCGAAGTGCCACTTGGCGTCCACCTGTAGCTGGTCAGCGATGGACCCAAATTGACCACATAGCCATAAGTTACAGGTGGCGCGGTTCCATTCTGGATTGCCGCTCGTACTGGAGTACCTGTGTCGACTCTGACCATGCCTTGGTGCGCTGTCGTTTCTCCATGAACTTTACCGGAAGGCGCACAAAGCGTCTCCCCCGATTGGCAACGGAGAAATTGTCCCAGCCCTCTGTCAGGCAAGCCTATCAAGAAGCACTGCATAGCGAACTCTCGCTGTCTTGTCCTAATGATACTGAACTTCAGTGGAATAAGATCTCGGCCACTATGCACGACGCAGGAGCATCTGCTTGTGGCACTATCAGTCGTCATCGCACCAGTCACTGGATATCCGAGAGGTCCGTGAACCTTTTGGAAGCTAGAAGGCACCTCCCGGCTGGTTCTGAACACAATGTGACCAGACGGGCTATTAGGCGTGAACTAAAGCGGAGCCTACGTGCTGACAAGGAAGCCTGGTGGACCAGTCGGGCTCAAGAAATGGAGGAGGCAGGAGCAGTAGGCAATTACCGGAAGCTCTTCCAGCTAATACGCACCACTGGTCCGAGAAAACCAGGCGTCAGTGAGACAATCAGAGACAGCGCGGGTGCGCTGATACACAATAATGAGCGCCGTATGGCTCGTTGGGCTGAGCACTTTGAACATCAGTTCAGCTGGCCCCCTGCTCCCGGACCTCTTCCTACTCAGGTGATGCAGGACGAGCCATGGACGGTTAGTTTAGAACCTCCGTCGGAGGCCGAAGTCCGAAACGCGATCACAGCCCTTAATCGTTTTCGTGCCGCTGGCCCGGATTCCCTACCACCTGCACTATTTAAGGATGGTGGTGAGGTCCTCTGCAAAGCACTGACCTCCCTATTCGAACGTATCTGGAACGAAGAGAGTGTGCCGGCTAATTGGAGCGAATCGATTATAGTGGCAATATACAAGAAGGGCAGTCGCACAGACTGTGCGAACCACAGGGGTATTAGCCTAACGCCAGTTGTGACAAAATTACTGGCCTCGATTATCGTTCGTCGCCTCACTGCAGAACGGGAATCACGGATTAGGGAAGAGCAGGCCGGTTTTCGCCCAGGACGTGGCTGTATAGACCATATATTTACTTTGCGGCAGGTGCTAGAGCAGCGCCACGCATACCGCAGACCGACAATAGCTGTGTTCCTCGATTTCAAGAGTGCGTTCGATTCAGTCGATCGATCGATTCTGTTCGAAATACTTGCGCGGAAAGGTGTTCCCACGAAATATGTGAACATCCTTCGTGCTCTATACTCGAACACTAGAGGCCGCGTCAGGGTCTATGGTGTCCTGTCAGATAGCTTTTCGACTACAAGTGGCGTTCGACAGGGTTGCCCGATTTCCCCATTTTTGTTCAATTTCGTCGTGGATTCTATCATGGAGTGTTCCCTTGCGGAATCTCACGATGTAGGTGTTGAAGTGCTGCCTGGTGAACGGTTAGTTGATCTAGATTATGCGGACGATATCGTCTTGCTTTTCGACAATGTTGAGGCGGCACAATCAACCCTGAATAGCCTATCCAGAGTGGTCCCATTATTTGGTATGCACTTCGCACCTTCAAAGTGCAAAGTGTTGCTGCAGGACCACCAGCCACTCGATGACCCCTTGACGCTTGCTAACGAGGAACTCGATGTGGTTGATCAATTCACTTATCTTGGCAGCTGCATCAGCAATGATGGGCGCATAGAAACTGACGTTAGCTCACGCATTGCAAAGGCCAGAGCTGCCTTCTTGAACCTGCGTCATCTTTGGCGACAGAAGGGAATTTCCCTCCGTCTGAAAGGCCGTGTATACAAGGCCACAGTGAGGGCCGTTCTGCTCTATGGTAGTGAAACTTGGCCCCTTCGGTCTGAAGATCTGAGGCGCCTTCAAGTCTTTGATCATCGTTGTTTGCGAAGCATTGCTGGTGTCGGATGGCACCAGCGTGTCCGCAACGATGATGTGCGTAGGCGAGTACTAGGGAGTGATGATCATGCTAGCTCCCTAGAACAACAGATAGCACTGAATAAGTTGCGTTGGCTCGGGCACGTGCTACGCATGCCTGGTCACCGCTTACCTAGGAGGACCTTGTTCAGTCTACCAGGTGTCGGATGGCGCAAGGCTCGAGGTGGACAGAAGTTGACTTGGCAGCGGGAAATGAAGTCACTGACGACCAAACTGGGTGCCGTTGGTCCGTCTCGCCTTCCGGGTTGGAGTCCACGTGACTCACCTTGTGCTTGGCTCGAGACTTTACAGGACATGGCTCGCAACCGACACCAGTGGCGCGTCTGCTGCCGTCTCCTAATCGGATTGTCTGTTTAAAGTGTGTTTGGTGCTGAGTTATCTGCGGGGTAATGGCTGATTATGACGCGTGGCAGTGAAAGCCGCAAGGAAGCTGTCTCGCCGATGCCGCCTTATCTTTGCACGATAGCCAGCTGTTTGTGACGGTATGTTGTGAACACAAGGTGTAGGCGCCTTGACCCTGAATGTTTGCTTAGGGCATTAAGGTTTTCAGGTAAGTCCCCCTTCTCTCCCTCCTATTCTTTATTTCATAGGTCCTCATGGTTGTATGGCAGCGAAGCATCAGTTCAAATGGCTGATGTACTGCTGTTCATGACATGATGGTTTATTTCCCACTCTGAATCAGGTGGGTGAACTGACATAGCTGAAGAGCGAAATGTTTGCAATGTACGCTTGCATGTCGGCTTTGTATTGCTCCCTAGGGGATGCCGAGACTTCCAGATTATGAACACTGATTCGCCTGAGATGATAAAAAGGCTGTACCGTCGTTGCAAGACCCTCCCCATGGTCAATGTTAGGCGGGGTTCATCTCAAGGGTGGATACTGTGGGACAATGAGCCGCCAAAACGCAAGTGTAGTTGCGTTTCGATCGTAGTCTGCGCCAGCGTGAGTCTATGATCAGCGTTTTCGGTTCATCCAGCGGTTTTCACTACGGTAGTATACAAGTACCCCCACCGGCATTGCTTGGGCGATCCTTTTGTACAAGGAACAAACCATACATCGCGACTTTCTCATCGGTAATTTCTCAGTGTAACCAAGTCTCAGTTATAAATAGGAGGTCTCCGGCATATGATGCTTAACGTGGCCGCATTTCGGAGAGCTTGTTCAGGAGACCTTGTGTGTTGATGTGCATACACGAAAGCTTCTCTGTTCTCAGTACAATGAACAGTGATCTATTACAGATAAAAAGTACGATTACTTTACAAGTCCCGTAGGATGGTTGAAGTGAAAACAAACATAAGTGTAAATCGTCAATTTAATCGTCTAGCGACTCAGATGCCCTTCTTCATTTAAATATTTTAGAATGCGTAGTGAATTGTTACTGTAGAGTAATATGGGGAAAGTATGTCTTAAGAACGAAAGAAACGACAACGCTTACTCGTGCGTCGCTCACTTGGACTGATGTAATTGATGAATGCGGTTGTAGTATATCCGAATGATATTCCACAGCAGCAGCGTGTAAGTAGTAAAGCACAAAGCTGAGAAGGAGCACGGTTTGTTCACGTTTGGTTGACGTAGACATCACTGATTATATAGCGTAATGTAAGTGGATAAGCGAATCAACCAGACGTGTTGACGATGCATTGTCTCACTTACATTTCATTTTATGACTTGTTAGCCAGGGGCTACAAAACGCAATCAAACGGTGTCTTGCCAAACGCCTAACCAATGGATTTATGGATTTATACGTTTAATACGCGAACATCTCCGCTATTCCGCATAAGTCTATGGTGAGTCCACCACAACGCTTTTCACTTTATCATGCAATTGATTTTCACAAAAATTCCCATCCTACGGGACTTGTTAAGCAACGCTTTTTTACCCGTAATAAACCATTGTTCCATTGTCTTTTGAATACCGTTAGCGTGGGGGAAGAAACAACGTATATGGGAACAGCGTTCCAGCGTTGGCACACACGAAGGGGAAAGAAATTCCGGCGGCATTCCAACCGGCTGTATTGTGTGGCCAGGTTTAGCTGGTGTCATCTGCGTGGGGTATTGCGATTCAGCTTTAGTACGTGACAAGAATGGTTTGGATTCCTCAGGATCATATAAGTCATTATCAAGTCACCACGCAGGCGTCGATATTGTCCACTGTAGACCCCAAGGGTTTTCAGCCTCAATCGGTAAGGGAGATGAAACAGACCCTTTACGTTCTTGGTCGACCTTCGTTGTGAGCATGTCGTACCGACTGGTGAAAGATCGGCCACTAATCCCTATCAGGGTGGGTGGTGACGAACTCATTTTTGTCAGATCCAGGGATCGTGCTATCACCACCTTACTCATCGCTTTGTATCTTACGTATGGGGTCTACTCATTAGTTTCGTCTGCTAGATGACTAATGCTATCCACACCGTTATCAGGAAGTGGTTCGATTAAATTGCTTCTGTCGTGTATTTGGTTACATGGCGCTGCTTCTATCCCGGAGCTCGGAAGGTAGGTTGCTACGATCTGCGTACCAGCACTCCCATACCCTTGTTGACATCTCTCTTCACAATTCTTCGTAAGTTGGCGTTTTACGCATCTTCCAAGAACAGGGTCTCACAAATTTGCGTCACTGCTCTTAGCCCTGGATGGTCGTTTCGCGCTCTTCGTAAGCTTAACACTAGGAGCACCTGATCTTGCACAATCCAACTTCTGCATGCTACTCATTTCCGCAGCTCAGTAGTAACAGCAACTTGTTAGGCCAAACCTTGCAATTGGCAGAACAACATAGCCTTTTGGAATACTATGAACTTAATTGGCCTTTTGTTCATCGGAGCAGCAGATTGTCCAGTTGGTGCAGCATCTCAACTGCGCACATACCAACTTGCGGGTCACCTGCGAAGTGGAACAGAAGAACTGTGTGCCATTCTTAAGCATCCTCATCAGTCGCAGAGATGACGGGCTCATTAGAAGATCTATCTACAGAAAAGCAACCTGGTCCGGCCAATACCTGCACTTCACCAGCTTCACACCAGTGCGGTACAAGCGAACCCTTGTGAAAACTTTAGTTAGTCGTGCTAGACGGATTTGCTCACCTGATTGTCTAGCCGACGAGCTAGAGCTAATTACAACAACACTCGTTGCGAATGGTTATCCACGTAGATTTATAGAGAGACACAGTCAACAGCTAGGCCCGAAAGACTTGGTGCATATGGCAGCCAAGAAAAAGATCTATATCGAGTTGCCTTTCAAGAGTGACTTTACTGTATTGAAAACCACGAAACGTTTAATCTCTGCTACGCAGAGAAGTTACTGTGCTGCTCAGGTTGTGGTCATCAATGAAACGTGTAACTTGCCGGTGCCTCCAACGTAGGAAGCTCAACCGATAAGGGGCCAACTCACACTGCATATACAAATTCGTGTGCGACTGCGGAGACAGTTACATAGGCAGAACCAATCGGTCTTTGACTTCCCGAATAAAGGAGCACGTGCCAAGGTGGGTTCAACGTGAAATTGACCAGCATCCCTGTCCCACTGAAGTTCCGTGCTTGCGCAAGCCGCCAGCTTCCTCAATAGGTAAACACCTACTGACTACCCGTCACCGGATAGAGCTCGGATCAGCGTTCACACTTGTATTACGTCATCCTAATCCCCGCTTCCTCCGTTTCGCCGAGGCCGTTGCGATAAGCCGGATGAAGCCGGCCCTGTGTGTTCAAAAGCAATTATTTATCAGCTTAAGACTGCCGTGGACATAGGGGTGGAACTTCCGTCATTCATTTTTCACCTCATGCTTATTCGGTCACACGCATATTTAAGTATATAGTTGCATACCGGTTATTGTTAATGGTACTGAGGAGACAATACGAAATGCATGCATATACCAGTTTTCGTCTTCTTACCGTGCTTTGTAAACTTAATTACTGTTCATGCATACCATCTCTAGGATATACTCCTCAAATCGGTTGTTTGCGTGCCGGATGCACCCCGCCATCTGCATTTCATCACTAAACATTTATCGTCTATTTCGTTTCTGGGACCAAAGTTTGGTTGTACTGACCACCACCCAACTATACTCGAAGACATGTTGGGTCACGGAACGATTACCTCACAAATGAGTATAAAGAACCGTTTAACATCATTGTTGAATCCTGGATTACAATAGACGCTCTCAGTTGGAGTCACGGTTTGCTTTAGAGTGAAGCACAACTATTCCGAACAATGGGACCGCATTCTAAATGGAACATTCCGGCGCTTCTCACACTGTCGCTCTCAACATTTCAGTGTTGCAAGAGAACGGCACCAAAGCTTTCCGTCTCAAATCGCCTAGCTTTTGACCAGGAAAAGTATCCTATGTTTCCAATCGTTGCGTTTACGAAAGCCCGCAATAGACTACTAAACGCGGCCACTAATATATCTGCCTTTTAGACCCGCATCAACCCATTGATCCTTGTTCTGTTCGATGACGCGTTTATTGCTGATAGTAGAAGAAGAAGCGAATACATTTAACCGATCCTTCAAGATTCCTCAACGAGTTATGTTCATAAAAATTGAAAATTTTCGAAGTTCCAAATGATGTTTAGGTTTATTTCTCGACCAACACTGATTTAGGGAACTTAGCATAAATGATGAACCAGCAAGTTGGTGCTTTTGCAACGCTTAAGTTGTTTTCTATATGCTTTTACTAGTTGAAACAGAACCCGATAAAAATTTGGCCTGACTGGCGTTGAGTCTAACACACACACACATCCGTAGAGAACTCACGTTGTCTTCACTAAGGCGTGGAGCTAGAACACTCAAACACGTAATCTATCGTTTCGCGTGTTCGTTGCATTCAAATTTAGGCACGGCATATCCGTTAATCCTACTACTCTCTGACAGAATTCAGTCGGCCCCAAACTGGGTCAGGCAATTACCCCACGAGAAGTCCGTATTCAGGTGGGTTGTTCCCTGGGAGAACTAGGTATGATCACGTAGAATAGTTGCAAAGGCCCCCATAAATCTGTCAGCAGAACGTGCCTCATGTGCAGGCTTAGAGCAGACGCCAAACTATCGATTGAGTAGAGCTCCTTGTCATGTAACAAGTCTTCCGGACAGATTGAATTGCACAGCACAGTCATGGTTGGCGGCATCCGGTTCCGGATTTGCCTGTCACTGTGGCCAGCCACAGGACGCCTGCGCCTACAAAAGGACGAACAAAAATACCCACCAAAATCCTTCCGCTCATAAGTAATACCAATTCGCCCTTACGGATTCCACAAAATGCTACGTCGATTCATAGCTGCCGTAACCCGGAAGTCCTGACGCCGGAAAGCCGACCACTGTCATCTGCACGGCAGGTGCCTGCATGGCATTGGAGGATGGGTCGGGCTATATCGCATTTAGCTAACAATTTGTGATAGTCGGATACCGTCCTCCATGGCGCGGTTGCATAAGCTGTTGGCTAGTTGGCAAGAGCCACTAGCAATCATGGGTTCGATCCTCCGCAGAGGACCGAAGGATGCGCACCACTGATGAGCCCCAATGGGGCAAAACGGCCGTCTGGTGCTTTTCCGGATAGCTGGTCGACATGTCTGAATTGTCGGCTGATTGCGACGAACAAAAATACCCACCAAAATCCTTCCGCTCATGAGTACCACCCACAGCTCCAACCATACATTCCACATCCAGTGGAAACTTGAAGGAATAAGACCGAGAGGCATGTGGATGGGAATCAAGCGCACACAAGACGGTGGCTGGACCGTAGTCCGCTCCACACTGAGTGCATGGAACCACTCTTCGAGCCCAGCACGGCCACAAGGACCGTGCACCCCGTCCCCTCCAGCAACGACAAACTGTCTCCTGGAGCTAGTATGAACGAGGTTGTGGGTAATAGGCAGGTAGACACCTTATCAACATGCACATCAAGCGCAGCTACACCGTGGATATGAAACAACAGCCGGTCACTTGAAACGACAATATCAAAGAAAATAACTTGAATAATGCATACAGATATGCCGGCATAGTTCTTTACTAAATGAGCATATGAAATAAATTGGTTGCCAAAATATTCCGCTATGGTTTCAATATGTCAGAAAATGTGTATTGAGAAAATGTCACAATCATGAAAATCCTAACAAAATTATATGCAATTAATTTAAGCGACGTGTGCAAGTTAAGCAAAGCTAGTTCATGTGGGCAATAATGAGACATTATAGCAAACCCATCACCTGAAATAAGGTGACTCAGCATGCAAGCAACCGATTTCTACATTGAATGCAGCATACCTACAAACGCTACGCCCGTTCTGCCTACGTTCTCTGCAGAACCCGTCCTCGCTTCGGTAGTGGTCCCGAGTGGCCTGGCTCATGGTTCGCTAGGCCTGCCTGACTCATGCACTCGCGACCACATGTGCTACAGCACCATGCGCTGGCTGTCGATGGAGTACAACCCATCGGCACCTGCCGCTTCCGCAATTGCCGCTTCTCTGCATGCACGTGGGCTTTCTCTTTCACCTGGACAACTGCCTTCGTGATTAGCTGACGCCATACATGCCGATCAACCGTCTTCGATTCCCATGACCTGCAATCAAGAGTAGAACTTGAGAGGCTCACTTTGTGACGAAACTTCGGTTTCCCCACATGAAGCTTCCCAACACTCAGTCATAGGTGCATAATAACCATTATACCCACCGAAAACTGATAATAGCAGTAAACTCAGCTCTTCGCTTATACCCGTTGTGTGATAATAAGTTACCTGACAATGTGCATTCATGGCTAGACAACGCCTCGAATATGTAGTACATTCGAGTAAGACACCGACGACGATGCAGTGCATGTCCCACTGTCTATTCAAATCTACCCGTATTTGTGGGGACAGCTACTTTGGGCGCACTGACCGAATTCTATATGTCAGGAGCAATGAACACATCCCCCAAGCGGTTATGCAGCCAGATTGGTCCTGTGAGGACAGAATCGGATGAATCGGGAAACCAATCTGCTTCGGCATTCGCAAATCATTCGCTGACCGTCAGTCACCGAGTCAACCCTCATGGGTCGTTCACAGCTCTAATGCGCAACCAGCGGCCCCACGTTCTTAGGCTACTGGAGATGTACATTATCGTTCGCAAACGTCTATCGCTGTGCGTCCGAAAACATATGGCCGTGGTCCTAAGCCAACAATGATAGCACAGGCGCTTAGAAGTCTACGATCTCATTTGACACTACTTTTGTTTCTATATCACTGTTGCATGTTTGTGATTGATGACAATGCACGAAATGGCGACGTCATCTCGCAAACTAAGCATTCTGATTTTCCCCTTTGGAATGGTGTATACAATTTTTGTTGCCATTTTGCTAGTTCCTATTCTGCCGGAATAACCACTACGGGTGATCCCGGACGCCTAGGTTTGTTTAACGTGCCGCCATTCAGAATAGCAGAGGTTAGTGTAGTGGCTGGAAACTCCGAACAACACTGGGTACGGTATCGTGCACAGAGTTAGCCGTCACGAACCGAACGTTAATGCTCTCTCCTGTGGTGTATCCCCATCGTTGTATATCCAAACCACTCTAATAGGGAGCAGTCACAGAACCAGTATGGCTGAGAAAATATGATGGGGTGATCTTCTAGTAAAATATGTTGGGCAAGTTTTCAAGAAACCCGATACCGTCCAGTCCAACGCAACCAATTTCCTTGTGGAGGTGCAAACTCCCTTTGGGCCAGTTACACCAGGGTGTATCTAACCCACAACTTCATCTTTTCGCCGCAGGTGGTCAAACGACATCGATGACTAGAGGGAATCGTCATTGCTGCACTCAGTCAAACTGTTACTGCACCTCCGGAAAGGGACCAGGTGGCTGTTTCGTTCTTCCGCGATTCATCCGTAGTGTGCATTCCATGTGTCCAGTACCTTTCGAGTCTGTGGTTAAAACCTTTGGACCACAGGGGACCAACGACATCCACCGTGATCAAGTCACTAGGTGTGACCTAACAAAATACCTCCTCCACTCTCATACGCTTCTCTATCGTGCATAGAACGAGGTTGGCCTCATGCACACGATCTTACTCAAGGATCAGGCACACCGATCACTGTTGGCGTGTACCGAAAGCAAGAAAGCGGTATGTAACTGTTTTATTCGGATGAAGAGTGACTGCGTACGTGTGTGAAGTCATCGCGTGGTCCTCGTTCAAATCGAATCCACATCTATTATTCTTCACCTCTCTGGAGACAAACCGATGAAAGAGATCTGAAACTATGTCGTAGTGAGGAAGTAGCAGCGGGGTTCGCAGCTAAACACAGTCCTATC
>OX104069.1:108767153-108873843 GCA_944474145.2 Dicrocoelium dendriticum
CTTTCAGACGGAACATCTACAGTAACATTTGACCTGATACGAGAACACACTGACAAAGACCCTGTCCTAGCGAAGCTCCGAGAATACATATCTACTTCATGGCACAGTCGTACCAAGATCCAACCTGTTACTTCCATACTATGCCACAAGGTAGGAGCTTTCGACCGTGAGCAACTGCATTATTAGGGGTGAGCAGTTTGTGCTCCCTGAGACCATTATTCCCCTGATAGTTACATGTGCGCATGAAGGTCATCCAGGGATTGTGCGAACAAAAGTTCGGATACGACAACGCTATTGGTGGCCGAAGTTGAATACCAGCTTCGAGGCGGTTATTCGGGAATGTTACGCCTGTCAACAATCCGATAAGAATGCGAGGCCCCTGAATGCTCCAGTCCAACATATCGTGTACCCAATGAAGCCATGGGCAAAAATTGCCATCGATATTATGGGCCCGTTTGCCAATGCACCCTCGCAGAAGCGAAACGTGCTAGTGGCTACCTGTTTCTACAGTAAATGGCCAGAGGCTATTCTATGCGGGGACGTAACTACAGCCGTCATCATAAAGTGGCTCCGTTGTTTGTTTGCAGGTACGGTTTGCCAGGAGAAATAGTCACTGATAACGGCCCACAGTTTCGAAGTAATATGCTGAATTCCTAAGGCACAATGGTATCAGACACACGAGGACTGTACCTTCTAATTCTGTAGCGAATTTACTCGTCGAACGACTTAATCGTACTTTGAAAGAATCTCTGCAAATCCTTCGGCTTTCGGGAGGATACTAGGATGATGTGTTGATATCTACATTGGAAGTATACAGAACCACTCAACATACTGCAACGGCAACGACCTTTTCGGAGCTAATGCTAGGGCGAACAATTCGAAATCGATTAAATGCAGCCTTTACATCCGAAGAAACTGCCGATCACAGAGAATACGAAAGACGAGCTGTTTCCCAGGCTAAATTTAGACGCGTTGGGAGAATATTTGTTCGTGTGTGACTACCTTATTCCCAGAAAGCAGGCAATGTGTTCGGACCCCGTGTGGAATCTATGTGCCCGCCAAGAACTGGCAAGTAGGCTGATGGGACAAAGGGGAATGCAAGACGGCTACATACAGCGCTTTCCCAACCTGCTATTGAAGAGACGAACACACGTACAATACAGCGCTCGGTACAAACTAATACAAAACTACGACGTTCCAGTCGGATACGCCGCCCTGCCTACCGATGCGCTTTAACGAGTAACTCCACATGACACTTCTTTGGGGTGCTGACATTAAATTAGCTCGTTCATGGATATGTAATTCTTATGTTGTTACGAACAGAGATGGGGACAATGTCGTGTTTAACTACTGCTTTGTTTTTGTCCTCGATGCGCTTTATCCTACTCACAGTTCTATTTAGCACTCGTTGACCTGCCATATGACCTTACCTTTGACTGATTGCAGTTCGGACCTCTATCGATTTAAGTGTACTGCGCATGTGTGCAGACAGTTTTTCTACACATGCGTGCTGGTGCTGCTCTGGTCCGCTGCATTTACGGGATACGACAGATAAGCAAAAAGAAATATCGTCCTAGATGTTCAGTTGTTCTGAAACCAGGTTTCGAGGTATTCATCTTACCTGAAAACATAAGACGGAAACTTTAGGAGTAGGTATGGATGCAACTATATTCAAATGCTAAAGTGAAGTAATACCGATCAATTTGTGGATCCGTCTCTTGAGTGCCTTCTTCCATTCACTGTCTTTCATCATAGTCTTGCATCCGCACTTCCACGCCCCCTCTGGTGGTGTGCTAATGTGGCTGAAGCACGAGTAAGTCAACACCGTATAAACTCATGTGGGACTGATGTCAGAATTACGGATAATAAGTACTCCAACCATTCAGCCCGTTCCAGCCTTCGCCTCAAGTGAATCCGTCACCTTATTTTCTCGCCAGTTGGTCTGGGGCAATTCGCTTTACGTGGGCGTTATTAATCACCTTGGAAGCTTCAATCCGTCACAAAAGATCGATCCATTCGTGCTCTTCAATGTGAAGAATACGGGAAGGAATTGAGACAATAACAAGTAAATGGTACGTGCCTGGCTTGCCGAACAACCTCCTTGTGGTGCCAGCTGGATGGTTCGGGATTTCCACGTTCTAGCAAATGGTTCGGCGGCAGTGTTCTAGCACGTGGTGGGTTTTCGCCTGGCAAGTGTTCTCCCTATAAAAAACCACATATATCCGTTTAATAACACTGTGACGTGGCGGACGTGACTCACCACTAAATAAAGTCACTGCCCCTTGCTTCATCCTGGCGAAGCATTGTATTCCAATAACGTTATGCTGTAGTTCTGGGGAGCATTGGACCCCTGTTTGACAAAGGAACAAACGAAAGGCGTATGAACTGAGCAATCAGTCACCGGCTCCCAATGGGCGAGATTCCCTGAATTCGCTCCGCTGCCTTGCGGACAGGCTATTCAGCCAAAGGCTCGGGGTGGTGTCCCCTAAGTCAACACCCTACTTCGGCTTGGGCAACCGGGTAGTATCTCGCCCTCTGACGAAACCATGGACATTATTGTGTTGTGTTTTCTTTTACAATTTCTGTACCTTCTCTGGAGTCCCATGGTTTCTGATGGCATTATATCTATTCGTAGACCTTTGCAAATATATGAATATAAATATATATATATATATACATGTCTCACTAGAATAAAATGTAGTATGAAGATTGTCTGATTCAGCTTGCAAAAGCAATCGTCGAGGACAAGTAAGCGTTCGAAGAATTTATAAACAGGGCAGCGCCTGGAAGATTTTCAGGTGGAACGATAGTTCTACCTCAGAAGTCGCTGGAAACCCTAGGGCTAACAAGGAAGAGTCAAGGTCGTATATTGACAAGACATGGTGTGACACCAACTAGTCGTAACTGGATGGTAAATAGCATTAATTTATATCTCCAGACTTGCCTAATACATTTTAGTTGAAAGGAAATGTAATGCATTATCTGGCTAATGTATCCTTCACTCCTCGTCATTGTGAGACACCGGCAAGACTTGGGTACAGTCGCCTTGGAACTTGACATTTTTCCCCTATATTCCACTGAGTACCCTAACTCTCTTGTGGTACCTGAACCAACGGTCGAACCATATAGTAGCAATTCTCAGCGGCCTGATTGAGCATCCTAAGCCCGTGCGTAAGGTATCCAAGCCGTATCCAGGTCGCTGGGTATCGAGGACGGTACTGGATCATAGTAAAATCGCTTCAGATCATTTCGTGTTCTAGATCGAAACTGAAGGTCCAGAACTTCGGCTACAATAATGGTTACACTTCTCGCCTTATGATGATGCGACTGCTGTAGCCCAGCGCAACGTTGACTGCAGTCCAGCTTTCGTTCAGGTCTGCTGAATGACTGGACGCCACTTTTTACCTTCAATGTTCCAATGTTGCATATATTTTGATATTCCAACTTAATCATTACCGCGATGAGTAAACGCATACCACATTCTTTCCCTGCGCTGTTTACATTGACAGGTCGGCGTCAAAGATCATTTTTAGGATCTGAAAACTCCCACAGGGCGGAGGCATGTGGACTCATCGAATCGGCACTCACCTCCATGGAGACTTCTATCCCGTTGGTGAACAGGCTGTGTTCAATTACCGGAGATCGATCGATCTCTTCCTCCTCGTCTTTCTCCGCGGAAAACCATACAGAGGCCATGGAATCAACCAACCAGATTGTGTGTTCACCGTACTGGCTGATCTCTCCTACACAGTCTTACAGTAATCGTTACAGCAAAATGGAAGAAGAGCCAGTTAGCATAGCCTCGCAATCACGTCAGCAGGGTGAAAGCTTCTGCCTGAATTTTCCTCATGCAAATCCCACCCAGGAGTATTGCTCGTCGGAAGTGGCAGTGCTCACATGTAATCATCCGTCATGCAATTGTTTGGGGCTCCCCTATTTGAGTGAGGACTCAAACTACACAACGGTTCCAGAGATGTGTTCCTCTCCAACGTCAGTTCGTTCACCAAAATGGTCCTCATCAACTTCTTCACTCTCCAACTCCTCCAGTCGGACGTATCAGACTCCAACTCACTTAAGCGTAGCCAGTGTTGTTTCATCGGTACAGTTGGAAGTTGGTCCCGGTAACCCCATGAATGTTCAGCCCACGGCATCACCTTCTTTTCGGCCACTCGAACGAACATATGAGACAGTTTCATCATATGATCACAACACATACCCCATGACATTGGGGGTGGACTTTGTTCCTGATCCAACGGCTCAGCACTTCCCGGGACCAGTTGGCATGGATACAAAGTCACACATGAATATGTCTGGAGCCACATTGAATGAAGCCCCCGACACACCAAAAGGACTAGCGCAAAATGAGGAGGGAAGGGATACAGAATTTGTATGGAATGCGCAGTTTACACATTCGACAGCATGCGCCTCGTCCGAAGGGCAACCAGTGTATTGGACTGTTGATTCGTTCTCGGACGACTTAATACAGATCAGTGGGTTTGGCTATCCTGGTGTCCTCGATTCGAACGATTACGGGGAACAGTCTTACCGGTCACATGCGCACATACAAGACGCGCTCTATGATAGCGGTGGGGGGAAACGGACTACACCTTCTGGTTGCCCCAATCCTTTGGCATCGGAAGATGCCCGGTCGAATATCTTCCGGTGGTCCGACACGTCGGCATTTTCTGCTCTGACAAGTTTAGGAGATACGGAACCCTTTATGGTTCGTTTTCAAGAGCAGGACAAGCAGAACACAGATGCCAGAACATGTTCAAGTGGATCGAGGCCTCAGTGGGTTGAAACACCACGCGGAGCGCATTGGTTCACCGACGATGCGCAGCAAGAAGCTTGTGCAACAGGAACTTACGAAAAGCCTGACATTCTCGAAGCCACCGAGGCTACGTATGAGCCCATCGATTATCTAGTGGAAAGACTGGACCCTCAGACAACCGTAACGTTTGTGGAGGCGGGATCCGCTCGATTTATACATTCTGTGGACACGCAAAGTTGGACCAATACGGCCAAGACTGATTTTGGTACGTGTATTAATACCCTTGGTTCAATAGGCCCATGACTAGTGTGATTTCCAACTGAAGCTATGTACAAATGCGCTGCGCGAACGAAGACTATAAATCCAACTCCTACGCTTTATCTCCTAATGCACACACACACACACACACACACACACACTGACCGCACATTTGATGCTCATGTTGTCGGTGTATGGTTGATTACATGGGTTTGAATCATTGCGAAGACCGGTGAAATGAATGGCGGTCCACACTATCCGGTGATTTTGTCAGTGTCACGATTAATTTTTGCCTTTTATCTATTGCCTAATGACGCACTATTTATGATTTTTTTATTTCTGTGCATGGAATGAAAAACACTATTTCTGGTTGTCTGAGCCAAGCACCTTGAATTGAAAATCAAACGTGTTTTTCCGAAGGGGGTGTGAATTTCGGCGGGCTGTTTGGTACAGTCGAATCAACAGTTGTCCAGTTTATCAGGGTAGGTTGTTCCAAGTGATCGGAAATTGTTATATCGCCCCCGACTGCTTCCACCATCTGATAGTGAGAAGAGCAGACGAGCCGGGACCGGAGTATATCTGTCTCAGTAGGCAAATCAATGAAATTCAATAATTAATAATAGTAATAATGTGTCAGCTGTACGCCGTAACGGCGCTTCGCTGCCACGCGATCACCACCAGTCGGCCACCTCTACGCGGATTATGAACCGGTGACTTTATGTTTGCAAACCAGACGCGCAGACCATTCGGCCACCGGCTGATTTCACATCTCAAGCTGAACTTAACTGGTAGGTTGGCGCTGAAGCTCAGGTTGAGTTCCATTGGAATGTGGGAGATTTGCGCAGTTGACTAGAACAGCTCCCATCCGAGGTTCGAACAATACGACTCGAATGATTGTTCCCTCTAAAAGAAACGACTTTCCTATATGGGGTCATACGGCGCAATGCAGTGCCGGTCCATGTTAGCAATAATTGCGAATGCAGTAAGGAAAATTCGAGGCGGTGCAGCGAAGGAGTATATTGCTATCGTGCATCACGCGTCCGCATGCGTATGCTCGCGCATCGGCCCCATCCAGGGACGACTGCGTTGACTTCTCGTACAGCAGACTAGAATGAAATCCTTCCAGAGGAATTGGTCAAATTGACCAACCTCTTTGTAGGGTAGCGAGACAGGGACCGGCATATTTTACATTCACATAAGGGAAAAGAATGACATATGGACGGTTGCGGGCCCGTCAAATATCCCCGCAAAAACGCGCCAGAATCTCCGACAGAATGGCTGTAGGAAGCGGGGTCCAATTCCTCCCCACAACGCAGCAGTGTTCAGTCACTCCGAGACGCAGCCCAACTGCGCACCTGCTGACAATGTTCTTCTACAAACTACCACCCCGTTGTGGTAGCTATTTTCCCTAACTTAATGACCCACAGCATTGGCTGTACTTTGCCCTTTGTTGGTCGTAAAAGAGCCTTCAGAGGACCACTTGTCTTGCTTCCTCTTCTCCTTAGTTGGGAGTCGGTCGGTCACGTGATTTAATGTGCGTCGATAGCCGGGCAGCCACTAGCGCGCGTCTACCGTAACCCCTTCTCGTGTGCGTCCGTTCCGAGGGCTCAGCGTGTACCTGAATACGTGCTGCTAGGATCGTTCTCAAGCTCGTTCAATTTCCGTCTTACCAGCGCGTACCCCGGGCTAAGCTAACGCCATCAGGTCAGCGCAAGTCCGTTCGATTGGCCAGCGTTCCAAGCCGTTACCGTAGGCGTGCTCCAACCGTGCCAGTGACAATCTTAGCAGGCATCTACGCAATTATAACAACAACCATGGTCTGCGGTTAGATGGGTAGGCAGCAACGTCCGAACTGTTTGATCAAAATGGAATACTAACCCATAAGCTGACAACCCGTGAGGTTGGTGCATAGCTCTCCGGTTTCCGGTTTGTCCTATTTGACTAGTGCAGATCACTTGAAGTTTACTGAGACCAGTACTCACATGACACCAGTAGCCATAGTGGCAACGGATGTTATTGACTGTATTGCTTGACAGAACTATGCAAAAGTGATGCTGGTATATATATGCCGTTCGAAATTGTGACCGGTCTCAGTAGCGAACCGTGGCCCGTCCAGAATTGCGTTTTAGTGGAACTTGTCGGGCAGCACCCAAGCTTACCACATTGATTCCACATTGCACCGGGAGTGTAGTGCACATTGGGTGTGTAGACAGTGAATAATGGCTTAGGTGGCGCCGATTATTCTGGTCAAGTAAGGGGAGCCACATGTTCTTCTCCATCCCGATAGCTCATAAGTCACTAGAGATGGCTGTGTAAAAAAGTGTACACTTATTGCAATGCTGCCATTCGGTCTTTCCTTCATCTCAGATGTACTACCACAAGCGTACCGTGACCTCCTCAAGTTGAGTGATCTCGAATCGCTCGGTACACCCGATTGACAGGTTTCAGGAAGGCTTGTGCAGTCTACACATACATCATATACACTGTGATCGGAGGGTCATTTGAATCCCTCGTTGTGTGAGTGGATAGCGACGCGAAATATGGACGGCGATTCCCTTTGAAAGTAACCTCAACCAATACGGCGCCCGTAACTGAGTTGGCTGCGATTCACATAAGACGAACCGTGGTTCAGATAAAAATTCCGTATCTTAATTCATTCACACACACACGGATGCTTCAAAATGACCCAGCTATCCCTCATTATCCGTTATGCCATGCTTTGCTCTTCGTGACTCGGTGGCGAAAGGCGTACAGCTTACGGTTTACTTTCCAATGTTCTCCATTTCGATGCGTGCTATCTCTACCTGATGAGCAAATACGGTCGAAACACGTCGTGGAGTACAGTGCTTTCGGATGGGCAATACCCAGTATTCATACGCATGGTGTTTCATGCGAAATGTGTAAGCACTGATGTGGAATTCAATGGTTTCCGGCGCGCTCGGGTTAACCGAATCTGTTATAGCACCCCTATTCGAAGGAATCAACTGACCATTTTAGAGTGGTAAAACGTTATGTGCACCAACTACTGCCTCGCGGGTCTTGATTGCCGAACAGAAGCTATCCTATACAGTAATTTCAAATGGGAGACTAACGCGAACGCAATGGCTGAACGGCGAACACGAGGGACGAGAGAAGACTGATATTTTTAGCGTGAAGCGGGAATCATGGAAAAGGGCATGTCAATGTGGACAAGCCCTATGAAAATGTTGCTGAACCTACGCAGTACTGTATGGTTTTGTGGGAATATTGTGTTTCCCGTAATAGAACCAATAACACTTCCACATTTAAGTGAGGTCCATCGCGGCCAGTTTCCAAATCAGATAGTCGTCCATATGCCCGGAAAAGCACTAGACTGCAGTTTCAGCCTGTTGGGCATCGTCAGTAGTGCGCATCCAGCGGATCCAGCAGGATTCGAACCAATGACCACCAGCTGCTTGAACCGCCAGTCAGCAACTTATGCCACTGGGCCACGGAGGACAGCTTCGGACCGTCATGATTTACAAGCTAACTGCGATATAGCACGTCTTATCCTCCACTGCCATGCAAGTTACGAACGTTGCAGCGGACAGGGTTGGCCCCGAAAGACAGTAGCTTTCATATTTGACTCTATTTGTTCGAATAAGAGGGAGTACAATGTTGATCTCGGTATAGGCAGGTGCAGGTCCATGGGGATGAGCTGTCTGTCTGTTCACACACAGCTTTAGCTCTCGAAGAAGTTTGGACAATGACTCCGATGCATTTAGTTGCAAATATATTGGCGAAAAATAGTTGACTCAAACGACTTTGCTTCAACTGGTTGGGACCAGTTAAACACCTTTGAAGTTACGACTCATATTCGATTTGTGGCTTGTTGTCATGACGTTGCACACACTGGTTGCTTTGACACAGGCATCGAAACCAAATGTTCCACATCAGATCTCTAATTGGAACAGGGGTTATCGCAGCGGTGTTCCGGTGACAAGTGTAGATGACGGATAGTGAGATGGACGACAGCAAACCTCGTGTGTGATGATGACCCGATAAACATCTTGGCGTCCTGCCAACACGGTAACAAACAACGGCGCACACATAGCAAACCGATCGGTTGCCACATTAGTGAAGCATCCGAAGACCGTGATTCAGGCAGTCCACATTAGAGTGGAAGATTCAGCGCACCGATGACTTGGTCACCACCACCCTGTCGAAATGTCTAGCTGCCCACCCACTAGCTTTGTTCTCTAGTAATTTTCCGCAAGGTTGAGCACAATAACACGAGCGCACGCACGCACGCGCGTACGCACACAGGGGTCAATGAACAGGGCTTATGAACTGACCTGATTTTATGCTTGTGAGACGACAGCTAATGCGGATAATAAAGATGATGACGATGATGATGACGAAGATGATGCAACTGACCAACTGTGTTGAAAGCGCTCCGCGACAGTTGTGAGTATACGTGGCATTCTTTTGTCCGTCACATCGATCGCAACGGTATGTGTGCTGTTGAATCGGTGCCGAGTGAGTGATGGGTTCACCACTAGCAACCAGTAACTTAGTGACCGAGGTTACCCGAGATGGCCATGGGTGTGATGGCTGGGGCTAGTCGTTGCAACAATCCGTCTGCTCAAATTTACGGCACGACAGTGTCTTCTGGAGTCAAACCTCACCCTAGTGTCACGCTGCGGCCGCTTCGGCGTGCAGAAATTCCGATTGCACTGGGTTGATTACGATGACACACCTTACCTAACTCTTTTTACAGAAGAGTAGTAGGGGGAGTTGAATGGTATAGGTAGAAATTCGTCACATCTAGACTCACTCAGATAGCCGCCACACGCCCGGAAAAGCACTGTACGCGCGTTTCACCCTTTCGGGAATCATCAGCAGTGCGCATTCCATCGGACCCCTGGTAGGGCTCGAACCCGCAACTCGACTGTTGCCAGTCCGTGGTTGAGACCACTGAGCTACGGGAGACGGCAATGACCATCGTGAATAAGTTACTAGATGTGATATAGCGCCGCTCACTATCCACTGACTTACACGTTACTGCCGTGCAGAGGACAGGGTAGCCCCCTCACCAAGCGACGAGCTTAACAAACTTAAGCCGCCAATTATCTTATGGCATTATAAGCAGTTTGTTCTGCGTACTGATTACAGGAGAGTAGTAGGGGGAGTTGAATGGTATAGGTAGAATTTCGTCACATCTAGGCTCACTCAGACAGCCGCCACAAACCCGGAAAAGCACTGTACGCGCGCTTCATCCTTTCGGGAATCATCAGCAGTGCGCATTCCATCGGACCATTGGAAGGGCTCGAACCCGCAACTCGACTGTTGCCAGTCCGTGGTTGAGACCACTGAGCTACGGGGGACGGCAACGACCATCATGAATACGTTACTAGATGTGATATAGCGCCGCTCACTATCCACTGACTTACACGTTACTACCGTGTAGAGGACAGGGTAGCCCGCTCATCAAGCGGACTGGCAACAGTCGAGTTGCGGGTTCGAGCCCTTCCAAGGGTCCGATGGAATGCGCACTGCTGATGATTCCCGAAAGGATGAAGCGCGCGTACAGGGCTTTTCCGGGCGTGTGGCGGCTGTCTGAGTGAGTCTAGATGTGACGAATTTCTACCCAATTCTTTTTGTACTCGACCTATCGATTGAGTCGAAACAAGTTGAATAACTGTCTTTGCTTTACTCAACAAATATCTACAGCATCAAAACAAAATTTTGCCCTGGTAAACCAAACAAGTTTGTCATATGACTTAAGATATTTTTTATCCTCTCTTCCTTCACAAAGAAGAAAAGTGAGGTAGCTAAGGAGACACTCAATGGCTTTTGCCCACACAATGCAGTTTGACTGCATCTCGATAGAATCCAAGTTCTTTGACCTGGGATGAATCATTGGAGTTATCACACTCACCCAGGATGGGTGGAAACGGTACCCTAACTACTCAGCTAGGCAATGCATTGGAGGCGTTTTTGATCGTACTGCCTTCTGTAAGCACCAAAATGCTCTTGGCGCCAGATTTGTGGTGCTTGGTAAACATTTAGGATACTCAACCGTGTTTCCTGTAATAGTGATTTCCTACGGAAGAAAGTCAGGATGGGAATTTTTCGGACACCGTTTCGTTGCTGAAAGTACAATAACAAGAAATGCAACGATTTCCTCAATAGTTGGTGTATTTTCTAGTGTTAAATCCCAGGCGCTTGACGACACACGCCTGTGAGTTCGTTTCTCGATACATGTCTGATTGTCACAATTAACCCTGTGGTACTTGATGATTGCAACTACGCAACTTCGTCCTACCCAATTTCACATAAAGTCCCATCTGGATTTAGGTCAGGTTTTTTCCCGCTAATCGAGAGAGCTCGCACTTTTTCGTTAGAAGTTAATTTTCGGGTTTCGGAGCACCCGCCGTGTGTCTTGGATTGCGACGTCCAATCTCCGTTGTGGCATTGGTTGGGTTTGAAGTCAGCGCATGCCATTGTGATCACTGGGACCGTATCCGAAGTGGAGCGTTTCGGTGTTGCACTCTCTCATCCCAACTGACAGTCAACTTTCTAACCGCAGTGTTAAGCATGGCGAAAGCCACCAACCACTATGTGTTGAGTCCCACTCCTAGCTGAGTGTATTTCTATTTGTGGAGTCCAAAGAAGAACGAAACCTTCGGACGTGAAGTGCACGGATGGGAGAGAACCACACCGAAACCCTCCACTTCGGATGCGATCCAGGTGATCAGAACGACAGATACTAACTGAAAAGTCAATCGCTGACATAAATGAGATTATGTGTCTCAATTTATGGCACATATTGGGTACTCAAAAAGCCAGCAATCAAAGTAACCTGCTTTTACGCGAACAGGTCGGTGAAGAGCAGGAGTCCTTATTAAATCGCGCTATTTTCTACCGGTCTTCCCTAACTAGCCACCCTACTTCTTGTCGTCTTAGGTAGCAGGATTTCGAAAAACGACAATTGCACTGAGTAGCTTCATTGTTTAACGCCACCGTTTTAAGTACCCTGAACTTGACAGAGTGACGGATTTTTGACTATTCAAAAAGATTGATTCTTCTCATGAAATGAGTCCTCCGAGAACCAAAATACCAAATACCGGACTATTAATTGTTAGTCGAAAACGGCTGACGTAATCGGGAGTGTTTAACATAAAATGTCACAAACAATATGATTATAAGCCGCTCATGCAACAATGCAGCAAAGTTTTCAAATAGATGGGTGTTGGGTGTTATCAGCGCGAAAACACCCCACTCCACTGCGCGTTTCCAAATTATATTCTCTCATCAAATAGAGATGGCAGACAATCGAACCCGGCGCCCTTGGGAAGCCAGTCGGAACGTTTACGTCTGAGCCGCCGAGTTTAGGCAGGCAACGCTTGTCACAAAACAAGTGTTTCAAAATGACGAATACGAGCAGAAAACTTATCCTTTCCACGAGGCCTTAGAATTTTGCATGCACTGTGGATCAGAATGGTCTGTTTTACGCATTACTTTGCGGTGTTATCCTGTTCGCTTATTGCTTTAGATAATACGTGAGCCCATGCGGTGTATTGTAAATTTCCACCAGCCAGAGAATCGTGCGTTCTTCGAAAGAGTAGCAATTCGGTGTGGCAGCGTTGAACCTGCAGCTCAAAAATGCAACTAAAAATCACCATAGTATCCAACGAACATAAAATAGACCCATTTACTGTATAAATCAGTCCATGTCGTTTGAGGAAATTGTTGTCCGTGTTCCAGTTCAATAGACGTGTAACTAGGACAGGAGCTTTTGTCTGAGAAACGTGAAAATGCTAAAAACAGCTGTTCGTGGGTCGTGACGCTTGGATAATTGCATAGGTAAAGTGTAGGCGTTTATATGATATGGTTGGCGGCATCCGGTTTCGGATTTGCCTGTCACTGTGACCAGCCACAAGGCGCCTGCGCCTACACGAGGGACCATGGGTGGCTTGCGCTGCACCACCCACAGCTCCAAATACACACCCCATATCCAGTGTAAACCCGAAGGAATAAGACCGGGAGGCATGTGGCTGGGAACCACGTTTCATCAACGGAGCCGGTCCACACTCCTTCACAGACAAACACAAGCACGCTGTAGTTGGAGAATCAACCGCACACAAGGCGGTGGCTGGACCGTAGTCCGCTCCACACTGAGTGCATGGAAGCACTCCCCGAGCTTGGCACGGCCACAAGGACCGTGCACCCTGTCCCCTCCAGCAACGACCAACTGTCTCCTGGAGCCAGTATGGACGAGGTAGTGGGTAATAGACAGGTAGGCACCTTGTCAACATGCACATCAAGCGCAGCCACACTGGGGATGTCAAACAACAGCCAATCACTTGAAATGACATTCTCAAATAAAATGTATCTGTTAAAGAATACGGATATGCCGACATGACTTCCCGGTAAATTAGCATATGAATTAAGTTAGTTATCAACGATTCCGCGATAAGTACAAAATATCCCCAAGTTACCCAAAAAATACTACAAACACAATAAAGTTAACGAAGAACCACAATTAGCGTAAGCAACATGGCCAGTTAATAGATCATTCAGGTAGGCAGAACGAAGCAAATAAAGTGGAATGGAATTTAGCCAGCTTAAATGTAAGTTGGTTTAGCCCAACTGCGGTGAAGAAGCATCATGAATGCAACATCAGCCTCAGCATGGGACACGTTTATATGATAGCACCTTACCTAACAAGCATGTGCGGCAAGTTCCGAGACTCACAGTTTACAAGTTGTAACGGGAGACAGAAAAGTAACTCTCATCCGTGACATGAGAAATTCTCTGTTTAAACAAATATTTGAGGATTTCTATAGTTGGAGGGAAAATCAATACAACGAATTGTTTATTCCATGTTAAGGACCATTTTAATGCATTGACACAGCTGTGAGTTCAGACAAACATACCCCTATCAGCCTTTCAACTAGTAGATTCTATCAACAACACCTACCAATTGTTGTCACACAAGCGACAAGTTAACTGTTTGTATGTATTCAAATCTGCCGAAAGGATTACAGGTCTACCGTGTAATCCCGAGGTCACCGGCGGTTCGAATCCGCTTTGGTGCGGATGACTCCGCGATATACGCAGCCCACGCACAACTATGGATGGTCACGTGACAGCGAAGCGTCCGTTCGGTGTGCCAGTGTAGAGCCGAAGCCTCTTACTGTGTGTGTAGCCAAATTTGATGACCTCGACAGAGACGGACTGAAAGCTGTATTGGGCGTTACATTGACCCATACAGAAGATTAGATAATTCACTCACGCTAATGAAGTCTTCTGTGCCCGTGCTTTGTGATCCACTCTATCGGGCTATCTTTCCGCTGTGGTCGCATTCGTAATTTCAGCATTGTGGTTCAGCGATTCGTATTACAACCAGTTTAGAACGCATGGGATGCAGATGAAGCGACAATTGGGGATGCAGTGTTATCAAGAGTCATAATTCGATGGGGCTGGAGTTTCCCTAGCTCTATGGGTTCAGCTGAATGTTGTCTAGCGCCCGAGTCTGGCGTAAGACTGTAAAGCGAACATACATACTAGTGTCATCAGCAGTATGTTATCCAAACATAAAAACAATCCGCATGGATTAGGGTCAAATAAGACTGTCCTCCAACGTAATCTATACGCATGATCACAGGCATTATGGGGGGCCAGGCTGAGGAACCCATAGTTGGATAGTTGCACATAAATCAGCAGTTTGTAACGTCACATCTTCTTAAAAGCATCAGAGTGAATAGCATATTCGAG
Organism: Dicrocoelium dendriticum; assembly: GCA_944474145.2. Classification (NCBI taxonomy): domain Eukaryota; kingdom Metazoa; phylum Platyhelminthes; class Trematoda; order Plagiorchiida; family Dicrocoeliidae; genus Dicrocoelium; species Dicrocoelium dendriticum. The sequence continues at coordinate 108,781,924 of OX104069.1, forward strand.
TAAGTAACACGCTGAACTCCTTTTGGTGTGTGTCATAGCGGTTGGCAGTGCTGATTCAACATTCGTAAGCAAAAGAGCCCTTAGGCCAACTGACATATTCTTGCAGGTTTCGTCAAATGGTCGAATTTCTTCCGGTTCATTCCATAGTTGCCCCATCGAGTAAGGGGAAGGTGCGGCATATATACTGGTTTCCAGACACAAAATGGCCTGTACTATGGTGTCAGAAATGGAACAATGGAACAATGGTTTAATACGGGTAAAAAAGCAATGCATATCAAGTCCTGTAGGATGGGAATTATTGCGAAAATCAATTGTATGATAAAGTGAAAAGCGTTGTGGTGGACTCACCATAGACTTATGTGGAATAGCGGAGATGTTCGCGTATTAAACGCATAAATCCATAAATCTATTGGTTAGGCGTTTGGCAAGACACTGTTTGATTGCGTTTTGTAGCCCCTGGCTAACAAGTCATAAAATGAAATGTAAGTGAGACAATGCAGCGTCAACTGGTATTTTTAATAGCACCAGTTTGGGAGGGGAGACGAGATAATTAGGGAGGGCGTTCCAAGACTGGTACACGCGGAGGGAAAACAAATTTCTACGGCATTCAAGCCGGCTATACTGAATTGTCAGTTTCAGAGGGTGACCACTTGGGTTAGTGTTGTGGTTCAATTCCAGCAGCGGAAGGCAGATGTGGTTTGATTCTTCAGAACTTGGTAAGCCATTATTTTCTCTCCGTAACAGAGATCCCCCACAAAAGCCGATAACGACTGCTGTACATTCTTAGAGAATTCAGTCTAAGCTGATAGGGCAGATGAAAGATGTCACTGACGTTCTTGGATGCCCTTCCTTGAGGTGTCTCGAGAGCAACAAGATCCTGTTTTTGCCACGGCTGCCACGCCTGAATAGCATATTCCACTTGCGGTCGCACGTAGGTGTTAAGCATTTGTGGTAGGGGGATAGCTAGTAACAAAGAGTTACCGCTAACCTAACGGTATCAAGGCTGTATTGAATTCATGTAACTTGTAATGCTTTTTTTTCCTTTCAATTTGCCACACTCATCCACCGATGTCGTCACCGGATTCCCTACAAACTGAGGCCGCAATAGGTTACTTCGAAATGTCTACCATTATAGCACCGGAGCAACACGGATTCGTTAGTATCGATCATTGCTCGTGACAGTTGGACCGAGATAGCCAACGGCGGGACCGACATTGATATCATCTACCTAGAATATTACAAACCATTGAACCGCATGGATCACTGCATCCTTTTCCAAAAGCTGCAAGCATACGGAGTTGGAAACCCTGCCACTGGATGGATCGGAAACTTCCTCTTTCAGCGGCGCCTTCAGGTCCGAGTTCCAGGTTCATTTCTTGATCCAATTAATGTGGACCGCGGTGTTCCACAAAGGTCATTGTTGGGGCCGCGGTTATTCTTTTTCTTCACTAACGATCTTGTGAGTGTCATCAAGCCAAATTTCCTGCCTTCTGCCGATGACATCAATATATGACGGGCAATCGGCTGTCAGGAAGATCACGATATATAGCAACGAGACCTAGACCGAGCCATTGAATGGTCAGAGACAAGACTACTTCCATTTAGCACGGACAAGTGCAAAACCGTACATGTCCGCTACTAGCCCACGTAAGCATGTAAGCTTGGAGACGACATGCTGAAAACTGCCTCATAAGAACGAGACCTTAGGGTGGTGATGCAAGACGATATCGGTTGTTCGGCGCAGTCCTTGAAAGCGTCCAACAGCGTGAACGAACATGTTGGTCCGTTACGGAGAGCGTTCGGGCGGTTCGATCACTCCATCTTCCCCTAAATGCTTAATGCATATGTGAGGCCCCATGTAGAGTACGCGATGCAGGCTTGGTAACTCTGGTTAAAACGCGATCTGGCTGCCTTGGACACTGTCCAGCGAATGACAAGGAAGTGTGAAGGGGTTGTCCTTCCAGCAATACCATATGCGACTGAGAGCCCTGGGAGTGTACAACGGAAGATATCGCCGTCCACCGGCTGACCTCATGCTGGCATTCCAGATTTTGAAAACTCCCGGTCACGTGTGCCGACATCTGATGTTTAGCCGCAACACAGAATTGAGGGTCCACTCAATACACTTGGCTAGAATGCTACTGGAATTGCTTTTTCTTTTGAGTTTGTTAACCGTGGAACGCTCTCTCGACTTTTGTCATTTCTCCACGTCCGCGCTGCCCATTTAAAAAAACGATTCGATGACACTTTACACTGTCTATATTACTTGAGCTAATTTCAAATAATTAACTTACTACAAGGGGCAGGCAAACATTGTGTTCACCAACCCCACGAAATCAGGTTAAACAGATATACCTTTGTGTTTATGTGCATCATATGGCGGGTCCACAGATGCGTTGTTTTCATTTTTGTGCAACTTTTTACTACTAATGTTATTTCCATAAACCATCCCACAGGACTTGTGGGATTTGTTCAAACTGGTCCGCGAGTGTGAATTCGCTACAACGGCTTGCTGCCATGATGGAGACACCGGGATCGATAATGAGCTTCAAAACAGCAAAAAAGAAACCTTCAACAGAATAAGGTGAATTCAGAAATCTCGCGTCTTCTGCTCAGCTGTGTACAGACAATCAGTGGTATCCGTATGCCGCACACACAAAGGTAAAAAGATGTGGAAAATCGTTCTGTTTAAATAAAACGAATTTACCTCATCAGGATAAGGCGGGGGTATTATTGAGAATATTTGTAGCTCGAGGTGTGGATGAGAGGATTACCCTATCTTCCGACCCGGGCATTTCTGTGGCAGACGTTTCGTTACTGAACTAGACAAATCTTCAGCGCGGCTATTCAGTCCTGATTCGCGGAGTCTCGCAAACCACTACCAGATCCGAATGTATTTGTATTTAACGCTTGCCCAATAAATATTTGGCAGAGTGCCGCAACACATGAGTAACAATAACAAAAAGAGAGAGTAAGAGGACTAGAAGGATAATTCCATGTGATCCGAATGACTACTGATTGTTAACTGGTTTGAACGTCAGCCTTCGATTGCTTCATGTGAGTCGGCCGAGTGATCAAGCCTTCTCCTTGTCGTTCTGGTGCATATTACTGGCTTAAGCTGCATGTGTTTGTTGATTGAGTTCCGGCCAGAATGCCAGGCCACAAGGGATTCACGCGCTGTGCGGCTTCTTGCACTTCCAAGTATTTCAACGTTCTCCAGATCGGGCTGGCACGCCGAACAACCTCCTCGTGATGCCTGCTGGACAGTTCGGGAATTTTCTATTCCAGCGAATGGTTCGGCGGCAGTGTTCCAGGACATGGTGGGTTTTCGCCTGGCAAGCGTTCTCCCTATAAAAAGCCACAAATGTCCGTCTAACAACACTGCTACGTGGCGGATGTGACTCGCTACTAACTACTCACTGCTCCTTGTCTCCTTTGGAAGCATTGTACACCGGCAAGCAATTCGAGCATCGGATCTTGTCTCTGACTTCGGGAGTTTTGGGCCCCTGCATGGGTTATCGTCATCCGGAAGGCGGATGAACTGAGTTTCCAGTCACCAGCTCCCAACGGGTGCGAATCCCTCATTTCGCCCTGCTGCCTCTTGGGTTAGGCCAAAGGCTTGGGGCCGTGGTCCCCCAAGCTCACATACCTACCTCGGTCTAGGCAACCAGGTAGTATCACGCCTATTGACGAACCATGGACTTATAACTACAACCATTCACACGCCACCATTTTACTTATCCTTACCTTGTTCTATTCCCACCCATTTGTACTTGATTCATTTACGGCGATCAATCCCACCTCCACCGATGAACATGTTCCGGTGACATCTGTCAACTCAAGCACACAGGGCTCAACAAAGAGCCGTCAGCCCCGAATTCTCCCATTTTTCCTCCTGTTACCAGGAACGCAGTTCAATCTTGTAGCCTTCAACGTATGCACATTCCTGCAGATCGGCCAACAAGCTGGATTTGCACGCACGATAGGGATCATTGGAATAGATGTCAGCTGCCTGAGTGAAACGCGACTCCAGGACTCCAACTTGGTCTCCTGACTGGCGTCACCGCACCACCCACGCACCTGCTTCAATCTCCGCCTCGCTGGGGACGCCGAGTCTGACGGATCTGGGCAAGCTCGTGTTGGACTCGTCCTCAGTGCTAGAGCCGAGGCTGCTCTGATTGATTAGATCCCGATCAATGAGCGCTTTTCGGGATACTGGTAGTGCGGGTTGATGATTAAATTGTTCATTTGATCTCCGAGCTTGGCGGTTTTGTTGCAAACGTTTCACCATCATACGAGGTGGCATCCTCAGTGCAGTGAGATGCGGTGTACAATCTTATTGAATGAATCGTTCATTTGTGATCGATCTGCAGGGGTCTTTTGAAATTGGCAGTCTCGATTTGCATCTCATGACCTCTATACCCAGTTTCCCTACGAATGAAGTCGGCGCCAGAATTGTTTTGCCTTAAACCGCGTGACAAAATGTTCTTTATTTCCTTTTGTCGAAGTGGTTAGTATATTGAATCGATTTCGACGCGCATGCCGACGGAGATTTTCGTTGAGAACCAAGCTTTCAGGAATTTCCTTTATTTTCTTCTTTCACCCTATGCAGGACTTCTGTTTTGCTCCAATCGAAGCTATGTCCTTGTTCATGTACGTACAAGGAAACTAGCGACGATACATGATGGGAATAGATAATGATGAAACAACGATATCTTGCGACGTGACTGCAGTCTTCACATCTGTTTTCTCGCAAACAGCAATAGCGGTCATCACACAACGGCTGAACGACAGTGAACAAAAAAGCAAGAAAAATGATGACCGAAAAGGTCAATAAATTTGAAACAACATATCAGAGTTGATTTGTCGACTTCTAATCAGCAATCGACCGAAAATGTATGCAAACTACTCTACTTGTGTCTGTCAACCTACTTCACACACAATGGGAAGATTTATGAGCAATTGAAAGGCGCACCAGTGGGATCACCTGTGTCAGGACTCATCGGAGAGATGGTTATGCAAAACTTGGAGGAGGATGTATTGCCACTCATTCATCCGAAACTGTGAGTTTGGTACGTGGACAACACTTTTGTGAGAATCAGACCCAACCAAATAACAGTCGCACAACAGCTATTGCATAACGCCATGGAAGGCATCCAGTTTACAATGGAACCGGAGAAAGAAAGCCAGCTCTCTTTCTTGGACGTGTTAGTAACAATAACCATGGAAGGCGAGCTGCAAACATCGGTCTACAGAAAAGACACACACACAAACCAAATTCTGAACATTAACAGCAACCACCCGAAATGTCACAAAGTAAGCTGTGCGCAGACACTGTTTCGCAAAGTGCAAACACACTGCAGTACAACAGGAGCAAAAGGAAGAAAGGCACCTATTTAAGTGCTTCCAACACAACGAGTACCCACGAAGCTTCATCAGAAGGTGTCTGAATCACAGCAATGTAAACAGACAGCTTCCAGTAACAAAAACAACAACAACAACAACAAACAACAACAACAACAAACAACAACAACAACAACAACGGAGAGACGTGTCGTTCTACCTTAGATGAAGAACATATCGGAACAGGCAGCCAGACTACTCAAACATCATCCGTAGTACACAAACCAACTGCCACGTTGAGAAAAAGTCTGTCAAACTCAGAAGAAAAACTGCAGGCGCATGAACAACGCAATGTGGTATCCAAAATACGTTGCCGAAATTGCGAAAGGGATTATGTTGGCCAGATGGGAAGAAGACTGGTAACAGGGATACAAGAATATAAAAGAGCCTGTGCAAAGCATTACCCATCGTCACTAGTTTCATCTTAGGTAGATGAAGAAGGACGTTGTTGCGATTGGAGCAAAACAGAAGTCCTGGCATAGGGTGAAAGAAGAAAATAAAGGGAATTCCTGGAAGTTTGGTTCTCAACGAAAATCTCAATCAACATGCGCATCGAAATCGATTCAATATACCAACCACTTCGACAAAAGGAAATAAAGAACATTTTGTCACGCGGTTTAAGACAAAACAATTCGGGCGCCGACTTCAGTCGTGGAGAAAGTGGGTAGAGATCACGGGATGCAGATCGAGACTGCCAATTTCAAAAGACTCCTGCAGATCGATCAAGGATGAACGATTCATTCAATAAGATTGTACACCGCATCTCCCTGCACTGAGGATGCCACCTCGTATGATGGTGAAACTTTTGCAACAAAACCGCCAAGTTCGGAGAACGTATGATCAATTAAATGGTCGCCTTTTGCGATGAGATTCTAGGGCTTGTGTAAAGTCAGCAGACGTCGGGTCGAAATGTATGCTCTCTTCGTGATCTCTGCCTACGCGCCCAGCTACTGTAGCTCGGACACAGTCAAATACCAGTTCTATCAGAACCTCCATGAGCTGCTCTTTAGGGATCTTAAAACAGACATCATTGTTTTGGCAGGCGACTTTAACGCGCGTGTCGTTCGACTGCTGCCATTTGAGCGCCACATCGGGGAGCCGCATGGATATGATGATGTTTGCTGAGACAACGGTGAGACTGTTCAGTCTGTGTGCTAATCATCAGCTTTTCCTCTTCAGCACGAGATTTTGCTATCCTGGACGCCAGTATGTTACTTGGCGCTCCCCATCATCAACCCAGCGCTGGTCACAGATTGTCCACAAAGCTATAAGTCGCAGGTGGCGCGGTAGCGTACGTGACTGCCGATCATTTTGGTCAACATGAGTTGATACAGAGCATGCACTGGTATTTGCAACCGTTTGTATGCGTTTCAGTGGTTCACCTAGAACCAAACACACTCGAATGAATACGTACAAGCTGGAAGACCTAATGTTGAAGAAGGAGTATCAACAAAGGCTTCGTGAAAATCACGCTCTCTCCCCACGCTGGATGTTGACCAACACTGGTCAAGTCTGCAACAAGCCATGCTGTCGGCCGGTTTGTCCAGCTGCGGCCTCACTCGCTCCACTTCCAATAGCTGCATCTGGGAAGATTCTTGGAATTGCTGAATTGCCGACGGGCGCTACCTGCTGGCGCAGAGCACAACGAACGCCGCCGGTCTATTACGCAACAGCTTAAAGCAAGCATTCGCTCTGATCGTGAATCCTGGTGGTCAAAACGAACTGATGAGATGGAAGCCGTCGCATCAGCTGGCAACTTCCGCCATCTATTTTGCATTCTCGGGGCCACCGGTTGCAATTTCCACACTCTCAGCCAGACGATTAGCGAATCAAACGGCACAAAGATCACCAACATTCACAGGCGATTTGATCCCTGGGCAGAGCATTGCGATCTTCAACCCAACGCTCCAATACAGCCCCTGTGGCACCTCCAGCCCCAACTGAAGCAGACATTCGAGATGAACTCCAGTCTTTGAAACGCCACAAAGCACCTGGTCCAGACAGCCTACCATCGGCTTAACTGAAAGATGACGGGAGTGTACTTGTCTGAGAAATCCTATTGTTGTTCACGAAAGTTTGGACTGAGGAGAAGGTTCTAAACTCATGGGGAGAATCGGCCATTGTTCCGATTCACAAAAAAAGCTCCCGCGACGATTGGTGTAACTACCGCGGAATCTCGTTAATCTGTCTCATCCAAAATCTTCGTGCCTGTCCTACTTCGCAGGCTTTCAACGACTAGAGAGGAGTTAGCCCGAGAAGAACACGCCGGATTTCGTCCAGGCCGCGGCTGCAGCGACCAAAGTTTCATGCTTCGCCAACTTTGGCGGGCGGATTTTAGCGCATCACACCTGAATTGTTTGGAAATTATTGAGAATACCTAGCTCGGGGTGCGGATGAGAGGATTGTCCTGTTCATAGAGCCGGGCAACATCTTCGGTGCAGCTATTCGGTCCTGATTCCCATTGACAATAGTGGAGCCCAAACGTTGGGTACGTTACGCAGTCAATACTTTCGTTATTCTCAAAAGCTCCAGACGACAAGAAACATATCAGGTAAACAATAATATTTTTTCCGCATCCATTTCACAAAAGAGAAAGAGAACAATGACCAGTTGCCATTCTTGGACGTGCCCGTGAGAAGACATGCTTCTAGGTCCCTGGAAACAACATTTTATCGGAAAGCAACGCACACCGATCAGATCTTAAACTATCATAGTAACCATCCGACCAAATACAAGTAAAGTGGCATGGGACGTTTTTCAAACGGGCCCAGACACATTGTAGCACGCCGCAACTGAGGAAGGCGGAGGAGGACTACCTATTTAGCATGTTTCAGCGAAACGCGTACCCTAGACTCCTTATTCTACGCTGCCTGATTGATTCTGAAGTGTAATTAAGGTAGTGAAGCTGGCAGGTCGTGCTGGAACTTCTATCGAGGAAACCATACTGATATCTGTTAAATCGGTTTAGGAAATAAAGGAATTCCAGCATCGCTTTCTTGATTAATTTTTCAAACAGAATGGCGATGGTGGTAAATGGTCTATCCATTCTAATGGTAGTCGGAACATATGAATTAGGATACGACAATCTAAGCGATCGAACGGTTTTGAACAGTCCAAGTAAATAACATCGGTTCCTTTACACTTTTCGGCTGATTCAGTCCAGTTACGCCGTGTTACAGATTTGTGGTACATGATCGATGTGCCCTTTGGAATTGTCTACTCAGGAAAGGTGTGCCCGAGAAATATGTAACTATTATCCAAGTATTATACGCACGTAGCACGGGCAGAGTAAGGGCTTACGGCAAGCTGTCGCCACCCTTCAATATCTCCAGCGGTGTGAGATATGGATGCCCGCTGTCACCTTTCCTCTTCAATCTAGCTATTCACGAAGTCATGGAGATTGCATTTACAGGACATGACTTGGAAGGTGTGGATCTAATCCCAGGAGAACGACTTCTTGACTTGGAGTATGCAGACGACAATGCTTCATCTGTGGCAGCTCCCAGACGTGCCAAGACGCGCTGGACAGATTAGCACTGGCTGTCCAACACTTCGGGCTTTGATTTGCATCATCGAAATGCAAATCGTTCCTCCAAGATTGACAGGGATCGCCTCCTGCACTGACCCTTGGTCAGGATCAGCTAGAGGTCGTTCGGAAATTCAACTACCTGGGAAGTTGTATCAGCGTCCGTGGGATCGAAGACGAGATCACGAACCGTATAGCAAAAGCTCGAGGCGCTTTTGCTAACCTTCGCTACCTATGGCGGAGGCGCGACATTACCCTCGCCCTGAAGGGTACAGTGTACAATGCAGCCGTGCGTTCGACCCTACTGTACGGTTGAGAAACCTGGCCCCTATGGTCGGCGGACATAAAGAGACTAGTTACGTTCGACCATCGATGCCTTCGCAGTTTGGCTCACATCTGGTGGGAACACCGCGTGAGTAACGAGCGTGTTCGACGCCTTGTTTACGGCACAGAAAAAGGAAATGAACTGCCAAGCACCGTCATTTCACGCACCGGGCGCCGATGGTTCGGCCACGTGTTGCGCATGCCGGCCCACCGGGTTCCACGACGTGCGTTGTCTGCTCACCGGGGGTGTGGATGGAAGAAGAGGAGGGGTGGCCAAGCGATGACTTGGTCCAGAGGAATGAAGGCCCTCACTTCGGAGTTGGCCTCAGTTGGAGCGTCACGGCTCCCTGGTATGGGTCCAAAAGACGGTGAACACGTTTGGCTGGATACACTTGCTGACATGGCAAGGAACCGACCACAGTGGCGTTCCTGCTGTGAGTTTCTTTGTCCCTCCCCATCCCTTTTAGCCTCCCTCTCCACCTACGATCTCATTTCGTAGCGTAAAACATAATAATTTTTCTTTTTTCCTTGTAGCCGGCTGGTAGCTTACCGGAACGATGCCTATCCGTTGCTGGTAGCTCACCTGGCATGCAACCGTTGTATTTATTTTCCTTTTCCTTTATGTATTGTGGCACAGTAGCTGAGGTGTTTCCCACCTCCAGCTGACGTGTATAATGATGATGACGAAAACCGCGCTGTTCTGGCATGATGATGCCGTAGCTTTGCAGGTAGCCCATCAATGCGTCTGCTGCAATCGCTTCCACGACCGTGGCTAGAACAGAAAGCAGCGTTACAAGACAGTAATTGCAAGACTCAGTTCGACTTCCTCACTTGTGAATACGGGGTGATGTTACTCTGTTCCCACTTTGATGGGACTATGTTCCCATCTAAACAGCACTGAAAAACCCACTAAGTGGTTCCACTAGTTGCATGACTGCGAACTGCAGTGTTTTCTGGGGAAATGTGGTTCGCTCCAGGAGAGCTGTGTGTACGCAAGAATAGTAGCTTTTCCCGCATCGTTTCTGCAGTGTGTGTCGCTGATGATGAAGTAATAGAAACAGAAATAGCGTTCAACGCTTGTATTCATTGGACGGTAGGTGAGTACTGGGCCCTTAAGTTAATCATCGCCTCTCCCGCCGTGTGGATATGCCCAACGACGGCAGTGAGTGGGGGATTCCGCCCTGCATCTGACGAACTTTATGGGCCTGTCTGTAAAGAGGCTTGTGTTTCGAGTAGAATCGTTCCAGCAACTCCTGCTGGTGCGTCACCTTGTTTTTTGAACCAACTGCACACAGTAACTATGTACACGTTCCAATTTCCTGGGTGAGTATTGTAAACGCAATCCATAAGAGCCATATACTTTCGTGTTCTGCTTCTCAAAAGTACCTTAGTTTGAGAGACCGGTGGAAAGTTTTCAGTGCAAAGGATTTTGCGACAAGTGACGTGAATGTTTCCTATGCTATCTCTGGGGTGCATTCAGTCATAAATATACCACTGGCGTCTTCAATGAATGCAGAGAGTACTTCGTAATGCATACTATAGTGAATTCGTCTAGGCTCTGCATGGGGATATCATATGTAGCAAATGGGACTTCATCTCACACTATGATTTGAAGTCCGTAGACAACATAAACTGGCCATGTCGTGACGGAATGCGCATGCTTCGGGTACGCAGACGCAACCGTTGTACTTGGTCTGAAAAGACCGCCACTTCACCTTCAACATAAGACCAATGTGAGAGTACAGCTAGCCCACTTACTGTGTGATAGCTCGAGGTGGGGCACTGAAGATGGAACGGGTCCAACACGTAGCTACCAGAAGTATCCACACTTTATGGGATTTAATGCACAGACACCGGAGCAAGAAACTCGGACTGTACACTATGTCTTATCATCGCGTGCGATTCGAGCTCATATCAGTGATTTTCTCATATTGAGGCGGCTACACCGCTTGCGAACGCTATGTAGGACACAAGTGACACCAATACAATCTTGGGGTTCCGAAGCTCAATGCCTGGAACAGTTTGCAGGATCATGTATTGAAAGTAGTCAGTGTGACAGTTGAAAGCACTAACAACGACACGTTAAGGAATTCCGATACGCCATACACTTCCCGATATTGCAACAAAGCTTAAAAACGACTAGGGTATTGACAGGTCACAGATGGTTTTCTTTTTTGAAGCATCTTTGTTCATATTTCGGTGGAGTTGAAGAGGTTTAAGTTTCTACTTGCTCCAATAATACTGTATTAATCACCCAATAAGTGACCTTGTCCTTGTTCGAATGCTTCAGTTAGAGTAATAGACGGTGCTGGAAGGGGAACACTGGAGGTATAGGTTAACAACCGACGCCTTGACTACCAATGTACTGAGATCCGTACGCTAGCTGAAAGCACAATGAACTTGCGAGGTTGCTTACCAAGGAACAGACAGTTGGTGAAATTGTGCTTCTGATTTTCAAAATTGGTGCATACTGATCAAACTTTATCGATTCTGAGCTTTTAAGTCCTATGTGGTACATAGGCGCTATGCGGAAAGTCCTAGCTCGTGAGGCTAACTGCTGTCCTCTGCACAGTTCCTAACTGGCATGACAGTGGAAGATGAGCCGGACTATATCATAGTCAATTGTCAATCACGCAGGTCCGCGGCTGTCACCCATGCCGAAGTGGCACTAGCTGCTGGCATCCTGAAGTCATGGGAGCGGATTCCGCAGGGGTCTGCTGGGAGGCGCACCACTGGCGAGACCCAGAAGGTCGGAACGCCAGCGCCTGTGTTTTTCCTGACTAGCCTAAGCTCGCTGATTGGGAGTGACGATGATGAATTGGCTTGATTTATCGATTCTCCAACTTTATGAATACAAACAGCAACAGTGTTGTTTATATATGGCGCTCAAGTGCCCTAAAGTAAGGTCAGTAGTCACGTTTCAATGAAGATAAATGACACGTTGTACAACTACGCCACAGGCATGGTTACAGGTATTGGATTGATGTACATACATTGCAGACCCGCTCCCGGAAATGTGACCTGGATCTGCTCATACAGGTTGACCACAAATATTAAAAAACACATTCTGAGGCAGCTGCGAAAAAGGGCAACCAGCACATGGGTTTGCTGCGAAGGGCATTCGGGAGATTTGACCCATCAATCTTCTCAATGATGCACAATTCCTACGTGCGTCCTCACGTTGAATACACCATCCAAACTTGGCAACCTTGGTTGAAGCGCGACCTAGAGGCATCACAACGCAGGACAACAAAGAATGTCAAGGACCTACGTAATCATTATTACCAGCAAAGTTTGGAGTTGCTGGGAGTTTTCAGCGGACGCGACCAAATATTGAGTGACCAAAACCATGTATGCCGCTAAGTGCTGAAACTTAGCCACAGCACCAGGTTCAGAGGTAACTGTTTGAAACAGTGTAAACAACACAGCTGTCTAGCTTGTGGGTTCGTAAAAAGTGGAACTATGAAATGGAAATAGATGGGCGTTGCTCTTCCCAACACTGGCACACCACAACCGCGGTTTCATCCTGGTTTGGACTCGTCAGGTGGAGATGCACCCCAGCTCAGGCTATCTCCATCTGACGAGTTCAAACCAGGACAAAATCGCGGTTGTGGTGTGCCAGTGTTGGGAAGAGCAACACCCATTTATTTCCATTCCAGATTCGGTCCTCGAGATTGGAATGACCGAGGTTTACCTCAAAGTCAGTCGGGGTCTCTATAGAGGTTGCCAGTCGCAACCCAACCACACAGCGTGTTCCCTAAATTCTGTTTTGAATGGAACTCTCTCCCTCATACTCATCTTCAAAAAAGAACGACTGGATGTTGTTCTTAGCTCCCAGCATCTCGGTAACTATACTACGCCATTGTGAAATACATTAAACACGCTCTTCTATCAGATTTATGGGTCACGGACCCATATAGGCGGCGCATGATTGAGCGACCATATTGTAGTTTTCTCACGCTCTAAGTCAACTATCACTGTGCCCCATATTTTTCTGTATGCTTACATTCAATATCTTAGTATCGTTATTTAGCAACGCATTGAATTCGGTAAACGCTTAAACAGATGACTCGCATACCTTCCGACTTTGTAGTTTCCACGCCAACTATTCTACGGGACTTGTGCAACACTTAGATTTTTGTTCATTGTCTTGATGAGACCGATAGAGAGCCGGTAGACTGAAATAGATTATTTATTTGTCAGGTGAAAAATTACCGATAGGTATCTTCACGTTAGTTAAAATGACAGATTGTCAAGGATGAGCAGATGTGTTAGGAGTCCCCTGCAAGCATACAACTGTCGTCACCTCAGTCTAGTGGTATTCGTTTCGTATCAGCTGGCCAGTTCAACCAGACATCTATCACTTGAGGAAAGAACAGTTTCAAGCTTAGTGTCCTAGTAGCACCAATAGTGGTTCTGGAATTCCTCGGAACAGCTGCTATGTGGTAGACGATACTCAACGACGTTCTCCATGAATCGCCCGCAAATATAGCACATTTTTTCGTCCTTCCTAACATAGCGGCAGTGAGGAACCGATGACTCTAACACCCATATGCCATTCATAGTCAAGTCAAGAATTCGCTTTTATGCACCCGTGAAGAGTGCGTCCGAGGTACTTACTCAGTGCTGGGAGATTCTGAAGTGGGCTACAACTCACTTCCACCTTCTCAATGGGAATGCAATCAGTCAGTGGTCGCTGTATATAGCGACAACAGTGTACACAGCTTGACAGGAGACGTGAATAAAATCCCCAAAAGGACCCCATAATAGCAGTTTCGTGGTTTGAACAGAAGAATAAGTTTTCTTTTCACTTAATCCACACCAGTAAACAAAGCGGCATGTCGGCTGACGTGACCAGGCTCGATTCGTCCGTGTCGTGCGACATCCTAACTTATGAAAACAATATGAGGGTACTTAGACAGAGTGTTGATACTCACGCAACAAGAAGCTGGATGATAAACAGGTAGTCAAGAAGCAGTGCAAAGAAGCCTTGGCTACTCCAACAAAATTACTATGCGCTGCACAAAACGTCTCCAAGATTATGGAGTCCATTCTAACTGAAGCATTGATGTGGTACCTGGAGAACAACAAAATTCTCGTTCCGGAGCAGCACGGATTTCGCCAAATTCGCTCCTGTAATACTAATCTGTTGATTGCTCATGCAAGTTGGACGGAATCTGTGGACGCTGGTGTAGGAGTCGACGCGGCCTACTTGGATTTCTCAAAGGCATTCGACCGTCTAGACCATCGCATTATCCTCCACAAACTCCAGAATTATGGAATCGGCGATCCTGCTCTGGGCTGGATAAGAGACTTTCCCGTCCAACGTCACCTGAATGTGAGGGTTCGAAGCAATCTGTCGGAATGCATCGAAGTTCAGTGCGGCGTACCTCAAGGCTCGGTACTTGGACCCCACCTGTTCTTGGCTTCCAGAAATGACCTCGCGAGTGTGTTATCTTCAAACTGTTTGCTATTTGCTGATGATCTAAAGATATGACGTACTATAGCTGCAGTGAAGGATCACACATTCTTACAGGAGGACCTGGACAAAGCGTACACATGGTCCATCGAGAACATGCTGCATTTCAACGTCACCAAGTGCAAAGTTCTCAGCATACGATACAAGAGTATGCACAACTATCGTCTAGGACCACAAATTCTACAACGGACTTCTCACGAGTGTTATCTAGGTGTACTAGTTCAAGGTGACCTCGGTTGTTTGAGGCAGACTGAAAAGGCATCTAAGAAAGCAAACCAGTATCTCGGCCTTCTTCGCAGAGGTTTCGGGAAGTTTGACCCTTCAGTCTTTCCAAAAATGCTTAGTACGTACGTGAGGCTGCACGCGGTATACACTATTCAAGCGTGGCAACCCTGACTCAAGCACCATCTCACCGCGCTCGACACTGCACAACGTAGGGAAACGAAGACCGTCAGAGGTTTGATCAGCCTCCCCTACCCACTCAGGCTGAAGACTCTCAAAATCCACAGTGGACGTTATCGGCGTCTAAGGGGCGATCTCATAATGGTGTACCTGATCCTGAGAAACCCCAACCACCCATGCCATTCCCTTCTAATACTCAGTCAAAACACCTCGCTAAGAGGTCGTCGGTTTAAGCTCGTCACGCCGCCTGGAATGTCGGCGAAACTATTTCTCCCTTCGAGTGGCACAGCCTTGGAATGCCCTCCCGGCACATGTAATTAATGCACCCACCCGATCCCTTTTCAAAAACGCCTTGACGTTACCCTGTCACATTTACACTGCGTGCTATAGCTCATGACCACCAGCTGCTGGCACTAATGTACAACAGACAGTGGATAGTGCCAGAACGCTACTCGAGAATGAGTCACTCCAAACGCCTTGCACGAAAGGTGATAAACGCTACTACTATAGAAACTGGATTTCTGTATGCCGTCGACGCATGATAGTTGCACACGAGTAAGCGTTGTCCTTGCTATTTTTTATTTTTTCTCTCGCCTATTACGTGATCAATAACCACTTCCCTTAGTGGTTTGTGTGTGCACATTCTAATTTCGAACTCCCTTTATACGGCAGTGCAGTTAAATCTGTACTCACCCGAACTGACGATTCCATTGTCTCTTGACCTCTCTTCTCTCACTCTAAATACCCTACGGGACATATCAAGCACCTGCTTTTTTACCCCTTAGAATCCGTTGTTAATTGTCGCAAATGCTTCTAAGAGGCGAACGGTGGTGTCAGCCGCGGCTACAACCCAACAGCCGCATCTCACACTTTTCGTGATGAACCTAAGTGTACCTTGACGCTGCGATTTGAACACGAACAGGCTATATAGCAATTGGGACCTCGAACGCAACTTATGTACTTGGTATGAACATTCAGAGAACGAGTGCACACTGACAATAACATACCACATTCGCTAGCCTGAGTCAGACACGTTTAAACGTTACATAAGAACTTGAAGAACGAGTAGAATATTAGCAGGTGACAAATAATCTTATTACAATTTTGACCGTATTCCCACATAATACAGTGTTCAGAGGTTAATTCCTTTCTTGGCAAGATAAATCTTCGTAGCGTGTTTCCTAATGAGTGTTATTGTTGGGCCCACGTTTGACCATGTTCGACTAATGGGAGAAACGACTGTGCGCACATACCAATGTGCCAAAGTAGTATGACCTTGAATCATCCACAGTCGAGCAATGCAGTGTTTCAATCGTACATAGCAACAATGTATTGTCGATGGACCACGTCGGCAATGAGCAATCGAAATGGGGTCTGCTCGGTAGCCTCAACCAAAAGCACCCCCGGGGAGTGATCACACCTCATTCAGGAAATAGTTTGGATAAAAGTGTCATTCGTTGGTCAAATTGAACCAATTATGGCATAGTGACTAGAATGAACGATGGCTGTGTGATGAAAAGAGTACGATTTGAGTTCAAGGAACGGTTGTCAGAGCTGATATACAAGACCCACAACACAATATGATGACCAGTGAAGACAATCTTCTTGGCGCAGAGTTCCTGTCGCATCCGAAAGGGAGTCACAGCAGGATGTTTGTGCACAGACACTTCACTTTGCAGACGTTAACTACGTTTCAGTCACATGCTGCACATTCGATTCAACGAGGATCATATTGTGTCTGTTGGTTATAGATGAGCCTCGTTCCGTTCACCTTCTTCGTGGCTTTCGATGCACATCATCAATCGGATGACGCAGGGGCCCGATTTGGTTGTGAGAACCATGTGGTAATTCGCTTCATTCACGCGACAACTGCCACCTTGAAAGCGCATTTACGTTGAGCGGTATCAAGTGTGGGTGCATGAAAAGGGTCTCTGAATTGATGGACCTACTTGTTATATCTAGTGACTACTGAGGTTCCGAGAGCTCTTACAAAAGCGTCCTCGCACTAATGAGCTTAGTCAAGTGGCAGCAATTCCGTCATAGGTAGGACGGAAAATAGAAGAATGATCCGCTCGGCGAGGATTCGCCAAAACAAGATGGCGTGTGTGCAGCCACTGAGATGTCCGAATGCGCAGGATGGAAACGGTTCATCAGAGATAACCAGCAGAAAACGCTGTGGAGCACGCTGAGTATCCTGGTGAATTTCAAGAAGAAAAGCATAGAGTAGGGTATCGGTATAAGGTGACCGAAGGAAGGTTGATCCGTGGAACCAAACAAAGCAACACTAATCCACACACAAGGAACGAGGAAGGCGGCGATTGAGGGTTTATTCGTTACGCAGAACGCTCTTGGAGGAGGACATTTAACGCCAGAATTTCGGGATCGTATCATTTGCAGAGCGCTAATGTAAATGGGGATGTACTAGGCAAGTAACCTAGAGCTGAGACGTTAGAAAACATGGGAACAAGGAGAATTTAACATGTAATAGTTCGCTCTTGGATGACGCAATAGTCGTCGGCATTACATAAATGATTCAACCATGGAATGGAGTGTAAGTACGGTGAGACTCATGTGAGTGTGGGTAGAATGATTTCCCGAATGGGGATAATGAGAATCATAAGATCAGGGGCATGAACAAACACGCGTGTTTTCCCACTATCAGCGATGTCTAGAATAGAACCGTATTCCACCAGTATGGAAGTGAGGGGTCATCACTGCTATCCATAAAGGAGATAGCCGCACTGACCCTGCCAACTACCGTCCAATAACACTACTTCTCGTACTATCCAAAGTGACGGAATCAATCATCGCAGATGCGCTGATGCAGTATCTGGAAAGCTGTTGATGATGAAGTAGGAGTCGATGTCATGCACCTGGACTTTTCAAAAGCGTTTGATCGCTTAGAACACCGAATTCTCCAGAAGCTTCGGAACTACGGCATTGGCGACCCAATCCTGAGTTGGATTAGCAATTTTCTGCACGAAAGACAGCTAGAGGTGAGTCCGAGAATCATTGTCCGATGCAATCGATGTGGCGTGTGGAGTACCACAAGGCTCGGTTCTTGGACCTCGTCTATTCTTGGTGTTCATTAACGATTTGGCGAGATCTATTGCTCCCGACTTCCTATTTTCGCTGATGACATCAACATATGGCGAAGTATCAAAGGACCGGACGACCACGAACGGCTCCAGTGCGATCTTAACACAGTGTCTAACTGGTCAGTTCAAAACGCCCTACCATTCAACATAGACAAATGTCGCGTTGTACAATTACGCCATAGACATAACCACACCTATTTACTTGGGACAAACGGATTGCAGACCAGCTCCCACGGAAGGTGAGCTTGGTGTGCTCGTACAGAGCGACCTCAACTGTTCAAAACAGGCTGAGGTAGCTGCTAAAAGAGCCAACCAGCACGTCGGAAGAGCATTCAAGTGATCTGACCCATCAATCTTCCCAATGATGCACAATTCCTACGTGCGCCCGCATGTTGAATACGCTATCCAAGCTTGGCAACCTTGGTTGAAGCGCGACCTAGAGGCGTTAGAGGTACCACAACGAAGAGCAACAAAGAAGGTAAAGGGCCTGCGCTATCACTCTTACCACCGAAGGCTGAAATTGCTGGGAATTTTCAGCGGACGCTATCGAAGGCTGCGCAGGTATCTCATATTAGCGTATCAGATACTGAGTGACCCCAACCACGTATGCCGCCATTTGCTGAAACTTAACCATAACAAGCAGCTCAGGGGAAACTGTTTGAAATTGAAGACACCATATGGCCACCTAGAGTGTCGACGGAATTACTTTTCCCTTCGGGTTTGCCAACCCTGGAACGCACTCCCAGACTCAGTTGTATCCTCTCCTACCTTGGACGATTACAACACCTGGTTAGTTGTTGCTCTTGGCTCCCAGCATTTTGTTACCTAAACTCCTCTATTGTGGATTACGCCAAGCATGCTTTTCAACAGGATTTATGTATCAAACGGACCCAAGTGAGCGACCATAGTTTACTTTTCTCACGCCTTACATCAACGATCACTGCACCCCAGTGTCTTTCTGAACGGCTACGCTCGGTAATTTTTTTAATTTTACACTGATGTTAATTATCAAAGTATTCATCTAGGCAGACGTTCGGTAGATGATCCAGATATAGTTTGATTTCATCATATTCACCCCAACCATCCTACGGGACGTGTGAAGCACTTGCTTTTATCCCGTGATAAATCATTGTTCATAATATGTAGCAGCGCATGCACCGGGATAGAGGTAGATAAGCAGAGGAACAAGCCGGAGTCACATGACGAATCAAGCAGCTAGATTGCCACAAATGAACCGAGCACGTGCTAGGAGGTCTACGCAACTCCACTGATTGGTTAAGAATCTGGCCACGCTGGAGTGAGTTTGTTTGACCGAAGCAAAGAAATACTTTCATGAATGCAAAAGCGCCGTTGTTTATAGACGCGGCTTAGTTCTCTATATATACGCCAAGATTCCCGCAGGCTAGTGATGCGGAAACAATCAAATTGACTAAACCAATTGTCCCTGAAGGATCAAGTTATGCGATGGGTGTAGCCCAAACACATCAGCAGTAGATGGCTGGGGCCAGAACGCTGATGCGCCAATGCGAACTCACAGGAGAGGTTTTCATAGATCCTTACACGATGCAAGGGGTATCGGAATTGCAGTTGCAGAGCTACTCTCAAAGACAGGCGATCAATGGAACCAAAGGCGGATTCCCGATGATAGGCATCAACTTTTGATGGAGGTTAAAAGCGTACTTCTTGCACATTTTCTTGGTACATGAATGCATAAGTTAAACTGAAGCGGCTTTCACAATGAAGGTTGTCATGAAGGCGGACTACTGCCAAGATGACGTTCCCGAGAAGCTGGTTAACTTCTATTAAACAAGAGAACAAAGGTTGGGAACAACTAGCTGAGGGAACCAACCTCTTTGTGCTAACCCGATATCAAACAGAGTAGACATCAGTGGTACACGCGGTTCTTTCGCGACGATAAAGGTCGCGAATGTCTGGCGCGTTGTCCCGATTCAGCGGTACTAGTTCATGTCAGATTTCTTCGATAATGTGACTGGTTGTCCCCAACGTCCCGGTTGATCCACTAAAAGATTCCTCTACAAGCAGTCGACTGGATCGCTTTCAAAGCTTCCCGTTCAATGTCCTAGTTGACGTAATTGAGAGTGAATAAAATTATCCGGCGTATCCGGCTATCATGCTCCTCAGGAAAATCATTAAATAAATAAATAAATAAATAAATGGTATATTCCTCGGTGATTCGAGGTGCAGTCCTACTATGTGGTCTGATCAATGTGTACAACAGGATCGCAAAAAATAATCAGTTTGTTCACGCTTTTTACAATGGATCCAAAACAGGTACTAAACTAATTGGCAGGATTAAGGCATTAAAGAAATTAAGAACCAGGAGCAATAACTTATGCAGATTTAAACAGATGTCCAGTTAAAGTAATACGGCCACTCGTGGAACCATCCCCAAGGAATCTGCTTCCATGCAAGGTGTTCCATCGAAAGGTTTCGCCCGCACTTTCATGCAATAACTGGCCGTGTGCCGGTGTGGCATAGTAGCATATGAGCCATGACCTGTTTATCATATGTTCTGTTCTTTTTTAGAGCTGCTTTTGTACATGTATTATGGGCCATGAATCCTCAGCCCAGTCCGTCATGCGGATCATTTAATTATGACACTTTTTGTACGCCAGTCAGGTGGTGGTAATTTGCCTTGCATAGGTAGTCTTTCATAATCTGGAAGCTATAATACGTCACCACAGGAGATCAGCCCAGTCGTGGCCAACTATGAAATAAGGAAGAATATAGAAAAGAAGAATTATATGAAAACTATATCATTAGTGTAAAAAATAGGCAGGTATGTTTTTTACATCGGCGTAGAAATGGATCGAGCCAATCATACGATCAAATGGTGTGGCGTGACAGCCGGAGACAGATGACTGTACTAGTTGTCCATAGGCAAAAGTCGCATAGGGAATACGTTATTGCCATCCCTGAATTCAAGTATATGTTTCTGGACTGTTAACTTCAGAAAAGAGGGGGAAATGATTAGCACTGGAGAACAAATGTAGCGAAAGGGATCGCAGAACAATATTACGAATTAATCCATTTGTGGGGAAAATTACGAAAATAGTTCCTGACGCCCCACCAGTAAATAATTTTGCTCTCGGTTTTAAACAGAAGACAGTTGGTATGAATTAAATGTGAAAGGAGTAAAACCGCATAGAAGGTAGCGTTAAGGAATAGCATAAGAAGCAGTTTGTAGCAGCTCATCCTAGCTGATCATGTTTTCTCTGATGCATTCGAGTCGATGTTCTCCGGTATCATACATGATCCGGCCCTTCTTCATACAGCTTTTCATCATCAAGTTGAATTTTTTAAGATCCATTGGACAGGCGCATCGATTGAGTTAGAGCAGCACTTATTGCTTCCAACCGCATTGGCTGTACTTCAGTTTCATTTACCCGAACAACAGTGAATGGTTATCTACCGAGAACATGGACAAGTACAAGCGTCATCGGGAGCTACGTGTGTGGCGTTGCATGCTTGCTCTGTTTCGCCACATCCGTCTTCTGTGAAGATTGGGTTTCTCGATGCAACAGTGCACCTGTCGTGTTTTACAGTGCATTTTTTGACACATTTGGAAAGCATAGTCTTATATATGGCCACATGCAAGCATGACATTGGCACTAGTTGAAAATCGCAGTGCAAAGTGCCGCGTGATAGGATGCTTCGGTTTACAGTATGCTCGGGAAGAAGGCAAATTTCCGTAGACAAAGGAACTTGACTGCAGCTTTCAGCACAAGCTTCTCGTTCTTTCCAGAAAGTTCGACGACAAGCGACGTCCGCGATGGGAGCATGCAATTAGAAGGACGAAACGGATCTATGTGACGAAGCGAGGAGCTAAATCGTCGCAAACGAAAGGTGGGGATGAGTGTGCATCCAAGTTGAGTGGTTGATATTTGACTGAAGCAAAGGAAGTATGTCATGAAGGTGTCGCTAGTTATGGAACCGGTTTGGTTATCTCCATCGAGATTTCTACAGGCCAGTTATGCTGTCATTTCCCTGAGATCACTCTGTTGGATAAACCGCTTGTTCATGAAAGACTGAGCTTTTAGAGGGTTGCCTATTCCGGGAGCCCAGAGAGCGATTCCAGAAGACAGATCGAGTTGCAGGGAAACTTTTATTGGTACAGTAAAAGATTCCCTGTTAGCTAGCTATAAAAGAACGACACCGTGGACGCTCTAGCTAGGGGAACGGATCAAGCACAGCACACAGAGCAGTCGCGCGTTGCAACCGAAGCGAGCGCCAAGCAAAAATGGCGATGAGCAAGTAAAGCATTCGAACTCAGCAATCAGTTCAACAAACCACACCGGTTGCCTAAGTGTACAATTATAGAATTTTGGTTAGAATTTTACACAAGCAAACCGGGGAATCTCCAGACTGCTACATAGCCCTCTCCCAGAAGGGACTGTGTAAGCAGTCCTTCGATCTACGTGAGGACTGTCCGTCGCCGGCCAGCCTTCTGCGAGACCAGGTTGTGAAACCCGATGCAGCTGCTGGGGGAGAACCATGCAATCGGACCCTAGCGGGCTCCCACCCGTGTCCTCCCTACGGTGTCGAAACGGTAAAAAACTGTTTGTGGGGGGGACAGTTAATAAGGTTCACGTAGGCAGTTGAGCAGGAATTTCGTTCCACTTGCAGTTGACGTGCGGGGATCCAGCGGAAAGAGAAACCGAGGTGCAACGAACCGACGGTATACATGGAAAGCAAAATGAAAAAGCAGCATAAATGCATAGCAATACACAAAAGAGTGCAAAGCGAAAAACGTGCAAAGCTGTTTTGGTGTTTTCAAAAGGTTTTGCTCTTTTTTGGTAGTTTCAAAACGTTTTGGTCTTTTTTGGTGGATTTTCAAAAACGTTTAGTAAGAGCAGAAAATTTCTAAGGCACGTTCTACGTAAAATAGTAAGTGCTGACAAAGTCTGAAAAAGGAACTGGAGGCTTGAGTTTCCTACCGCGTCGATTGAGAGTAGGGCGGGTAGGAGTGCTGTCGGTTGTGGTTGTCGGTTCTGCTGGAGCGGACTGACTCGTCTGAGGTTGCGGTGCCAGCTGTGATGGCACAGGCTGTGAAGGTGCTTGTTGCACCGACGAGTCAGACTTGTCGAAGAATGCTGGCTTGAGTCGATCCATGGTGATCGTCTCAGTGGTGCTGCGTCGTAGCTCGCCTATGTCGGGATCAGCTTGTTGGGCAGCAGCCATAGCGGCTAGATCAATGTTGGTGCCAGGCGATAAGCTGATCTGCTGAACGCGTGAAAGCGCATCCACAACGGGATTGAGAGCACCTGAGACATGACGTACGTCTGTCGTAAACTGAGAAACGTAGTCTAGGTGTCTAGTTTCCCGCGGCGAGTACTTGTCTGTTGCGCCATTGATTGCGTAGATCAATGGCTTGTGGTCGGTGAAGACTGTAAAATGTCGACCTTCGAGGTAGTGACGGAAATGTCGGATACCTAGGTAGATAGCTAACAGTTCCCTACCGAAGGTGCTGTAACGCGATTCGCCAGGTTGTAAACGTTTCGAGAAGAAACCTAGAGGTATCCATCGATGATCGATGAGTTGCTGAAGAACTGCCCCGACGGCAGTGTCTGATGCGTCAGTTGTCAGAGAGAGTGATGCAGACGTGTCTAGATGGGCGAGAAGCGCTATGTTGGAGATAGCGTCTTTGAGCTTCTCGAAAGACAGTCTAGCGTCGTATGTAAAGTGTAACGACCGCTGTTTACCGCGGAGCAAGTCAGTCATTGGTTGGACAATGCTCGCGCAGTTAGGTATAAAACGTCTATAATAGTTAACCAGGCCAAGAAATCAGCGTAACTGCTTGAAGGAACTGGGAGCAGGATAGTCCTTCAGTGCCTGGATTTTGTCTGGCAGAGCTTCAATACCAGAGGCAGATATGCGGTGGCCAAGAAAGTCGATGGAGCTTTGGCCAAGCTCGCATTTATCGGGGTTGACGGTAACCCCATGCTGCGTTAAGCGTTGGAAGAGTGCGTCGAGATGATGAAGATGTTCTTCGTCGGAAGAGCTCGCGATGAGAATGTCATCTAAATAAGGATAAACGCCTTCGAGTCCTCGCGTTACCTCATGAATGAAACGCTGAAAAGTTTGGGCAGCGTTGCTGAGGCCGAAAGGCATTCTGAGGTACTCGATAAGGCCAAATGGCGTGATGACTGCTGTTTTAGCAATGTTATCTGGCGCGACAGGTATCTGATGATAGGCGCGAACTAATTCGACTTTGCTGAAGATAGACTTGCCAGCTAGAGCTGAGGTCAAGTCGTGCATGTGCGGGATAGGGTATTTATCCGGGACGGTAACTTTGTTAAGTGCCCTGTAGTCACCACAGGGGCGCCAGTCACCGGACTTCTTCGGCACCATGTGCAATGGTGATGCCCATGGACTTTTAGACGGGCGGATGATTCCCAGTTTGAGCATTTGCTCGAATTCCGCCTTCGCAGCTTTGAGCTTGTCCGGGGCTAGTCGGCGAGGGCGGGCCGAAACAGGTGGGCCCTTAGTGCAAATGTAATGCATGACGTTCGACGTCACAGGAGGCAAGTCGTTCAGGACGCGAACGAGTTTAGGGTGCTTGCTGAAAAGTTCTAGAAAAGGCTGTGAAGCTTGAGGTAGGACACGAATGGGAGTGATAGCAGCCACGTTGGCGCTAGTCCCGATAACACTGAGCTGTGTCCTAGAGTCAATAAGCTTCTTCCGTTTAGCGTCGACGATGAGATCGAAGCGTTGAAGAAAGTCTATGCCTATGATGGCGAAAGGCACGGCAACGATTATGAAAGGCCAGCGAAAGGTTCGCCGGAGGCCTAAATTGAGCGTTAACAGCTTTTCGCCGAAAGTTGCGATTGGTGTGCCATTGGCGGCACGCAGCTTGGTCGGCGATGGTGAGACGACCTCATCTGAGCTACGGGGTATAACACTAACTTCGGCACCAGTGTCGACTAGAAACTCGGTGCCGGAAGTTAAATCCCTGACACGGATGAGGCGACTTTGGTGTTGGCCGGTCGCGTCCGTCGCCGTTACGGACCGGCCGCGAAGTTTTCCCTGCTTCTCGTCGAAGTTGCAAGGCTTTACACATTTACGAGCTGCGGTACCAAAACGCTGATGGTACCAACAGCTAGCTTGCCTGTTGCTAGACTGAGAACGTTTGCAGGGCGATTTTGAGCGGCTAGGACGACGACGGGTCATAGTAAGCTGTTGCACCTGGCGACTAAGTGTCGCAACTTGTGTTTGGAGGGCTTCTATAGTTGACTGTAAGCCAGTGATAGAAGTGCCCTGGGACGTGACGGCATGGACCTTGCTGGCGTTGGCTTGTGGCTGTGCTCGTCCAATAACTCGATCGGCTAAGTCTGCTAGTTGAGTGAGCGAAACGGAGCTCACTGTAGCGAGAATCGCTTGCGTGTTTTCAGGTAGCCGTTGTAGCCATAGTTCGCGAAGTAAAGTCTCGTCCATGGTTGAGGAACCAAGGAGTTGCTGCATCTCTCGTAGCAGGGTTGAGGGCAGTTTGTCGCCCAGCTGCAGATCCCTGAAAAGCTGCTGCAGGCGAACTTTCTCAGAGGGCATAACACGCTTAATCGTGGCCTCTTTGAGAGCCTCATAGCGGTTATCGGTCTGAGAAATGATAACGTCACGAACCTGCGTTGATATCTCCTTGGGGAGATAGGACAGGAGCTTGCAATACTTCGCGTAGTCGGAAGTGATTCTGTGGTTATAAAACTCAGCCTCCAGATGAGCGAATTACAAAACAGGATCCATGTCTCAAAAATGTGGAACTGAGAGAGATACAACACTAAGTAGAGACTCTACCTTATGGTCTACAGATTCCATGATTTGAAAAAATGACGCGAAAAAATAGGCTACCGTATGCAAAAATAAAACCGGAAAATATGAAAAATAAATGGAACGAGCTCACCGGAGAAAAGTTCGAAATATCCGGCGTTGAAATTGCTCCGGATCCGGGGTCACCAATTTAGAGGGTTGCCTATTCCGGGAGCCCAGAGAGCGATTCCAGAAGACAGATCGAGTTGCAGGGAAACTTTTATTGGTACAGTAAAAGATTCCCTGTTAGCTAGCTATAAAAGAACGACACCGTGGACGCTCTAGCTAGGGGAACGGATCAAGCACAGCACACAGAGCAGTCGCGCGTTGCAACCGAAGCGAGCGCCAAGCAAAAATGGCGATGAGCAAGTAAAGCATTCGAACTCAGCAATCAGTTCAACAAACCACACCGGTTGCCTAAGTGTACAATTATAGAATTTTGGTTAGAATTTTACACAAGCAAACCGGGGAATCTCCAGACTGCTACAAGCTCTGCCACAAATCCTGATCCGTCTGGTACTTGTTCCATCTGTTAAGGAATACGAAACTTATCAAATAGATCTGTACACAACTAGGGCTCCAATGTAGTTGCGCCATACTTGTGTAGATATTCTTTTGAACGTGCTCATTCGGAAAGGCTTGGTTTCAGCTGAGATTAGGAGTACTCTGTAAATGGACTTGTTTCCAACGGGGGACAGAGTGCACTCGTAAAATCTAAGCAATGGCCTTCCTTACTTTTCGCTAGCGCATACAACTGGTAGTACAACTTGCATTACTTGATATGGTCCGTTCCATTTGAAGGATGAAATAACACAAACCTAACCATGTGCTTAACAGCCCTCTCCGCAACGTGGCGGTGAGAATACATGCAGTAGTGTCCATGTGATTAGCTTGGATGTAGCTAAACTAGATTAACACACCATATCTGGCAAAGGAAACAAGACACGAGTGAGCGTTGTCGTTGCCCTTTTTCTTTCTCACGCATTTACTGACTTATAACGGCGCTTTATACTATTTATGTGTGCACATTCTATTCCCACTTCAAACTACCGTTATGCAGCAGTGCATTTAAATCGGTAGACGCTTACAACAACGATTTACTTATTTGATAACCTTTTAAATTTTAATTTTTGCTCTAACCATCGTACGGGACTTGTCAAGCACATGCTTTTTTACCTTTGAGAAATCATCGTTCAACTATCGACCCGATGGGCTTTAGTCCATGATCAAGCAGCGACAGCTTCGTGCCACCTGTTTTGACAAGCAAGGCTTGGTAACATACCGTCCAGCCTCAGTGGGGCGGAGAGGTATCCCAATCTTGCCTGGCCACGCAAAGGTGCTTCCTTCCTTCCTTAAGATGAAGATACATCACCCTGAATGATTGACCAGGATTAATACGTTTAATTTATCTATCTCTATGTTGCGCACGTCCGGATTTTCAATGGGCGTACATTGAGTGAATAAGCGAAAAGGTGCGGTAAAAGCCACACTTGGGTTAGGATGTAAGTAGTTCCTAAACTAATTTACGATGATAAGTCGGTTGGAAACAGCCCATGGTAGCGGGGTGAGCAGGGACCCACACAAAGTCTCAGGAATGTATAAAGGATGCGTACACCGTAGACAAGGGGTCACTAAACACTTCTCACAGCGGGAGAGATGGCTAGAACAAATGGATAGTATGTACATCAATTAAAAGCCTGAACGAAAACTGAGAAAAAAAGCACCGCAAGAAGTTCACTTTTCTGCATTAGCTTTAATGAACGCTGAAAAAAGGCGAAGCTGGACAATAAAACGATATTAAATTACAAACCTAATAAAAATCTTGTGGAAACAAATGAAGACTAGTGGCTATTAGAGGAACTACGGTTTACCAGTTACAGATGAAGCTCAGTGAGAACTTCGGTAATATAATGCATGACGAAGAATGCTTGCATATATATATATATATATATATATATATATTATATATATATATGCCCCACGCTGAGGTTGATGTTCCATTCTTGATGCCTCTTCACCGCAGTTGGGCTAAACCAACTTACACTTAAACTAGATCTTTTTAAGCTGGATAAATTTCATTCCACTTTATTTGGCTTGATCTGTCTACATGAATAATCTTCTATTAACCGGCCACGTTACTTACACTAATTGTGCTTATCCTCGGTAACCTTGTTGCGTTTGTAGCATTTTTAAGTAACTTGTGGACATTTCTCACTTAGCGTAGATTCATCGCTAACCAACTTAATTCATATGCTAATTTCTCGAAGAGTTATGCCACCGTATCTGTATGCATTATTGGATTTGTTTTATTTCATTTTGTCGTTTCAAGTGATTGGCTGTTGCTTGATATCCCCGGCGTGGCTGCGCTTGATGTGCATGTTGACAAGGTGCCTACCTGTCTATTACCCACTACATCGTTCATACTGGCTCCAAGAGACAGTTGGTCGTTGATGGAGATGACAGGGTGCACGGTCCTTGTGGTCGTGTAGGGTCGAAGAGTGATTCCATGCATTTAGTGTGGAGCGGACCACGGTCCAGTCACCGCCTTGTGTGCGCTTGATTCCCAAATATAGCGTGCTTGTGTTTGCCTGTGAAGGAGTGTGGGCCGGCTCCATTGATGAAACGTGGCTCCCATCCACATGCCTCCCGGTCTTATTCCTTCGGGTTTACACTGGATATGGGGTGTGTGGTTGGATCTGTGGTTGGTGCAGCGCAAGCCACTCATGGTCTCTCTGTAGGCGCAGGCGTCCTGTGGCTGGCCACCAGTGACAGGCAAATCCGAAACCGGATGCCGCCAACCATGTATGTGTGCCCCATGCTGAGACTGCTGTTGCATTCTTGGTGCTTCTTCACCGCAGTTGGGCTAAACCAACTTACACTTAAACTAGATCTTTTTAAGCTGGATAAATTTCATTCCACTTTATTTGGCTTGTTCTGTCTACCTGAATAATCTTCTATTGACTGGCCACGTTGCTTTCGCTAATTGCACTTATCGTCGGTAACTTATGGCGTTTGTAGCATTTTTAAGTAACTTGTGGACATTTCTCACTTAGCGTGAATTCATCGCTAACCAACTTACTTCATATGCTAGTTTATCGAAGAGTTATGCCACCGTATCTGTATGCATTACTGGATTTATTTTATTTCATTTTGTCGTTTCAAGTGATTGGCTGTTGCTTGATATCCCCGGTGTGACTGCGCTTGATGTGTATGTTGACAAGGTGTCTACCTGTCTATTACCCACTACTTCGTCCATACCGGCTCTAGGAGACAGTTGATCGTTGCTGAAGGGGACGGGGTGCACGGTCCTTGTGGTCGTGCTAGGCTAGAAGAGTGGTTCCATGCAGTAAGTGTGGAGCGGACTACGGTACAGCCACCGCCTTGTGTGCGCTTGATTCCCCAAATACAGCGTGCTTGTGTGGGCCGGCTCCGTTGATGCAACGTGACTCCCATCCACATGCCTCCCGGTTTTATTCCTTCGGGTTTACACTGGATATGGGGTGTGTGGTTGGAGCTGTGGGTGGTGCAGCGCAAGTCACCCATGGTCACTGTGGCTGACCACAGTGACAGGCAAATCCGAAACGGGATGCCGCCAACCATAAGCACATGTCGATTACACATAGTAGGGAAAAAAGGTTGTTTGGTTGCAGGTGAGCGAATAATATCGAACAGCACGCCACTAAAGTGACATAAATCACGATCTGACGAATCGGATAGTGTAAAATCAATCCGAAATGCGGCCACAGTAAGAGACAAAATATGGATAGAACAGATAATTGATAAATCAATTAAACGTCTCCAGTAACGGTAGAAATGACGAAAGATAGGGACACGATTAATTCAGCCGTCTAGGAGACGAATGTTCAAAGAAAAGCGGATAAAGGGTGTGTGTGTGTGTGTGGAGCGAACACCCCTAACACTGATGAGATCAGACGAAAGAAAGTCGGTCACTTCGGAAATGAATCAGGGGTGACTGAGTCGAAACATACAAGATGCCGATTGTACCACTGGCCATGGAAAGTGTAGTATGAGAGACTATGATTCACGGGTAACACGAAAATGTACGTGAGTAAAAGACAAGATTCACAAAAATCCTGAGGCTGAAAACAAGGGATTGGTGCGATAGATGGTACATGGGTGGTGCTATATCCCAGTTAGTTTGCAAATTATGTAGCCAAGCCAACGTCCGCCATGGCTCAGCTGATGGCTAGTTGGCATCTGCCTCTAGCGGTCATGGGTTCGATAATCCTCAGAGGACCGAGGGCATGCGCGCCACTAACGAGCCCCGATAGGGCGAAACGCGTCCGGGATTTTTCTGGACTAAGGCTTTGCTATGTAACTTGTGAACTATTAGGATGAAAGCCTTTGCAGAATTACAACTAAAATCCTGCTACTCGTGAGTAATATAAAATAAAATTAGCCTCTCCTAGTTCCAAATGCTATGGACATAGCGTCCAGTGAGAGGACGTCATCACCTCGCAGATTAATCACCGTCAGTGATAGTGGTAGATAGGTGGTGCTATATCCCAGTTAGTTTGCAAATTATGTAGCCCAGCCAGCGTCCCCCATGGCTCAGTGGCTTAAGCTGATGGCTAGTTGACCTCTGCCTCTAGTGGTAATGGGTTCGATCCTCCTTAGAGGACCAAGGGAATGCGCGCCAGTGACGAGCCGCAATAGGGCGAAACGCGTCTGGCGCTTTTCCGGACTAGGCTCTGCCATGTAGCCTGTGAACTATTGGAATGAAAGCCTTATCAGAAATTCTGAGATTAATGTCCCCTGATTCCTGACTACAAACGGGACGCGATCAAGTCATCTCGGAGAGGGGAAGTGCTGCGGGCTTGCCAGATTGAACGAAGGCTAACGGAACCCCAAAATAAGTATCGGGCGGAGAAAGTGACTTGTTTACAGCAGATGTTACGTACAGGGTGTCTTTAAAGTCAGGACATAGGACAACTTTCATTAAATTAAGATACGAAATTGTTAACGGGGTTGTCGAAGAAAGAACGAGATGAGCTGATACTTCACGGTGGACTTGAAGGATTGCCATATCGAAAGATAGCATATGTATTTAATGTATTTCATTTGAGAAAAATTCAAATTGGTTTTTCGAAGGTAGCGGTGATTAGGAAAGTTTAGGGAACCAGAGAGCATCATGGACAAACCGCGTTCTGGGTGACCAAGTATACCAATGAAAACGAAAAACATTGTTGTGTATAAAATGTACCCAAGTCAAAAATATCCAACCACAGGACATAAATGGAGTTCGGTATTCCGAAAGCAATCGTCGGTCAAGTTTAAAACAGCGAAAGTTTTATGCATACAAGTTAAAAATCTTGCATCACTTGTACGTATGTATGTAATCTCAACAGTCTAGCAACTAGACACCGAGCCAACAGAAAACCATGGAGATCAGCGGATAAGGGACACTCATCGCGTCATAATCATCGTGGCATAGTAGTTGAAGGTGAACAACACACTTCAGCTACTATGCCGCAGGAAGAATGGAACATTTTGACAAAAAGTAGAACAAAACATTTTTAGTTTGTTTTTCACACGCCCGATTTTTCTCTTTTCTGTCATTTTTAATGTTTGAAGTATTAAACATGCGAATCAATACAATGCTGTAAACAAGTTTTCCACTATTTCCAGTTGCGGCCATGTCTTCAAGCGTGTTAAGTCATTGGCACTCCTCGTCCTTGGGTTCCCATGCGGGAAGACGTACGGGCGGCTAGACACGACGTCAGCGATTTCATGTGCTGCCGCCAAGTGGAAGGCTGACTACCAAGCGGTCGCCTCCAGCCAGGTCCTTGACGAGCGAATAGAGCGCGACGCGGTTGACGCTCAGGTGCCATGCGTAGGACTTGACTAAGCCATCTTAACTGTCGCAACAAAACCAGTTTGTTGAAGGGAATACTCGCATTCCCCAAGATGCGACGTCGAACGTCATCCCTGTGAACTCAATGTTGCCACCGAACACGAGCAATCCTCTTTAAGCATCACTTAACATAGAAGGACTTTGATAGACAAATTAAGATGTGTGAATGGTTATCCAGAGAACTGGTTGGAAACATCCATTTCACATGCCATCAGCTAAATGTGAGGGACAAACTTCAACTAATGTGCCACAGTATAAAAAAGACAACAAGAAAAAAGCACAATACTTAAAAGTATAGAAAGCAAAAAACAGATAACATGCTGTTTAATAACGCAGTAGGCGTGAAGAGGGAGATCGCGATATGAGGGGGAAGATAAGCGGGATGTGGGAAGACAAATAAACGCATATCACAAACGCCACTGTAGTCGGCTCCTTGCTATGTCAAGTTGTAGATATCCCACCCGAAATGTTCATCGTCCTTTGATCCCTAGTCTGACAGCCGGGAGAGATAAATTTCAAAGTGAACGATTTCGTCATTCTTAACCAAGTCATCGGCTGGCCTCTCCTCCTTCTTCCTCCCACAGCCCCGGCGCACAAACAACGGAAGTCGGTGTGCTGACATGTGCAACACGTGGCCCGGCCATCAGAACCTGGTGCGTGATATAACGGTGCTGAGCGGTTCACTCGCTCTTCCTGTACCAAATACACCATGCAGAATCAAATGCGGTGCTCCCACCAGACATGAGCTAAGCTGCGAAGGCAGCGATGATTGAACGTAGCTAGACTCATTGTCTGTTAAAATGATGGGCCAAGTTTCGCAATCGTACACCTGACACAACGAATAAAAATTGAATGCAACAAAATTGAAGCCAATGTGGATTGATTGCCTCATGCCGAGCTGCTGGGTGTCGCATACACATTGCTTTTCCCCCGCAGTTGGGCTGCACCGATTTACATTCAAACTACATCTTAATCTGGATAAAGAGTATTCCACTTTTTTGATTTGTTCAGTTCTGTTATCCTGCTGCATATTCCTTGTCGATTTCGCGTGTTTATTTTCCTTCAGATTCTGTGTTGGTTGTGTGATATCCCCAGCTTGGCTGCGCTCGATTTGAATGTTGACAAGGTGCCTATAGGTCGAAAAAACCGCTACCTCAATTACAATAGCTCCAGGAGACTGGGAATTGTTTCTGGGGAGGATGGAATGCACAGTTCATATGGCTGTGCTAGGCTCAAAGAGTGGTTCCATCCAATGTGGAGCGGACTACAGTCCAACCACCGCTTTGTGTACGTTTGGTAGGCATGGTTCCCAAATTGGATACACAGCAATGCTGATGTGCATGTTGAAGGAACGTGGACCGGGTCCGTCGACGAAATGTGGCTCCCATCTGCAAGCGTCCCGGTCTTATTATTTTTTTGAATGTACACCAAGTATATATATATATATATATATATATATATATATATATATATATATAGTGATCAGGGCGTGAGCCGTTAATCCCTAGATCCCGAGTTCCTGCCCAGATAAGGTTATGATCATCTGATGAGTCCAAAGGAAGACGAAGGCGGTCATGGGGTGCCGGCACGTAGCCTTAAGGGCCACAAGCCTGTTTTGTAATCCGAGGGCGGAGGTTAGAATCTGCGTAGAGACCGGGCGACCCTCGCAGTATCCTTAGCATACGTGCGACTGGTGGTGATTGCGCGGCAGCGAAGCGTTGTTACTGCGTACCGGCATACTGCTGATGCCCAGCGTAGGGAGGAGCAACACAGAAACACCACATTCAAGTGCAAATGGGACGGAAACAGTAGGAAATTCCCATGGAAGTTTCTTCTTCCGTGTGTCGAACCGCTGAAAAGGCTTTGACTGTACCCTGGAGCACGGCGTGTTCTGATACCTAGATGGAGTTATCAATTTGTCTAGGAGATACATACTGAAGTTGCTGAAGAAGGAATACAATGACCTCCGAGTGCTTGGGTTGTTGCAACGGTGACTTCTCGATCGAGGGCTGTTCAATGTTCCTTCTGCAAAGGGTGGCTGCACACACTGCATGTTGTAACATCGGTGCGGATTTGCACGATCCCCTGCAGAGAACTAGTACCTCAGTCGTCACCTTTATTTGTAGCCGATGTCCGGATGAATTGAGTGACAGGCGCGTTTCTAATGGACTACCTCCAATCAGTCCACGTACATCATGCCTGCATAATGTGGCGCCAAAGAGAAATGATACTCCACCGCACCTCGTCTTGACTTTATCTGCCTCTGGCCGGATACTCCTGCTCCTTGTAGTTCATTCCCTACACCATTGTAAATTGATCCGCCGTACAACGAATACAAGGAAAGGACTTAGGCAGTGGTAGTGGGCAGCAGTGTAATCCCAGTATCCGTGAAGCCGAATACTTCGTTAAAAAATGTGAAATAGGCTGCAAAATCAAAAGCTAATCCGAACTCCATAGTTAACGAGAACCAACCTCAATCGTCTACTACCATGAGTACTACTACAGTGTAAGCGATGAGGACAAGAAAGAAATCAAAGCCTAAGTCTGGGCTTAACTCGTCCAATTCCAAGATGAAACTGGGTCTCGACTGCGTCAGCAAGCTCGAAAAACTGGTTAATGGAATTCCACCTCATGCAAAACCGCAGCTCCCTGGTGGAAGTAGGTCCTTCCCCCCCCCTCGCGATCGGTCTGATCAACATGAATACTCCGGAATCCAATAAGGAAACTCCAGCTGAGATATTGGATTGTCAAAACTTCCTAAGACGAGCCATTTCTCTTATGTTCGACAATGGTGGACAGGGGATACATGTCGTTTCGTTATTTCGCCTTGATAGGAAGCAAGATGATCTTTCTGAGCCACGCCCCTTGAAGACTGTCTGTCAAAGTGAAGATTCATGTCATCAGATTCTTCGATGAATGTTTCGTCTTAAAGGTGAAACTTTCTACGTACTAAGAGACCTCTAGCTGGAAGAGCGAAATAGAATGAAGAAAGTTGTCGAGGAAATGCGTACTCGCAGGGCGAATGAAGAAATCAAACTTCATATGGTGGATTTTCGAGTAGTTTAAGAGGCTCCGAGGACTCGCTCGAGACCGATCTTCATCATCCCAGGACAGTAAAGTCAAAGCATGGATTACGTGTGCTTTGTGTAAATGCGTATGGCTTGAGAAACAAGCTAGATAAGATATATCTTTTCATTTCGGGGCCTCATCCGGACTTGATGGTTTTCAATGAGAACTGGCTGTCTTTGAATATCTCAGACCCACAGGTGAATATTCCGGGACATCAGTTTGCTCGAGCTGACCGTGTTGAAGATAGACCTGGGGGTGGCGTTATTTTTTTTACCGGAAAGCAGACCACAAAGTACATATTGTGGAAACTATCACTGACAATAACGACGGCTGCGAAGTGCTTTGCGGCAGAGTTAACAATGGATGCAAGACGCTCACAGTCGGTGCTGTCTACAGATAAACGTTAGGATCAAGATCCGGTTTAATGAACTCGGTAAGAAAATACGGAGGAGGTAAGGACTGGCTGATTATGGGCGATTTCAATGCCCCCGAGGGTTGACTGGGATCTGGCCCACTGTGATCTCTCTTCCGAGTCCTTCGATACTGTTCTACTCCAAAGCATTCTAGGGGCTAACTTGATTCAACAGGTCCGGACGCATACTAGGATACTACCGGGCGAATCGACGCACATCCTCGATTTAGTGCCTACGCCAGCACCTAACTATTCGCAAACCATTCGGTAAAAGCGACCACTATGTTGTCTCAATGCTGTGGGCAATGCATCGCGCCGTTAATGACAAAGAAGTGTATTATGGGAATTTCTAGCGCGCCGATCACTCAATTTTGACGCCAACTACAAGCTCGCTAGACTGGAAAGTTCCCCAACATCTAGAACTAGAGGATGGCTTGGAACACCTGTGCCCTAAAACGACATCATGTACTGATCATTTTGTCCCAATTCTTAGAAAATGATCGTTTACCATCATCATCATCAACAGCACTACATTAGCCATTTGAAGTGATGCTTCGCTGCCATACAACCATGAGGACCTACGAAATAAGTAATAAGATGAAGGACTTACCTGAAAACCTTAATGCCCTAAGCAAACATTAAGCGTCAAGGCGCCTACACTTTGTGTAGGCAACATACCGTCACAAACAGCTGGCTATCGTACAAAGATAAGCCGGCATCGGCGAGACAGCTTCCTTGCAATTTTTACTACTCCGCGTCATAATTAGCCATTACCCCGCGGATAACTCAGCACCAAACGCAATTTAAACGGGCAATCCAATTAGGAGATGGCAGCAGACGCGCCACTGGTGTCGACTGCGAGCCACGTCCTGTAAAGCCTCGCGCCAAGCAGAAGTCGAGTCACGCGGACTCCAGACCGGCATGCGAGACGGACCAATGGCACCCAGTTTGGTCGTCCGTGACTTCATTCCCTGCTGCCAAGTCAACTTCTGTCCACCTCGAGCCTTGCGCCACCCTACACCTGGCAGACTAAACAAGGCCCTCCTAGGTAAACGGTGACTAGGCATACGTGGCACGTGCCCGAGCCAACCCAACTTATTCAGTGCTATCTGTTGTTCTAGGGAGCTAGCATGATTATCACTTCCTAGTACTCGCCTACGCACATCAATGTTGCGGACACGCTGGTGCCATCCGACACCAGCAATGCTTCGCAGACAACAATGATCAAAGACTTGAACGCACCTCAGATTTTCAGACCGAAGAGGCCAAGTTTCACTACCATACAGCAGAACGGCCCTCACTGTGGCCTTGTATACACGGCCTTTCAGACGGAGGGAAACACCCTTCTGTCGCCAAAGATGCCGCAGGTTGAAGAAGGCAGCTCTGGCCTTTACAATGCGTGAGCTGACACCAGTTTCTATGCGCCCATCGGTGCTGATGCGGCTGCCAAGATAAGTGAATTGATCAACCACCTCGAGTTCCTCGTTAGCAAGCGTCAAGCGGCTAGTGATGCTGCAGCAACACTTTGCACTTTGAAGGTGCGAAGTGCATACCAAGTAATGGGACCACTCTGGACAGGATATTCAGGGTTGATTGTACCGCCGCAACATAGTCGAAAAGCAAGACGATATCGTCCGCATAATCTAGATCAACTAAGCTTTCACCAGGCAGCACTTCAACGCCTACATCGTAAGATTCACCAAGGGAACACTCCATGATAGAATCCACGACGAAATTGAACAAAAACGGGGAAATCGGACAACCGTGACGAACGCCACTTGTGGTCGAAAAGCTATCCGACAGGACACCATAGACCCTGACGCGGCCTCTAGTGTTCGAGTATAGAGCACGAAGGATGTTCACATATTTCGTGGGAACAGCTTTCCGCGCAAGTATTTCGAACAGAATCGATCGATCGACTGAATCGAACGCACTCTTGAAATCGAGGAACACAGCTATTGTTTGCCTGCGTGGCGCTGGTCTAGCACCTACCGCAAAGTGAATATATGGTCTATACAGCCACGTCCTGGACGGAAACCAGCCTGCTCTTCCCTAATACGAGATTCCCGTTCCGCAGTGAGGCGACGAACAATAATCGAGGCCAGGAATTTTGTCACAACTGGTGTTAGGCTAATACCCCTGTGGTTAGAACAGTCTGTGCGACTGCCCTTCTTGTATATTGCCACGATAATCGATTCGCTAAAATTAGCAGGGACGCTCTCTTCTCTCCAGACACATTCGAATAAGGAGGTCAGTGCTTTGCAGAGGACCTAACCTCCATCCTTAAATAGTGCAGGTGGGAGGGAATCCGGGTCAGCGGCACGAAAACGATTGAGGGCTGTAATCGCGTTTCGGACCTCGGCATCTGACGGAGGCTCTAAACTAACCGTTCATGGCTCGTCCTGCATCATCTGAGTAGGAAGAGGTCCGCGAGCAGGAGGCCAGCTGAACTGATCTTGAAAGTGTTCCACCCAACGAGCCATACGGCGCTCCTTATTGTGTATCAGCGCACCCGCGCTGTCTTTGATTGTCTCACTGACGCCTGGTTTTCTAGGACCAGTGGTGCGGATTCACTGGAAGAGGTTGCGGTAATTGCCTACTGCTTCTGCCGCCTCCATTTCGTTTACCAAGGGTCCTCCCTGCGGAATAAATCAAAAGCTAACCAAACTGCTACAGCTTATTCTGAGTAGAGAGCAGTTAGGAACTTATGAAGTGGAAAAAGCGTGAGAAGAGGCAGGCTTACGAATTTTGCTTGGCTAAACAGTCCAGGAATGCTCCCAAGAAGCTCTTCTCATATGTGAAACGAAGCATTGAAGTCGGCAATGGTATTCCCGCTCTATTCTCTTGTCGGGGTGACACTATACTGTCGAGTGATAATAAAAAAAACCGAACTGCTTGTATCTCAGTATTTCCCGGTTCATTCGTTGGATTTATCGTTTCCATACGAAGCTGTACTTACGCACATATTCCCACTGCCCTTGTGTCCATTAATATTATTAGAGATATATTTGAAGTTTCCTTTTAAATTGGATGTTAATTCGTCGCCAGGTCCGGATGGTTCTCATCCCCTTTTACTCAAAACTGTGGCCGAGTACATCACCGCTCCCCTCTGTTAGGTATTTCTGGTCACGCAGCCGGTCAACTACCTTCAGATTGAAAAATGCGCACTGTTAAGCCATTATACAAAGGTGGTGATTGGCAAGATCCTGTTAACTATCGCCTTGTTTGTTTAACTTCGGTTATATGTAAGGTTACGGAGAGGATGCTAATACACTCCCTTCAATCCCACATGGAAGGCTTAAACGTAATCTCGCCCGCCCAGCATGGGTTCAGCAGGGCACGCTCGTGTATTTCTAACCTCGTTGCTAGAGAGAAATGGGCAAGATCGTTAGATATCGGCAGACGTCTGGATGTTGTATACGTTGACTTCAACAAGGCGTTTGACAAAGTCCCTCACGAACGGCTCCTCTTCAAACTCCTCATCAACATCACATTCAATGCATGTTGACTGATGGTGAGTATTAGGAGAACAGCTATTAGACATTCATTTATTGTGAACGAGCTTGATAGCTATTCTTTACTCTTCCTATTTTCTACTTCTTAACTGCTATTTAAACGCTCTACTGGGTTAGCCCGATTGGTACACCCACGTCATTGTTAATGGGCGATCATCGTCATGTCCTTTACAGCAGTGCCGTTTGCAAGAACACATTCCATTAGATTTTTCTTCTCATCACTGGTCTACTTGCGTATGTTAAAAGAAGTTTTAGTTGTCACATGATTATTGTACTAGTTGTTAATTTTTGGGTCTGCATTTCTTATTCTCGTTTGTTTCGTGACATTTGGTTAAACGCTTCATTTGGATATTCTGATTGGCCAGTGACCGTCACTGTAAATGGACGTTCGCTTTACGCCTGGAGTCCCAGGATGCTATTTTTAAGGACATATGCGATTCGCTCTTGAGTACACGGTTGCTTATTCGCCCGGTGCATTTGACGTTTTTCCTTCTGCTGGTTGGCTCAAGTGTAATTTAGTAGCTTCCCTTCATTTTGCCTTCAAAACTATATAAGGAACTGTGATTTCATGTATACAAGTCTCTTTCTGGCTCGTCTTTGGACTTCTTCTTGCGGCTGTGGGGTGAAGGCGTCAGCGGCGACACAACAATGAGAAACAAACCTCAGCCAACGTGCTGCAATATTAAAAGATAAGATACTAAAAAATTACACTAGGAGAAAGATTCCAAAGCAAGTAATATGATGTTAAATATTATACTATGCGTTTCTTATGAACAAAATTGAAGGGGAAATCTAAAGGGGAGGAGATGGACAAAGAACACAACCCAAACGCCATAATAGCAACCGTGTCCAACCAAACGTGGTCATCGTCCAGGCAGTCGAGATAGAATTGGTGTCTCAGAGAACGCGCTTTTTTAGACCTGATTTACTGAAATGACGTACTATGTCGGTGAAGGTGAATGAAGTCATTTCTTCACTAGTCCCGATGATCAGTGGAGAGCCACAAGATTCGGTTTTAGGTCCAAAACTATTCAAGATTTTAAGCAGTGATCTAACTTCGCTTCAAGTGGGTTTATTAATCTATGCCGACGATTTGAATCTGTGGTTGGACGTCAACAGTCTCGATGACGCTGACAGGTTACAGGCGACACTTAACATGCTACTGGTCAGTCGTCTGGGGGTTGCCTATAAACCGAGTCAAGTGCTTCATCCTCTCAGTTGCCGCTTCTGAACCACTCGACAACTATAACATCGGTGCTTTCCTTCTCATGAATCACGTTCGAGCACAGGATCTTAGCAATATTGTCACCCAATCTACGGACTAAGGATAAGTTAAACAAAGTCAACGCAGCTAACAGGATATTCTGAGCTAGAAGAGGATTCTCCCGGTTTATCAGTGATCTAGCCACGAACCAATTTCGAGTGCAACCTGATTGAAAAAGTTCAAAGGCGAGGCCTTAAATTTGTTCCACTGCTTAGGAATCTGCCATTTTCCGGTCGACTTCAGCAAATGAACCTGTTCTCTAGACTACCGTCGACGTCGGGATTTGATCTACGCAAGATGCATTCTCAAAGTTGAACTGGGTAGTGAGCTTCGGCAGTTCTTTTAGATCAACAAAGACAGCTCGACACATGGGCACAGTTTAAAAGTTTAAACGGAAGTGTCAAGCCCGCTCAGAGGCGACTATTTACCCGGGTGGTGAACGATTTGAACGACTTGCCGGAGGCCGTCGTCAGCGCTTCTACTGAAGAATGTTTCAAACTTTTGGATTTGCACTTCCTTAAATTGCCGAGGTCATGCTGTTATCCTTGCGACCGTAACGGCCCACTGTGGAACACTGTTTCTCAATAACACGCATTACCCTCACTGGCCAGGAAGTGACGAAACTGTTTGTATTAAATGAACCAAGATAGCGTTCCTGGGAGCAAGTTGAAATCGAGGAGAGCTAAACTAATACACTTGAATCAGGTCATGATCCACCAAGCACTGGCCGCGTGGCCTGCACTAACAGTCCGCGATATACCGGCCACATGAATATGAATAAGATGGGGAAAACCAAAGCCTATTCGAAAACAGGGAGAACAAAAAGCAACCAAAGAATGACTTCAAGAGAGCAAGAACGAACAACATTTATGCGGGATAACCTGAATTCAGATTAGTTCGTGTCTTCTCATTCAGCCGCTT
This sequence comes from Dicrocoelium dendriticum, assembly GCA_944474145.2. NCBI lineage: Eukaryota > Metazoa > Platyhelminthes > Trematoda > Plagiorchiida > Dicrocoeliidae > Dicrocoelium > Dicrocoelium dendriticum. Next base: position 108,823,033 of record OX104069.1, read on the forward strand.
ACAGACAAATCGTGGAAGAGTAAAGGAATGCAACTGAAAAAGGGGGTCAATAGGAAAATCAATAAAACGCTGAACAAACCAAGATCATTGCCTGCGTCTTACCAGGGCAAGGCAAGTCTGGCCACAAAGTCCATTTGTTTGCAAAGGTTTGGTTTCATTCGTCGGATGGCCGAGGCTTCAGCGAAACGAAGCAAGATCGCGTTGTTTTGTCTGCTGATAACTTTGAATGCATCACGTGGGTTTTCCCACAAGGTACAATCGATCAGATGCTGAGCGATGGAGCTGGCAGGGAGTTTAGGTCCACTATTTGCCAGGTTCTGTGGAACATGTTCCATGAGCCTAGTTGATAGCGTTCTCTCGGTTCGACCAATGTACATCCTACCGCAAATACAGATGAATTGGTAAACACATGAGGCGGTAACCTGAGAGTGAGGCCTATCCAAGTTGGATTCATGGAATAGCTTCTTGGTTTGATGTAACAACACGAGCTCAGCTGCGTAATAGCACCTTTTTATGACTTGGCGTAATCGGTAGCACAATCCTCTGTCGTTCTGTTCCCCTTTGTATGATAGCGTGATGAAGACCATTTTCTTTGGGACATCCATTCGTGTTCCTTTCTTAGAATGAGAAGACACGAAATAATCTGAATTCAGGTTATCCCGCAAAATGTTGTCCGTTCTTGCTCTCTCGAAATTCCTGAAGGGAAATGGTTGCATGAAATTCACAAAGAATGACTATTGAGTTCATGGATTTACAGAGGCAGAAGGGAGGACCCATGTTAACCCCACCACCTGCAGTTCAGCACCAAGACCACGTATGTCAGTGCGACCCGGTAGTCTTCAGGAAACCGGAGCGGCCTTGGTGTCTTGCGTAGGTGCGTAGCTAAGAGTCGTTTGAAACTTTCCTCTGTCGTCGCGTCCACAACAGTCACCGGAAGACGATTCCAGACATCCATTACCTGTGTGGAGAGGGCAACAGCGGTGCCGACTTTGAGCCGCCCCGGTTCGAATAGTTTCCAGTTGTGACCTTGAGTAGAGCCACTTATTAGAAAAGCTGCTGCTGCTGTAGCTCGTTCCCAAGTTCCCCTCTTAGTATGCACCACATGAAGATCAGGTCTTTACGACAGTGACGGTATTCCATGGAGAACAGATTCATGAAGCCGGAGGGAGTAGGGAAGATCACGAAGTTCGGATATATATATATATATATATATTATAGATATATATGATAGTTATGGCTCTAGTGACTGTGACTATGGACGCGTAATTGAACGTGAACACCATGGTCTAATGCCAAGAGGAATTGAATCATCAAGAATAGAAGTTTACTAGACCAATTTCACCAACGAAACATGCGAGGAGTCTGCCGATAGGATGCTATGATGTTCTGGCGTATAGCAGAACGAATGGGGGACGATAATGATATTTGCATCTTATGTACAAGAATATGGAGGAAACAGTCGAGAGGAGCTGATGTGAGACGACAAATAGAGAACGTGACAGAGTTGGTCACTCAATTACAAAATTCGGATCGTCCGTTGTAAAATACAAGATCAAACGTCGAGCAAGCTCGGGGCCTAGACGACGTGTGGATGCCAAAACGCCAGCTCCCCGTCGGATTTCAAGGTCGGCCAACTTCGATTCCAGCGGATGTGGGCGTCTTTGGCCGGAGGGATCACGCGAGGAAGGACAGATCATGTGATCGTTATCAGTGGAGTCTAGAAATTGAAGGAGGGAAAAGTGGGATTAGTTTCAACTTGCATTGCTGAATTGCGGAACAGTAGGATTGCGGCAAAACGGAGGCGAAGAAGAAAACAGAACGCTCGGTCGATTGACGTAAGGCAAAATGCATATAGATTGAGATAATGGGAAAAAGCAACATGACACCGAGAGTGGAGTGATGGTACCTAGTCGAGCAAGATGTGATAAAGAGCATTGGAAGCTCCAATAAAACTCTGCGATACGAAGTAAAACGCATCAATGAGATTAGATTGGTGCAGCAGTAACGGATGAGCTGTGGTAAGGTTGGCAACACGAAACGCCTGGCGAGAGCAAAGCAACGAGGCGTGTGGGTAACAAATACACAAAGCAAACGAGTGACAATGCGAACTCACTTGTCCGTGTATGACAGGCGTGGAAGAAGGCGCGAGCAGTTGGATAAGACTGAGTGATCGCGTGAGCTATTTCGCCGGTCACACCACGCCATTGGCCAAGCTGAGAAAGCCAAACGCGATTCGCCCAAGCGTAGAGAGCGCGGGAATCGGTTCCCATAGGTTTGCCAGTTACGGGTGAAGCCGGAGCTGGTCCGGCACCACGGCCTCGAGAGGCACAGCCAGCCAGTCCGGCGCGAATTGTGTCGGGGAGAAAACAGAGGCCCTCATCGCGAGATAGACGGCCTTCCCTGAATAAGGAAAAATGATGAAGCGGAATCAAAAGGAGAACATCTGGGGTGCAAACACTTGACCAAGTGCGCCAAAACAAGCAAGGGAAGCACATCGTGAAGTGGCCGTCTGAAGGCAACCACGGAGCAGGGTCGATCGAGGTTGAGCAAGTTCGCGCAACTATCGGGCCCTGATGCTGTATACAGTTCCGTTCAGTTAGACAACATTGATCCGGGTTTCGAAATGCGGTGGATCCAGTTGTTACGATTCACGTTGCCATAATCACGGTAAACAACAACAGAAAGGAAATAAAGTTATAGGTAAATGGAGTACAAAGAAAACGGAGTCGCAAAATGCGTTAAAGTAATAAGGACGGAACATGCAAGACACCGAGTGTAGGAACGCCACTGACTACGCCATGTCTGACAGAGTCACCAACCACTAGTGTAGACCATACAGGGGCTGAAAAAGTCTCTCAGTCAATTACTTCATGCTTCTATGCCACGTCATGGACCGGCCACCTAGTGGTTGCGTCCAACTTGGCGTAGCCACGGCGTATAATGAATGCCGATGAAGCCGATTAACTGGCATAAGGAGGACATGACCTAGCCAGCGTAGACGCAACAACTTCCAGACACTAGTGAAGTACCTGAAGATTTCTCGCCAAAAATCTAATGGTGAACGTCAGCATTGCTAACCCGGTGTTCCCACCAAATGTGAGAAATACTGCGTAAGCACCGGTCCTCAAGCGTTGAATGTAGTTACCATGATCTGACCAGGTATCTGTCCCGGACAGTAACATCGGCCTTACCGCACCGTTATACACCTTAACTTTCACTGACAAGCTGATATCCCATCGTCTCCATACATAGTTGAACCTTGATGATACACGAAGCAACCTCAGTGACGTCATCACCAGAGTTGACACAGTTACCAAGGTAAGTGAACCGATCCACCACTTCCAGTGGCTTTTCCGTAATAGCGAGAGTCGGAGATGTCGATGCAGTAGTCCTGCAGTAGTACTTTACACTTTGAAAGTGCAAAACACCTATGGAAGCGTGAAGCACTATGCGTCAGTCTATCCAGTAGTGTCTGCATTGACACTGCGTCAGACCCAAGAAGAGCTATGTCATCTGCAAACTCAGAGTTTGTCAATAGGTCACCTAGCAGAACTTCCACTCCGGTAGAGTCTGAAAGAACCGAGTCTCATTCATGATCATTTCGATCACATGGTTAAAGAGGAAAAACGATATAGGACGTCCCGGATGAACCGCACTTATCGTGGGAAAGTCAAGAGACAGTTTCGCGTACACACTTACACAGCGTCGGGAGCCACGGTAGAGAGAGACTGTATAATTGAAAGGAATTTTCCGGACACTCGTTTGACGGACAGATAGTACCACAAGCTGGCTGGGGCAACAAAGTCAAAGACGACCTTCAACTAAAGGAAAACCACCATAGTCGGTCGTCAGTAGGCGTGTCTCGGTTCTAACACTCGACAAAGAGTGAATATTTGGTTGAAGCAATGACGGCCAAGACGAAAGACAGGCAGAATCTTAGTAATTCAGTTTTATAGAGGGCCAGTGAGTCGCTAAAGAGTAACACGCCTGAGAAGTTCGAAGGCAATGGAAACAAGGCTAATGTCTTGATGGATTTCGCACAAAGTGCGCTTATTCTTCTTGAAGGTGGGCACGAAAATTGATAGTCGGCAGTCTGAAGGCACTTCTTCAGTGCAAAAAAATTGTGCTAAATGGAGAAGCAAGCCCAGTCAACGGAGAGCCAGCTGAATCTTTCAGCAAGGATGGAGGAAAGTCGTCGGATCCATGAAGCTGGTTTCGTTTCAACACGGCGAGCTCATATCGAATCGCTTCCAAAAAGGGAGGTGTGACATCAACTTCCCAAGTCGATTCAGGTGATTCAGCAAACGGCAGTGCCGCAGCAGGCCTGCAGAGCTGATCTTCAAAATATTCCGTCTAACGAGCTAGTCGACGAGGCTGAGAATAGATCAACTGTCCATCTTTCTCAGCTATTGTCTCACTAGTTGAGGGCTTTCTCGGATCAGTGTTTCGGATAAGCTGGAACAGTACTCGGTTGTACCCAATAGCACTGGCTTTCTTCATCTCACAGGCCCTTGCTGCCCACCAGAAAGTAGATTCGAAGACTTTTTATGAGACGTCGCTTCAGGGTGTTGTGAACCTGATGAAACTTAGTGCAGAACTGAACATGTCGTCGTCGCACGTAGGCCACACAACACACTAGTGATTCACTGCAAAGAATATTTGCAGAATCTTAGGAATTTCACCAAGGGAAGAAAATGACGAACCGATAGACTGGCATTGTGCTTGCAAGCGTTTCACACAAGCAAGCTAACAGTGAAAAACTAAGGAAGCAGTATAAGATGTGGTTGCAGTTAGTTGGTCGTTTCCGACAACAGACCCTACATGCTGCTCGTGGTGAATAGTTCTCGTGTCACCAACTGTAGAAAAGAAATATGCAAGTGATCAGGCTGCTAAAAGGCCATCATCGAGTGCGAGCCCCCCCCCCCACCCCACAGCACGGCATTCACGGAATGTGAGGAGGAGGAGGAGGCAAAAAGTGCTACCGGCCGTCTGCATTTACAGTGTCGTTTAACAAGGAACATTGTGACACAGTATCCTGGCTTGTCAGACCAAAAATTGAGGGGGATAAAATAAACCCCAGAAGCTGCGATGTCAGCAAAATAAATGCTGGCGAATGAAAATTTGGGTATCGGTAACTGCGGATCACCAATGTTCAACGGCGTAGAGGTTAGGAGATGGAAAAAAAGTCAGGAGAAAACCAAAGAAATAGATAGTATTTTCGTCACATTCATGCTCTATGTCAGGGCGAACAGGTCAGAGGTAGGTGTGTGAAAAGAGCAAGGGGGCTCCGCTGTTGAATTAGTGGATTGTTGCATTAAGATCTCACCTTCTCAGAGGTACGTATGTATGTATGTAATCTCAACAGCCTAGCAACTAGACATAGAGCCAACAAAGCCATGGAGATTAGCAGATAAGGGGAAGTCATCGCGTTATAACCATCGTGGCATAGTAGTTGAAGGTGAACAACACACTTCAGCTAAGATGCCGCAGGAAGAATGGAACATTTTGACAAAAAGTAAAACAAAATATTTTTAGTTTGTTGTTCACACGCCGCTTTTCCTTTTTTTGTCATTTTAATGTTTATAGTATTAAAAATGTGAATCAATACAATACTGTGCACAATTCTTCCAATAATTCCAGTTGCGGGCCATATCTTCAAGAGTGCTAAGCCATTGGCACTCCTCATCTTTGGGTCCCCATTCTGGAAGACGTACGGATCCAACAGCGGCTAGACATGACGTCAGCGATTTCATGTGCTGCCGCCAAGTGGAAGGCTGACCACCACCCGGTCGCCTCCAGCCAGGTCCTTGACGAGCGAATAGAGCGCCACGCGGTAGACGCTCAGGTGCCATGCGTAGGACGTGACCGAGCCATCTCAACTGGCGCAACAAAACCATTTTGCTGAAGGGAATACTCGCATTCCCCATGATGCGACGTCGAACGTCATTACTATTAACTCGATGTTCCCACCAAACACGAGCGATGCTCTTTAAGCTACTGTTATCGAACGCAGAAAGACGACGCATGTCTTCCACGCGAAGCGGCCAGAACTCGCACCCATACAACAATACTGAGCGAACTGATGCGCTGTAAACGCAGCCCTTAAGTGAGAATGAGACGTCGCGACGACGCCACAAGTGCCTCAGATTGACAAATGCTGATCGAGCTTTAGCGATGCGAAGCGAAACTTCTTTGTTGATAGTGCCGTCAGCAGAAACACAGCTCCCGAGGTAGACAAAACTATCTACCTGTTCAAGTTGTGCACCTTCGAGAGTGAGCACGGAAGCAGGTGAAAGCCAATGCTTGAGCAGTACTTTACACTTCGATGGGGCGAAGCTCATGCCATACTTAGATGCTTCAACCGCCAAACGATCCAGAATGAGTTGCATACTCTGAGGATCGTCACCGAGTAAGGCGATATCATCAGCATAATCTAAGTCGGTAGCGCGCTCACCCGGTAGAAGCTCTAAGCCAAAATGTTGGAAACCTTCTAGGGCATTCGACAGAACGTCTTCGATTGCGAAGTTAAAGAGGAATGGGGACATAGGGCAGCCCTGTCGCACACCGCCATTGACAGAGAATTGCGATGAAAGCTTGCCATAGACCCTCGCACTACCGAATGTATGAAAGTAAAGTGCTCGTAAGGTGGCGGTATATTTCTCTGACACCCCGTTCTTTAGCAAGCAACGCCATAAAGCAGGTCGATCAACGGAGTCAAAAGCGGCACGTATGTCTAGAAATGCAACGATAGTGGGCCTGTGATAAACGTGGCGATGTTCAAGGAGTTGGCGGAGCGTGAAGATTTGATCCAGGCATCCGCGGCCAGGACGGAAACCAGCTTGTTCTTCACGGTAGTATGATTCACGTACTGGGGATAGTCTGCGAAGCAGAATGGATGCCAATAGCTTAGAGACAACCGAAATAAGACTAATCCAGCGATGATTTGCACATGAAGTGCGAGCGCCTAGCTTGAAAATCGGGACAACAACTGATTCGCCTCAAGAGGAAGGCACTTTCTCTCAGAGGTACGTGGACATGTCGGGAGGCCCATGTACCTTGCGTCCTCGTACGTTAGCCAAAGCCAATGAGTATGGGGAGAAGATAGAAGAAGTTCCAAGCACATGATAATGTGCCGCTGAACGAGCGCTCGCTTTTATCATGCCGATACGTTGCAGGTATATGGGAAATGGTCGGAAAAGGGCATCAACAGTACGCTAGTACGCAGTACCGATACTTCGCTACAGCGCAACCAGCACCAGTCGCACATGGGCTGATACTGCGACAGTCGCCGATCTCTACGCAGGCACCAAGCCGCGTCCTCTATTTGCAAGCCTGACTTATGATCCTTAAGGCTACGGGTCGGTAAAGGAGCCAATTCTAAAGTAAAATTGATACAGCATTGTGTAGAGACTGGCACATCAGAGGAGCTGGTGTGCGATGAGCAGAAAGCAAAACCAAACGAAATGACAAGACTGACTTACTTAAAAGGACGCTCACTGATGGATCGGGTGTAGGCCGCCAGTACAAGGGCCACATCTTCGACGGTGTTGCAAATGCGGATAGCCGATATGCCCCATGTGATTTGTAGTTTAGCGCATAGTTGATTTAGAGAGAGAGGTACGCTGGAGCCCGATGTTCGCTTTCTGCGACATGTAAAAATAAACGAAAAGTTAGTGAATAACGAAAAAAGAATGGATAAGGGTAAAATACCACAAGATATGAACAATCTACAGTGTGCGAAAGAGTTTCATCCGCTAACATAGCTGCTATAAGTCAAGTCAAGATAAGTTTTATACATCCGAGTGGGAGAATTTCCAGCAATACCTTGCGTAGCTCAAGTCAACCGGGTTCAAAATGAATGCCACGAGCTGATCGCTTCAGTGAATTGGAACGAAGGCAAAATGCTACGCACCCATGTAAAAGCGGTCGAGTGATTCAATCAGAATCGAGACCCGACTGACGGGGGAGAGGCCAAGCGATGACTCAGTCAACAGGAATGACGATCCACAATTCGAATTTGGCCCAAGCTGGTGTTTCCCAACTGCTCGCCGGGGTCCGAAGGACATTGAACACCTCTGCTTGGGTACACTTGTTGACATGGCGAAAGGGCAGCCTCAATGAGGTCTGTCTTCTGAGATTTTTGTCCCCTCCCGCTCTGCAACCTCGATTTCACACTCGATGCATAAAGGCATCAGCAGCATATCGGAAGTCAGTACCTAGGCTTCGTTGTCGCGCAACCACCAACAGTCGCATGTGGGCTAAGGATACTGCGAAGGTCACCCGGTCCTCCACGCAGACTCGAACCCGCGAATTTAGAATTACAACGCAGTCTTATGATCCTTAAGGCCATGGATCGGAACTCTCGATAATAATGTTATACCTAATATTTTATTGTTTTTTAATCTGTAAAGCGATGTATCTCATTTTTTTCGTATATCTTCATGTGTGTTGTGGCACATTAACTGTGTTACGCATAGTTTGCTAACGTTTACTGATGATGACGAAGGATATAACGGATGTGAGTTTACAGGTAGCACTGGGAGACCCAGTGACAAGAGCGAAACCAGTTTCTAAACGTTGACATAAGTGATGTACCGACAAAAGGGGGACTTAATGGCGGAAGGTGAGGCGTGACAAAAATAATTGTGATTTTGATCTCCAGCGACCAAATATAAGGCAGTGAATACACACAGTAAGATATCAAGTGGAGTTATCAAAGAGAGAGCGCTCACCTGCTCGAACCACGGAGCTTTACGCCAGTCAAAAAGATACAAGTAACGGGGCGACCCAACTGCTTCAGACAGGAACCGAAGGAGTCCAAAGTTGAAACCTGGGTGAGGGAAAATGCAGCGATGGCATTGGTATCAGTATGTGCAATTAAACAATTCATCATCATCATCGTCATCCTCCTCCTCCTCCTCATCATCATCAATAGCTGAAGGTGAGAAAGATACTTTAACTATTGTGCCGCAATACAAAAAGAGTTGTGAAAAAACTAAACATTATAGATTAAAAAAGGTAAAAAGCAATGCGTGACGCGGAAGCCTGTGTGTTGACATGCGCAACACATGGCCCAACCGTCGGAGCATAGTGCGTGTTCTAACGGTGCTGAGTGGTTCACTCGCTCTCCCTGCACCAAATACACGATGCCGAACAAGCTCATGGCGCACGCAGTGTTCCCGCCAGACATTTGCTAAACTATGAAGGCAGCTGGCGATTTATTTTATTTTTTTATTCTAGGTCTGTCGACTTGTTAGGCCAGGTTTCGCAACCGTATAGGAGCGTTGAACAGACGGCTGCATTGTAAACTCTGCCCTTTAGAGCGAGAGTGATGTCGCGTCGGCGTCATAAACGGCGGAGATTGGCAAAAGCGCCTTGAGCTTTTGGTATGCGGTTTGTGATCTCATCCAGTTAAACCATTATGAGCCGGGGGCCGAACGTCGGTGAATCCAATCGCTGAGACTCGCGTCTAGGGAGAACAATGATGCAATTTCTCGCAATTAGACAAGAAGCCAACTACTAATCCGGAAAAGCATCAGACGGCCGTGGATTGAAGATTACTAGTAGGGAGGTCCTGACACCTGGGGGACAACCACTGTGCTCTACACGGGCAGTAATCTGCATGATAGTGGTCGGGCTATATTGCAGTTGGATTTTAATCCGTGATGGTTAGCCGTCGTTCCCCATGACGCCGTGGCATAGGCTTCTGGTGCAGGTCACTAGCGGTCATGGGTTCGATCCCCAGCATGGCACGAAGAGAATGCGCACCACTGACGAATCCTAATGGGACGAAACGATTGTCTGGTGCTTTCCGGATTGCGACTTGGCCTATCTGGCTTGTGATCGAATAAATCTAACTAAATCATCCTACTCATGAGTAGAAAAATGAACATCAGCACAGATGAGGTAGAATGAAAGTGGGATGTAAAAAAGAGGGTTAAGAGAACAAAATGAGTAAACTTAACCGGTATTGAATATTAGCAGCTAGATGCGAGAAGTAGAATCCAAAAGAGCCCATAGACTCCGCTACTGTGTCACGGCAGATAACAGGTCTAGCTGCTGATGTAAGCAATCCCGAGATCCTCAATCACATAGAGAGCACGTACTGGCCTGAGCAGCAATCAATCTCCACATGTCGGTATGTTATGTTATCGAATGACCACCACGAAATTTCATGCAACCAAGTGCAGCGAGGCACCATTTAAATCAAGTAGGGAAACTCGGTAGAATATGGAGGAAATGGCTTGACCAACGCAATTGTTTGAAGCTTAGGGGACACCTCTGTTCAGCATGAGACATTCCTTAGCAAACATCAACTGAGTCACACATACACAGTGCGTGCGTTCAGATGTGGGTGACGCTTTGTGGGCACCGGTGTTCAATCTCAATGTCTTCAGCGTGAAGTGGTAGCGTCTTTGAGCCATGCAGCAGCACTATCCCTAGCTCTGTACGCCAAACAGTTAACTGTGTAGCTATTATTTAACTGTTTCGATCACTGACTGAGAGGCGTGAAAGTCACATCAGACTCGCTGGAATATCATCTCCCAGTGACGCGACCGAGCTGCCTAAGTAATATAAGTAGATCGACCACTTCCCGAGGTTGTACTCCAGAATCAATAGCGTGTCGGCTTAGTCCTACAACAGTTTCATGCATTTGGAAAGCGCAAAGCACGTGGAACCGTGCAAAGCTAGGCAACGGCCTATCGAGAAGTGTAGTGTACAGAGGAAGGTTCCGATTCAAGAGCAGCAACAGAGTCACAATAATCCAAATTCGTCAGTGGGTCACCTGGCAGATTTGCCACTTCAGAAGTGGATGAGAGGGCAACACTGTGTACACCTATTTTCATCGGAAGGGTGAAAAGGGGGATATGTGACAAACTTGACGAATCCCACTTGTTGTGGGGAACTTGGGAAACAGATTTTGTGGATTCAGACTCGGCTTTGGGAGTCGTGGTACAGAGTATTAAAAAAACTTCCATTGTACGTTTCTGAACGATAGGTAGTGTCAAAAACTCGCAAAATAAACCTAGTAAAAAGCAGTATTCAAGTCAAACACATTGATGGATCATCTGCATGTGTGTCACTGTTTCGACACTTGACGAAAAACTAGCAAGTGGTCAAAGCAGTCTCGGCCAGGGCAGAAGACATTCTGACTTGAATTGATTTACTCACATAAAGACTAGTGAGTCGCGGCAGAATGATAGCTATGAGAAACTCGAAGGTAATGGAAATAATGTTAATATAGCGAGAATTTTTGCCCAAGGTATTGTGATTTATTCTGGAGACGAGGATGAAGCATAATGACCGCTAACATTTACCTAGTTGCAATGAATTCAGTACAACAGTTTCCGGTTACGGAAGAACGGGCTGAGCTGAAAAAGATGCACACGAGCAGTACGGATCTTGCGACGCGAACACATGACATTAGTGCTTCGACGAGTAAAAGAGGAACAAGCATAGTAACACGAAGCGCTTATCAGGTCACCAGACGGCGCCACAAGTTCGGCCAAGAGTGTACATAGACAACTGAGATAATCAGTCAGAGTGAAACGAATCTACAAGACAGTGAATAAACGAGCTCTCATAAACGAACAATAAGAAAAGCAATCAAAATAAACAGTCGTGGGGCCGTAACTTCAAACCGCGCAGTTTGGTTACGATCTTGTTACACTACCCACTACTTCGTGAAGGCACAGTCCGCTGTGCCTCATGTCAACAAAGTGCGCGCAGCAACCAGGTGGTCCAGAACCGTGCTGAATGGGGGAAAAGAACGAGTCCATCGGACGGCCTGCTATGAGAGCAATTAGTGTAACACGGCACACTGAACAGTACAGACGAAAAGCGCGTGGTATTCTCAAAAATGATCATAACAGCCTTCTTAAATGCATCAACGTAGAAATTATCAGACCCAGAGTTTCCATTCTGAAAACAGGAAAGAGGACATACAGACAGAGTGCGCTGACACTGGAAAATGGTTACCAACGGTAGGGAGTTTAGAAGATAGATCAATGAATGAGTTTGGTTCCGGGACAGTACGGCTGGCCAACATGCAATGTATGGGTTGAGCCTTCACATGAGCCGCATCCGGTCGAGGAATAATTGTTATGAAGCGGCGCCGCGTAACACAGTCAGTGACGAGGAAATCCTCAACAACAACCACCGAAGAATAAAGACCGATACAAATCGCGCGTAAGGGGTGCACGTCTTGACCACAGGGACGCAGTAAAGGACAGGTACAAAGTCGACCGATGCGGTCTACGTCTTAAAAAATCTGTCGAGCAAGTATACTCCTCCTCCGTTAAAATCACATCCTGTTCTTATGGCAAGTTAGTAACACTCGTTAAGCGAGCGAAGAACTTTGAGTGGTTTTTCCTTAAAAACAGACATCCAAGTGTTGTCCAAATCAATTTCGAAGGAGAATCAACTGGAACGTCTGTCGATCTGGAGCACCGCATGGTTTCGGGACTGTGGTAACTGATTATATAGCGGCCGACAGATTCATATGGCACACCAGTGAGGTAACCCACGACCTTCTCATTTCTCACTTCCAAATCGTCCTCGGCATAAAAATCGGCAGTTGGGCGACGAGATCAACACCGTTTGATGGACTACCAAATTTGATCTTCCGTTGCTGATTGCGTAAAACCTGTTTTGTAAAAGCTTGTGTTCTCAAATATGATCCTGCCCGCGACGCCAAAGGTAATGTTTCCGGTTACAGACAGACGGGCCGAACTGAAAACGGTGCACACGATGAGTACGAAGGTTGTGACGCGAACATGTGACGTTAGTGCTCCGACGAGTAAAAGAAGAACAAGGAGAGTAGCACGAAGCGCTTATCAGGTCGCCAGAGGGCGCCACAAGTTCGGCCAAGATTGTACATAGGCAACTGAAACAATCAGTCAAACAGAGCGAAACTAATCTACAAGAGAGTGAATAAACGGGCTCGTGTAAACGAGCAATAAAAGCAATCAAAATAAACAGTCGTGGGGCCGTAACTTCAAATCGCTCAGTTTGGTTGCGATCTTGCTACACTACCCACTACTTCGTGAAGGCACAGTCCGCTGTGCCTCATGTCAACAAAGTGCGCGCAGCAACCAGGTGGTCCAGAACCGTGCTGAATGGGGGAAAAGAACGAGTCCATCGGACGGCCTGCTATGAGAGCAATTAGTGTAACACGGCACACTGAACAGTACAGACGAAAAGCGCGTGGTATTCTCAAAAATGATCATAACAGCCTTCTTAAATGCATCAACGTAGAAATTATCAGACTCAGAGTTTCCATTCTGAAAACAGGAAAGAGGACATACAAGCAGAGTGTGGTGACACTGGAAAATGGTTACCAACGGTAGGGAGTTTAGAAGATAGATCAATGAATGAGTTTGGTTCCGGGACAGTACGGCTGGCCAACATGCAATGTATGGGTTGAGCCTTCACATGAGCCGCATCCGGTCGAGGAATAATTGTTATGAAGCGGCGCCGCGTAACACAGTCAGTGACGAGGAAATCCTCAACAACAACCACCGAAGAATAAAGACCGATACAAATCGCGCGTAAGGGGTGCACGTCTTGACCACAGGGACGCAGGAAAGGACAGGTACAAAGTCGACCGATGCGGTCTACGTCTTAAAAAATCTGTCGAGCAAGTATACTCCTCCTCCGTTAAAATCACATCCTGTTCTTATGGAAAGTTAGTAACACTCGTTAAGCGAGCGAAGAACTTTGAGTGGTTTTTCCTTAAAAACAGACATCCAAGTGTTGTCCAAACCAATTTCGAAGGAGAATCAACTAGAACGCCTGCGGATCTGGAGCAACACATGACTTCGGGACTGGGGTAACTGATTATATAGCGGCCGACAGACTTATATGGCACATCAACGAGGTAAACCGAGACCTCCTCATATTCCACTTCCAAATCGTCCTCGGTATAAAAATCGGCAGTTGGGCGACGAGATCAACACCGTTTGATGGACTACCAAATTTGATCTTCCGTTGCTGATTGCGTAAAATCTATCTTGTAAAAGCTTGTGTTCCCATATATGATCCGGCCCGCGACGTCAAAGATAATGTTTCCGGTTACGGACGAACGGGCCGAGCTGAAAACGGTACACACGATGAGTACGAACCTTGTGAAGCGAACACGTGATGTTAGTGCTTCGACGAGTAAAAGAAGGACAACGAGAGCAACACAAAGTGTGTATAAGGTTACCAGACGGTGCTACAAGTTCGGCCAAGGGTGTACAAAAACAACTGAGGTAATCAGTCAAACAAAGCGAAACGAATGTACACAAGAGGCTCCTGTAAACGAACAATAATATAAGCAATCAAAATAAACGGTCGTGGGGCAGTAACTTTAAATCGCGCAGTTTGGTCTCGATTTTGTTACACAACATCCTAAAAAAGTGTCGACCGGTGGCCGAATGGATTGCACGTCTGGCTTGCAATCCTTAGGTCACCGATTCGGATCCGCTTAGGGGCGGGCGTCTTCGCCGTATACTCAGCCCACAAGGGACCAGTGGTGGTTGCGTGGTAGCGGAGCGTAGGTGCGGTGTATCGGCGTGCGGCTGAAGGCTTTATTTGAAAGGGTGAATAGACCAGCCATCAATGAATCTCCCTCATTCAGCAACGAAAAAGAGCTGTCAGAGAACTTGTTTGGTTTCAACCGAGTAAGTAGCTCACATCGAATCTATTCCGAGAAGGGATCTTGGACACTACAGTCGCGCGTCGCGAGCTTTAGTGGCTCAGCACATGATAGCGCCACAACAGATCCGCAGAAGTTCATTCATCATTATTATAATCACCATCGCTAGCCACAAAATACTTCTCCTTATTCTCAGCCATCGTGCTGCAATACAAATAAACAACAATATGACTTCTCAGTTACCCATCGCTGGAGGCGCTTGGTACACCTCTCGGTAAAGTTCATACAAAAAAGGACAGCGTACCAAAGCATGACCAGAGTGATCGCATCCAATCATGAGCTGTATTCGCACAGTACTGAATTGTCAGAGAAGTATAGAAGCAGGAGTGTAACCAAAGAAAGAGAGTATATTTTAGGTGCACGTCTTGAAAATTCCGACGATGACAGTGGGTAAGGTTTAGTAAACAAAATCGAGTCGAGAAACAAAAGTATGCAAGTTCACAATGTATGCCAGGAATCCAATTACCCGATCGACATTGTTCGACACCTATGGTTGGCAGGAATGAAGAAGCTGCTAGATGAGAGTGAACTAGCTGAGCGACGACCAGTGAAAGGCAATTAGACCTGGCACGAGCACATCAAGAGATAAGTGATTTGTACTACTCATGAGTAGTGCGCTTATTATGGAATATGAGAAGAATCAACGGGATCAAAGCTGGGAGCCAACCAGAGTAGAATGTTGACTTCAAGGCTGTAAACACATAACTACAAACTGCAACAGATCACCCCGCGTCTTGAAAGAGAGCAGGCCGAATTAGGCCGAAAGAGCAAGTAAGAAAGGAGGTACTTCAGGTAGGATAGAAAATTTAACGGGGTGTTGGTAACGGTTTAGAAAGCTTTGGTACCAAGATCGTAGTGTGGTTGCTCTTCCAATTTATTCTATTGAGTTAGGCCTTTATATATGTCAGTAGACTGGAGGTCAGTCTCAGCCCGGAGTCGTGACCGGATATGAGGTATTACGTGGGCTTGTGATTTTGCGGTTAGTAAATTGGAGCGAAAATGAGCTCTGATTGTTTCTTGAACTCCCAATGCTGGTTACACTTGTTGATATAGCTGGATAGACTTGCTGATATGGATAGGAGCCGACCTCAGTGGCGTTCGTGTTGTAAGTTTCATTGTCCCACCCTATTCCTATTAGCCTCCCTCCAATTACGATTTCACTATTTAGCCCTACATAATTTTGCATAGTGAATTTTTTTTGCTGCATAGTAGCCGGTTGTAGCTTACCGGAACGATGCCCATCCATTGCTGGTAGCTCAGTTGGCATGCAAATGTTGCATTAATTTTCTGGTTTTTCTTTTATGTATTGCGGAACAGTAGCTGAGGTGTTTTTACACCTCTAGCTAACGTGTGTAATGAATGAATGAATGACCGGTGCTTGCGGGAATACTGCTCATGTCTGGTGCGAACACCGAGTGAGCAATGCAGAGGTCCGACCAGGTGGTTTTTGGCAAAAAAACTTATGGGTCCTCATTTGAGTGTTTACTGTATATTAATCGCTTACGTTGGTGTGGTCATGTCCTCCGTATGCCCCTTGACCGGGTTCCTCGGTGTGCGTTATACGCCGTGGCTGCACTAGTTTGCGCGAAACCGACAGGTGGCCAGTCCATGATGTGGCGGCATAGTGGCATGAAGAAACTGACTGAGAGACTTGGACAGGCGGGTGCGTGCCGTCTTCGTGGATGGGGGCCTCGGAATGGTCCACACCAATGGTTGGAGACCGTATCAAACATGGCGCAGTCACGAAGTCAGTGGTGTTCTTGCATACGGTTGGTGTGGTTAATTTAATGCACCTCCTCTTGCTTCCAGTTTCCTTACAATTGTATTCGCCTTTAACCCCACTCTTTTGCTGTTGTTATTTATAGTTATTTTTGCGATGTGAGTCGTGGCAACTGGATCCACTGCAGTTCGGCGCTCGGATCATAGTTGTTCAACTGAACTGAAGTGAACAGAGGTGTAGAACCTACGTACGCCTACGGTCGAATCAGCAGAAATAGTCTCGCTAAAAGTTAGTCTCTTCCATCTGGTTCGCGGTGCAGTCATGAGATTGGCCTTCGTTTCGCGTTATCTCTTCAGTAGGGCTACTCTGTTAGATGGTTCATACAGCAGCTAAGCTAAGTGGGATCGTAGTCGGTTCAAACAACAGTACGAAACGGTCATTTTGTTCGTTGGAATAGGAAGCGTACGAAGGCCACGCGGTGCACTTCACAGCGTGGGATAACTCGGAATTCATTGCAGTCAAACTTTAAACGTATAAAAAAAGCTACCAACTAGTGCTGTAGAACAAAAGACTGTACCGTAAGATGGGTCTGGATCCGCTTTAAAGTCTGTACAACGCAGGAATAAGAATTATGAAGCTATACCAATGCGTCCGGAAAGAGCGACACTTGAACGCTCGCTGACCATAGCAGAGAGATGATACTACTGTTGCGGATTTCGGCAGCAAGCACCAACAGTGTCTGAACAGCATAGCATTATATTTCACTGAAATGGCTCTGAAAATACAAATAAGCGTGTGGCATGATCGAATGTCCTTCTGCTTCTCAAAAGCGTGCGCGTCCGTAATTCACGTTCGTCGACTGGCCTGGTCAATGAGATTCAGGTGCATTTGATTGAAATTTGTAGTAGAGTTACAGCCATGAAATAATCTTGGACGGTTCCCAGAAGCGACCTTCGTTGACAACCACAGGCAAGCGCAAGAAAAGCAACGTTACTACAAGTGTATCACTAAGACGGTGGAACAAAGAGGTCACCAGAACAGGGACACTTGCATCGGATAAACGAGTACAATTCGGAATTTGGCATGTGATTAAGAAAAGAAAAATACGGTGACCGGAAAAACGGAAGGGGAAAAGAGTATGAAAATCCGAAAGGGAGCAGAGAGATAAGAGATAAACGGATGTCCCATGGAGTTAGCATAAACAGAACACCTTACAAAACGAACACAAGTAGATAATACGAAAGAGAAGTGAATGAGATTAGTGAATCCTACCGAACAAATGGCCATGGAGAAACCGAATACAAACGACCGAAATGTGACCAAAAAGAGCCAGTTGACAATCTAGCCTTGGAAAGAAGCTTGCTCAACCTCCAATAGGCCTTAGAATAAGATCGCAGATGCGCACAGAGGTTCTGATTAGGCGATCATTATCAACAAAACAATATTTCCATCGCCCTTTGAACACCTGAAGGACAGATACTTCGGTTCATTGGGAAGTGACGAGTGAGTGAGCGAATCTGCAACACCAGGACAGATACTGTGAACTTATTGACAATACGTCGCGAACCAAGCAGAAGTCATGTATTAAAAATTGCGCACCCGATCGTCAGTCCTCGGTAACTCAGTCGGTGGGGCAGCGGACCGGTAATCCAGGGTTCGATTCCCGGTCGAGGCGGATTATTGTGCAAAGTTCAATCGTGGCTTCTACTTTCCACAAGAACGATATTTCACTGGTTATTGATCCAAGAGATGGTTACAAGATTGAGAATAACGTAGAAAGATTGGAGGGTCCATTTTGGAATACACGTTGTGTGATTGGATTGTGACGCGCAATCTCAAAGTGGACCGCGGCTCACATTGAAGTGAACCTTAGTCACTGCGATCACTGGGACCGTAGTCAAATCAGTGCAGTGTTTTCGGGCGGGCAGCAACCAACGTAGAAAGATCTACTGTCCTGGAAAGAAAACAAAGTTCATGCCAGCGCCGGTTAACTCGGTCGCCTTGAAGCTTTGCGGTGTTGGTTTCTGTGAACAGATTCATCCTTGCTTGAGGGTACTGACCTCGAAGTGCCGAAAAAAAGTAGTGAGGCGGTGACCAAGCAGCACATATATCTACGCTATCCTAGAAACAAAGGCTTACTGAACCCCTAGAACAGAGGAGCAGGTGCAAAATCCGTGCCCGACCAAGGTAGCTTTGGCAATGTCCTAGCAGAATACAGAAGATCGCGCTTCAGCATAACTGCGCACTAGGAAAGAGTGTGACGGCGATAAACGCAAGTGCAAAGCAAGTGCTATGGTGACTACATTCCTGGAGGGAGTTCCTCGACAGCAGCCCCCTAGGCTGATCGTCATGCCAAGAGGGACCGAAGTCGAGACGGAATGAAATCATGAGATAGAGTGGTACCTGTGTGATCTTGAGGGGACAAAGTTCAGGGGGTTATGTAGCTGTGAACTTCATTAAGATACCAAGCCGCATTTTCCCAATCTAATGTGTATCGCCGATGACAACAAACTTGGCGCGTTGCCTCGTTGAAGGAAAACGGAGTTGAAAACAGAAAAATATGCGTAATCGGGGTCAGCTCCGCACTGCTGGTCTGTATATTGTTACGATAGCCATAGGCTCAGTTGGATAGTAGAAATAGGGCACTATACTGGGGCTCCCCGATAGGACGAAAGCACCGTTTTGTTTGAACCCGCAATGGCTAATCAGGGACGGACAACACTGCAGCTGCAAAGGACATTTAAAGAGCTCCCAGCCATAAAAAAAACCCAACTACATCAGTAGATTGACAGTGCGTGAACAACTAAAGGCAGCGTGTGCGGGTTCCGAAGTCCAGTAACGCATGGTGATTATCTGCAGATGTGGGTTTCGCAAACTCCATTCACAAATTCAGCAATTCAGTGGGATTTCTCCAAGTAGTCATCCAAAGTGCGACACTCGAGTTGGATTTCGATCAAAACTCTTAATATGATGTGATCCGCGATTGTCGTTTCGTGGTAGGATGTCTCGGATTTCCAACACAAAGAGTCGCAGGACTATGTATCCCGATTTGCGGACCAAAATCACTCTCATCGATGAATACGGTAGGTAGCTCTGACAGTATCCATCGGCTCTGAGTTGTAGCTTGGCTGGTCATTCTGCGATGTATCCAATATCATCATCATCACCACCATACACATTAAATAGAGGTGGGAAACACCTCCGCTACTGTGCCGCAGTACACAGAAAAAAGGAGAGAAAAAATGCAACTGGTGCAAGCCGGCTGAGCTACCGGTAACGGATGGGCATCATTCCGGTAAGCTACCAGTCGGCTACTGTGCATCAAAAAATTACTATGCAAACTTATATAAGGCTAAATAGTGAGATCGTGGTTGGAGGGGGAGGCTAAGTGGGATGGGGTGGGACAAAGAAACTCACAGCACGAACGCTACTGAGGTCGGCTCCTAGTCATATCAGCAAGTGTGTCCAGCCAAACGTGTTCATCGTTTTTTGGACCACAACAAAGGAGCCGAGACGCTCCAACCGAGGCCAGCTCAGAAGTGAGGGCCTTCATTCCTCTGGACCAAGTCATCGCTTGGCCACCCCTCATCTTCTTCCATCCACACCCCCGGCGCGCAAACAACGCACGTCGCGGGAATCGGTGGGCTGGCATGCGTAACACGTGGCCGAGCCATCGGAGCCTAGTGCATGAAATGAGGGTACTGAGCGGTTCATTTCCTTTACCTGTGCCGTAAACAAGGCGTCGAACACGCTCGTTACTCACACGGTGTTCCCACCAGATGTGAGCTAAATTACGAAGGCACCGATGGTCGAACGTAACTAGCCTCTTCAGGTCCGCTGCTTTAATCGGCCAGGTTTCACAACCGTACATAGGGTCGGAATGTATCAAATATGTTTGGATCTATCCCGCAATTCAGCAATTCAACAACGCACGTGCATATAAGAAACGTCAGCATCTGTAACACTTGTCTGGTTGTCCAATCGGCATGCCAGTAAAAGGTAGAGCAAAATCCATAGATTCGCACGCGATTAGGTATCCCCTTCAAACGCAGGTGCAGGCATGCGAGCATGTTCTGTTCAACATAAAGTGCCGATTGGATAGCCGGACAAACGGTACAGATGCTGGTGTTTCCTATATGTGCGCAAGTGCGTTGTTGAAGGGTACTAGTCATGGCCGAATTGTGGGGATAGATCCAAACACATATCGGACACATGGTAGTTTATTGGCAAGCACCACAGAAACAAGGAAAATCACAATAAGGTCAAGTCTAGTATGATGAGAGAAACCATCGAATGAACTAGATAGTAATAAAGAGGAGAGAATCAGATTCATCGAAGGTCGTGAAGAGTTCTAGAACCATCTACACAGGGAGCAGTACAATAGAAATAAGAACAACCAACCCACCTCCAAATCAGCGTTGTAAATCAGGAAACAAAAATAAAGAAAAGATAGAAGGGGCTGAGAACTGCCGCTCCCCCAGGATTAGATAGCCATTGTACTTACTCGACTGGAACCACTTCCCCTAGGGACTTCCAATAGCTTTTTCGTTTGATCAGTAGTAAGAAGAACGACAACTTCGGGCTCCGAGACGGGCTCCAATAAAATGGTGGGATCTGTTGTGGAAGTGAATCGAAGAACCAGGAAGTGTCAATGAATGAACACTGGATGAAAAGAAAGGAAAAAAGCAAATATAATATAGGTGCAATGAGTTTTGGGCAGCTGGAAGCGGGGTTTTGTTGTTTTAATGCAGTTACTTCGCGAAGTGAGTTGCATCGTGAGGATCCATCGCCATTGAACAAATGGTGGGGAAGGAGGTCAATGAGGTTTTCGGTGTATAAAACTCAGATACTCTGCCACAGATGCGGTATAGCTGAAGGATCCAGCATTCTTACTGGTGCCCCCATCCAAACCATGTACTCCGTTCGGGACTTGGAAATTCGATAGTCCACCAGCTTCAGCTGCACCGAACACATCCCGCATCAAGTAGTGAAAGCGAAACAAGCAACAGGTTGAGCCACTAGGTTGTTTTCAGTATCTCAACCATGCTTGCATCATTCGAACTTGCAGTGCGACCCAATCTAGAATACTGCATCATCATACATGCCCTCCAACGTAAGACAGATAGAACCAATTTGGTATTGGGGCGCATATTAACGCTTACCTATGAGCAACGATGTCCTGACTTACACGCTGACCTTGACGAGTGAATAACAACCTCAGTCCTCCCTACAGTATCCTACAATTGCAAGCCTTCTCCACTCAACTACCTGGGAAGTTGTACCAGCGCCTGTGGGATTGAAGATGAAATCACGAATCGTATAGCAAAAGCTCGGGGCGCTTTTGCTAACCTTCGCCACTTATGGCGCCGGC
This sequence comes from Dicrocoelium dendriticum, assembly GCA_944474145.2. Taxonomy (NCBI): domain Eukaryota; kingdom Metazoa; phylum Platyhelminthes; class Trematoda; order Plagiorchiida; family Dicrocoeliidae; genus Dicrocoelium; species Dicrocoelium dendriticum. The sequence continues at coordinate 108,844,822 of OX104069.1, forward strand.
GCGACATCACTCTTGCCCTGAAGGGTAGAGTGTACAATGCAGCAGTACGTTCGACCCTACTGTACGCCCGTGAAACCTGGTCCCTTAAAGCAACGGACCTGAAGAGGCTAGTTACGTTCCACGACCGATGCCTTCGTAATTTAGCTCACATTTGGTGGGAACACCGTGTGAGCAACGAGCTTGTTCAACGCCTTGTTTACGGCACAGGAAAAGGAAACGAACCGCTCAGCACCGTCATTTCATTTATCAGGCTCCGATGGCTCGGCCACGTGTTACGCATGCCAGCCCACCGGCACCCGCGACGTGCGTTGTTTGCGCGCCGGGGGTGTGGATGGAAGAAGAGGAGGGGTGGCCAAGCGATGACTTGGTCGAGGGGAATGAAGGCCCTTACTTCTGAGCTGGCCTCGGTTGGAGCGTCTCGGCTCCCTGGCTGGGGTCCGGAAGACGATGAACACGTTTGGTTGGACACACTTGCTGATATGACTAGGAGCCGACCTCAGTAGCGTTCGTGCTGTGAGTTTCTTTGTCCCATGCCATCCCTCTTAGCCTCCCCTCTAATCACGATCTCATTACTTAGCCTCATATAATTTTGCATAGGAATTTTTTTGATGCATAGTAGCCGGCTAGTAGCTTACCGGAATGATACCCATCCGTTACCGGTAGCTCAGCCGGCTTTCACCAGTTGCATTTTTTCTCCTTTTTTTCTGTACTGCGGCACAGTAGCTGAGGTGTTCCCCACCTCTGGCTAACGTGTATGATGATGACGATGATGATGAGCCTTCTCCACTGCTATGGCTGTTGTTTTACAAGATCGCTCAGTCTATCCGACTCGTGATGAGAAGTGTCTATTAAACAGGAAAATATTCACGCTGACATGTGAAAAAAAGCCGTAGTTGCAAGTAAGGACAAGCGAGACCTTGGTAACATTTAGATCTCATCGAAATATTTTCTTTCCATGTTAAATGTGGTCAGCATTCATGGAATCCGGCCCGAAAAGCAGATGACAAGATTGGGTGGATAACCGAACAACCACAATGTGATGCCAGCTGGGTGGTCCGGGGTTAATCTCGTTCCAGCGAATAGTTCGGCGGCAGTGTTCCAGGACGTGGTGGGTTTTCGCCTGGCGAACGTTCTCCCTATAAAAAACCACGAAGGGCCGTTTAACAACACTGCGAGGTGGCGGATGTGACTCAAAAACTGACTAAAGTCACAGCCTCTTCCCCTTCCGGAGGATCGTCCCCACTTCACAAACGTCATCCAGTTCGAAGAGAAGCTTTGATTCTTCCATACGATGGCAAACACAGCAAAAAAACTCACGAACTCAGTCACTCTTCACGAGTACACTCCCAATGCCCACTAACACATACACATATACAGACACACAAATCCAGTGTGTTACTGGTTAAGTTGCTATATTTTTATACAATTATCAACCGTACCTGTTTGTATTATCATGATCATGCCTTAGTAGGCGTGCAACGCACTGCCGAGAATAAGACATTTATTTAATCATCGTTTATTTAATATATATTCTACAAATTACTGCATTGCTGGTCCATATGGAATCCAAAGTACATAAATGAAATGCTGATGGAAATTGCTGTACAAATAACCTCTCTACGAAGGCCAACATATCCCGTCCGTCGGGAAAGACAGATACATTGAGTTGTATTATTTATTTATTTAATAGACAAAAAGGAGACAGGAATACAAGACACCAGAGAAGGCCAGTCTAATGGACAGACAACGAACGTTGGCAGGCGCCCTTAAGAGGACAGAACCACCATACATGAACACGCCACATACTCTTCAAATGCGACTAAACACAAGGTGAATGATGGAGACAAAACACACAACCTCCATGTCATCATCAACAGCAGTACATCAGCCATTTGAACTGATGCTTCGCTGCCATACAACCATGAACACCTATGAAATGAAGAATAATAAGAGTGAGAGAAGGGGGACTTACCTGAAAACTTTAATGCCCTAAGCAAACATTAAGGGTCAAGGCGCCTACCCAGTGTGTAGACAACACACCGTCACAAACAGCTGGCTATCGTGCAAAGATAAGGCGGCATCAGCGAGACAGCTTCCTTGCGGCTTTCACTACCACGTGTCATAATCAGTCATTACCCCGCAGATAACTCAGCACCAAACACACTTTAAACAGGCAATCCGATTGGGAGACGGCAGCAGACGCGCCACTGGTGACTACTGCGAGCCATGTCCTGTAAAGTCTGGAGCCAAGCACAAGGCGAGTCACGTGGACTCCAGCGCGGAAGGCGAGACGGACCAACGCCACCCAGTGTGGTCGTCAGTGACTTCATTTCCCGTTGCCAAGTCAACTTCTGTCCACCGCGAGCCTTGCGCTACCATGTGGTTTCTTAAGTAGCAAAAAGCCGCAGATATGAAGGATTGCCACAGTGGAGTATATCATCGAAGGGGATATAAACGAACGTGAAGGAAAACTTGATGAATGCCATCACCTTCAGCTTAGCTTAAGCCGTTGTTATTCTGCAAGGGTTGAGTTGGTACAGTAATAGAAAACTGGGATACAAGCCCCGGAGTGCAGTAGTTCCTGTTGAGACGACTCGCACATCTGGGATAACAGTAATGGCGAGAGAGAGTGGGCAAAATGCAACAGGTTAGGAAAAAAGGAAGAAAATTACTCGTGAGTAGAGGGGTTGGTGAGATCTAGTTAATCCATCACAATTTGATTAAAGACCAGATAAACCCTCATACTCATGAGTAGTCAAAAATGAACCACAAGTCTTTAAAATGCAATCGGATTCAACTGTTATGATCTCACACCTGAGGGTCAAGCATTGTCCTCTGCACAGGCAGTAACCTGCTTGGCAGTGGAGAATGGATAGGGCCATTTCGTAGTTGGATTTCAATCAATGATGGTCAGCCATAATCTACCACAGCTCAGTGGCTGCAAACTACTAGCGGTGACAGGTTTAGTTCCCTAAAGGAGACCGACGGAACGCGCGCAACAGACGTCCCAAGAGGGCTAAACGGCAGTCTAGGGCTTAACTTGGTTGGTAGTTGGCATATGTAGCTTGTAATCAGATTGTGACGAACTAGTTAACTGAAAACATTAAGTGAGATGGAATATAAACAAGTAGACGCAAGTAACCGAATGGAATGGTGAGACCGACTTCGAGACTGTGCTGTCAGATAAGGTTTCCAACCGCTGATCAGGTTCCTCTCGAGGGTCCTACTTGCAGCCAGCACGCACCAAGCAGACGAAAGATCTCAGTCAATTTCTTCATGGCGTTATGCCATGGTATGGACTAGCCAGGCTGCAGATTCTTGCACCGACAGCACACAATGCACGGGCGTTCGCCCAGGGGATTTGGCGTACCCAACGAAATTGATGCCAAGTTAACAGACTAAAATGAGGTATCAGAGGATGTCTTGTCAAATATCAACCGGCTGAAAACAGTAGTGACTAATCAGCATCCGTAGGAGATGCGAGAAATACTCTGGAAGTACCGGTGATCAACGACGGGCAATTTCTCAGTGTCCAGTGCGAAGTGGCTGCAAAGATTGGGGGACGCCTCTGATAAGAATTTGAGCCTGATACGATTGTCAATGGCACGGGTTGAGCACGCCTACAGTAACGGCTTGGAACGCTGGCAGATCGAACGGATTTACGTTGACGTGATGGCGTCAACTTAGCCCGGGGTACGCGCTACTAAGACGGAAAATCGCGCTAGCGTGAGAACGTTCCTAGCTGCATGTATTCGAGTAGACGCTAAGCCCTCGCAACGGACGAGGCTACGCATACGAGAGCGGGTGACGATAGACGTGCGCTAGTGGCTTAGACGCGAACGCCGCCCGGCTATTGACGTACACAAAAATCACGTGATCGAACCGACACCCAACTAACGGCGAAGAGAAAGCAAGACAAGTGGTCCTCTGAAGGCTCTTTCACGATTAACAAAGGGCGAATCACAGCCGGTACTATGGGTCATTAAGTTAGTGAAAATAGCTACCGCAACGGGGTGGTAGTTTGTAAAAGAACATTGTCAACATGTGCGCAGTTGTGCCGCGTCTCGGAGTGGCTGAAATCTGCTACGTTGGGGGGAGGAAGTGAACTCCGCTTTCCACAGCCATTACGCCGGAGTTTGTGGCGCGTTTTTGCGGGGATATTTGACGGGCCCGCAACAGTGGCCATATATCTACTCCATGGAGTAACCGGTCTTATCGCTGCGATATGCATAAGTATAGATGACTGACAAGCTGAAAATACACACGGACATTTCTGGTAGTGAAGCAACCCCTAGTGATACAGCCACTTGCTGTGACACAACTGGCAAGGTAGGTGAGCCAGTCGGCCATGGCCAGTAGCCGTTCGGTGATAGCTAGAATCGGTAATGTGTCGATCTAATCCTTTAACAATAACATTCAATTTGAAGTTGTAGAGCATATGTCAAAGCGTGAAGTACCAGGCGATAATCTATTGAAAAATACCTGTGCTGTGGATGGTTCAGAGCCAACGTTACATATGTCAGCCGTGTACCCCATATCCTTCGGTTAGTCCATCAGCAGAGGCTTCAGTAAGTGACAAAGTAAATCATGCAGTGCTCCTCGACAGGCTGAGGATGTGCGGTGTTGCTGATTCGTTGCATAAATGGATCAGGAATTTCCTTGTTGATCGAAAATGAAGAGTCCAGGTGGACAACCATTTAACCGACTGGTATCCATCAAACAGCGGCGTGCCCCAAGGCTCTGTACTGGGCCGATTTTGTTTCTGATCCATGTAAACGATGTGCCTCAGCTATTCCAATCACCTTGTGCGTTGTTCGTAGATGACTTGAAGGTGTGGAGAGTAATCCGCACACCCAATGATTGTGATTTGCTTCAGCAGGACCTCGACCGCCTCTCCACGTGGTCTGCAGAGGTCAACCTTCTGATCAATCCGGTCAAGTCGCAATTCATGAGGCTGGGTAAGTGCGAGCACTGTCGAACATACACGGTGGCTGGTCAACCGTTACATCCTGCGCCTTTCGTGCGCGACCTTGGTGTACTCTCAAGCTACGACCTAAAATCCATGGACAACACGAATAGGATTTACCAAAACAGCCTTCGTATGCTTTGGGCGCTCAGGCGCAGCTTCAGCACTTGGTCCGAGGGGATTGCCACTCGCCTCTTCGTCTCAATAATACGACCAATGCTAGAGTATGGCGTTCCCGCGTATTGTCCTATCACCTGGGGCGAGGTAGAAAAGCTTGAGCGAGTGCAGCATGTAGCCACCAGGCTGATTCCCAACTTACGAGGTGTGCCGTACGAAGACCGGTGTAAGAAACTAGGGCTGTACACCCTAACTTATCGTCGACTGAGGGTTGACCTCATCATGACTCACCGGATATTATATCTGGGTGATTACCCTATGTTGAGATCACTGCTTCATCTGCGCACACCAAGCAACACACGAAGACACCGGTATAAGCTTGTCATACCGGATTTGAAGCGGGTCGCTCACCAACTCTGTTTCGAACGAAGAGTGGTGAATGTATGGAACGACCTGCCGCAGCAAGTAGTTGAGACAAAGTCAGTGTCGGAATTTGAGGAGTTCCTTGACAAACACTGCCGACGCAAAATATATAGGGCGGAACACAACATAACGGGTATTTGTCCATGAGTGAAGATTGATGCAGTCACACAGAGCAAGCTCTACTCGCTACTTCTAACCAGTAATCCAAAAACAAACTCATTTATAGCGATTTCTATTACAAAGGGGAGAAAAAGTGATACAGGACAACCCCAATTGTCGAGGGATTTAAACAGTTTTCCGTGGACACATCCGGTCAAAATAGTGAAACGTTAGGATAGAAATTTCCATGCCACGCTCCTCATAAATAGGAAGCAGCACAAGCAACAGAGTTAAAGAAGGTTATACAGCCAAGGAAGACCACCTTATATTTGACCGCCTGTATGCGTATCGCCACTAAGCCAACCCGGCCCGCAATGATTCAGTTCTCACAAGGATCAGTGGGTCGTCAAAGAATGACAGTCATGAAGTATTGAGACAAATGAAATAAAGCCAATTGTTCGATGAGTTTCCCACAAACTTCTTTGGAAGATGGGGACGATTGTTGAGAGTCAGCAGCATGAAGGCACTTATTCAGTGTTCCAATTAGTGTTGAATGGGGCGCTTAAATCAACGAAGGATTTGTGTGTGAAATTAGAAACAAAATATGTTCCTCATAATTCTAAACACAAAAAGCAGAAAATATAGATTGCGAGCGAGATGACGTTGTCATCTCGTGCATTCTTAGCAATCATAAACATTCAATAACGATAGAGATAACAAAACAAAGTTTTATGAGGTCGACAGAAAGCAAATGGTTTTGCGCCTGATGTACAATCTCTCTTTAGCAAAATCCCGGTGAACGAGACTGCGGAGTATGTGAGTTTATTGCGAAACACAACATTCAGCTGCGGCTCCCCAAGGAATCGCTGAATCACTCGAACCAGCAAGTTCAACTTTCAAAGGAAAGCATATTGATAGATGGAAAGTGAAGCGATGACAGACGCATTACATCCGTTGCTGGTAAACCACCGGTGGTGGTCGTCGTGTGACTCGAACAATAAAGTTCAACCAACTAGTCTAATCCGTGGCCCGAGTACACGACACAGAAGTTCCAACCACATGGTTGTGGAGCTGGGTAGTGATGAAAAAATGAAGCGAGCTGAGTCCAGGCGGAAGCTTGTTTCTACACGACGAGTGGTTTGATTTAGCAGTTCACTTGACTAATGGCTCTCAAAAGACTACTCGGGCTCGAATCCCCAGCCCTTCGTCTCGCTCCATTTCGATAAGGGAGGGGGTCAATGAGAGCTAAGTTTCTGTGGCGGCCAAATGTTGCGCATGGGCCGCAAATGAGAAAAATGGCAACCCTATAAGGTAGCACGAGGAGGTCAAATTCAACTCGAGTTAGTTATAAGCATGCATTATCTGGACTACAAACCGAATGACTCATTTCCCTTGGTGTCCAGTTTCTAATGCAGAACGAAGGCGCGAATTTGAGCTGATCCAGATCTGGTGACAAATCGACCGGATAGCTCAGCTAACGTCTGGATGATTAATCGAGGTCTTCAGCCGTTGTGGTCGATAGGATGGATAATGAAGCAACGAGCAATCGGAAGTAAATACGCAAGGCAGTCAAAATAAGAAATCAACAGATCGACCAAAATCCCTCGGGACAGGGGATTAGCTCGGGCAGAGTGAGTGCTTACGGCAAGCTGTCGTCGCCCTTTAATATCTCCAGCGGTGTGAGACAAGGATGCCCGCTGTCACCTTTCCACTTCAACTTCGCTATTGATGAAGTCATGGAAATCGCGTTCACAGGACACGAATTTGAAGGTGCGGATCTGCTCCCAGGAGAACGACTTCTTGACTTGGAGTATGATGACGATATTGCCCTCATCTGTGACAGCTTACAAACGTGCCAAGCGGCACTGGACAGATTAGCACTAGCTATCCGTCAATTCGGGCTTTGCTTCGCACCTTCGAAGTGCAAAGCGTTCCTCCAAGATTTGCCTGGACCGCCTCCTACGCTGACCGTTGGTAGGGATCAGCTAGAAGTCGTTCAAAAATTCAACTACTTAGGAAGTTGTATCAGAGCCCGTGGGATTGAAGATGAGATCACAAACCGTATAGCAAAAGCTCGGGACGCTTTTGCTAAGCTTCGCCACTTATGGTGCCGGTGTGACATCACTCTTGCCCTGAAGGGTAGAGTGCACAGTGCAGCGGTACGTTCGACCCTACTGTACGCTTGTGAAACCTGGTCCCTTAAAGCAGCGGACCTGAAGAGGCTAGTTACGTTCGATCACCGGTGCCTTCGCAATTTAGCTCACATCTGGTGGGAACACCGTGTGAGCAACGAGCGTGTTCGACGCCTTGTTTACGGCACAGGAAAAGGAAATGAACCGCTCAGCACCGTCATTTCACGCACCAGGCTCCGATGGCTGGGCCACGTGTTACGCATGCCAGCCCACCGACTCCTGCGACGTGCGTTATTTGCGCGCCGGGGGTGTGGATGGAAGAAGAAGAGGAGAGTTGACCGAGCGAGGACTTGGTCCAGAGGAATGAAGGCCCTCACTTCTGAGCTGGCCTTAGTTGGAGCGTCTCGGCTCCCTGGTTGGGGTCCGAAAGACGATGAACACGTTTGGTTAGATACACTTGCTGATATGGCTAGGAGCCGACCTCAGTGGCGTTCGTGCTGTGAGTTTCTTTGTCCCACCCCATCCCTCTTAGCCTCCCCTCCAACCGCGATCTCACTATTTAGCCTTATATTATTTTTGATGCACAGTAGCCCACTGGTAGCTTACCGGAATGATGTCCATCCGGTACAGGTAGCTCAGTTGGCTTGCACCATTTGCAATTTTTTCTCCTTTTTGTGTATTGCGGCACAGTAGCTGAGGTGTTTCCCACCTCTAGCTAACGTGCATGATGGTGATCGGAACAGGGCAGTTGAAAGGTAGTCGCCGGGTTGATAGCACTAAACACTATCCTCCAAAGCAACTATAGAAAGTCGATAATGTAGTGTTAGGGGACATCAAGGTTTATGAACAATCACTGAAAGTATGCAGTGAAAATGCAAGGTCAATGGAACAGGAATTTACTTAGTTTCAGATCGCACATTGGATCTACTGCGTTTAAGGTATCCGTCAACCAACTGTTTCATCAACCTTGGGAATCAAATGTCAGCATGACCAAAATATCCGATCATAAACCTTAGTTGTGTGGAGTCGCTTTCCCGGCTGAGACGAGAGGAACTGACATGATTTCTAAGAGCGCAGATAGGTAAGTTACGGTGAATCCACTAAGCGCACTGAAGGCACCACAGTGAGTACGAGCAGGGTATCGCCGTCTCACTAACACAGATCGCCACCAAGAGGGCTTGATAAAGTTCGTCGCAACTAGGCTCGACCACACAGACTCCACATGCGTAGAGAAGCGTTAGACGGTCGTCTCGTTCTATTGGGACTCGTCAGTAGCCCGCACCCGCCGAATCCTGCCGGATTCGAAGCTATGAGCTTAAGCTTGCGAGTCAGTGACTTATGCCACTGAGCCATGGGTGACGGTTGCGGACCGGCATGACTGATTTTTAACTGCGATATAGCGCGGCTCATCCACCACTGTCATCCATATTGTGCAGAGGACAGGGCTGGCCCCCAGAGCAACGACTTCCTTTGCAAACCGCCACCAATTGAGGCGGCATGTAAGTTGCTAAGGCGACTACTGATTATTTGTAAGTAGTAGGAGATTTAGTAGGCTTTTGTGTAGATTCGTCGCAGTTAGACACAGACAGACAGCCACCACACATCCAGGAAAGCGCTAGACGGCCGTTTCGACCTATTGGGACTCGTCAGTAGCGCGCACCCGCCGAATCTTGCAGGATTCGAACCCACGACCTTACTTTTGCGACATATCACTGAGCCATGAGCGACGGCAGCGGACCGCCATGACTGATATCTAACTGCGATATAGCGCGGCTCATGCTCCACTGTCATGATGTCGAGTGTGCAGAGAACAAGGCTGGTCCCCAAGCTACGACTAATTTTGCATTGCTTCGCAAATCGAGGTGGAATGTAGGCTTCTAAGACGGTTACTGGATGTGTGGTGGTTGTCTGGCTGAATCCAGCTGAAACGAATCTTCTCAAAAACGCAATCAATCCCCCTAATACTAAATAAAGTGCTCCTGGTCAGATCAGATGGAAGACCATTGGATCAACGGTGCAGGAAAGGACTTCGGGTGCGCGTAGTAGGTCACCGGGTATTTGGTATCAACTGGTTGGCGGCATCCGATTCCGGATTTACCTGTCACTGCGGCTTCCATGGGGACAGCCACAAGACACTTGCGCCTACTGAGGGACCACGGATGATTTGCGTTGCACCACCCACAGTTCCAACCACGCAGTGTTCCCACCGGACATGAGGCAAGCTGCGAAGAGACCGATCGTTGAACGCTATGAATCACTTTACGTCTGTCGATCTGAAGGGTCAGGTTTCCCCACCGTACAGGAGGGTTGAACGGACGGGTGCGTTGTAAACTCTTCCCTTCAGCGCGAGATTGATGTCACGCTGGCGTCACAGGTGGCGGAGATTGGCGAAATCGCATCGACCTTTTGCTATATGACTCGTAATGTCATCTTTCTCTGTTCATTAACCCACTTGGTGGGGGTCAGCTAGAAGTCGTTTAAAAGTTCAACTACATAGGTAGATGTATCAGCGCCGTTGGAATTGAAGACGAAATCACAAACAGTATAGCAAAAGCACGAGGCGCTTTTGCTAATCTTCGCCACCAAGGACGCCTGCGCAATATCACTCTGCTTGAAGGGTAGTGTGTACAATGCAGCTGTAGGTCCGACTATGCTGCACGATTGTGAAACCTGGCCGATTAGATCAGCAGACATAAAGAGGCTAGTTACATTCGACTACCGGTGCATTCGCAGTTTGGCTCACAGTTGGTGGGAATACTGCGTGAACAGTTAGCGAGTTCGGCGTCGTGTATGTGATGCAGAAAGAATAAGTGAGCCGCTCAGCACAATTATCTCACGTAGCACGCTCCGATTGCTGGGCCACGTGTTGCGCATGTAAGCCCAGCGAGTCCCGCGACGTGCGTCGTTTGTTTGCTGGGGGTTTGGATGGAAGAAGAGGAGGGGTGGCCAAGTGACGGCTTGGTCAAGAGGAACGAAGACCCTCACTTCGAAGTTGGTCTCAGTTGGAGTCTCTCAGGGTCCTGGTTGGTGACCGAAGGATGATGAACACGTTTGGCTGGATACACTTGTTGAAATGACTAGGAGCCGACCTCAATGGCGTTTGTGTTGTGAGTTTCTTTGTCCATCCCCCTCCCGCTTAGCCTCGCTCCCCAACCACGATCTCATTAGACATTAATATGACTCCTTTGTTGCGGCATAATAGCCGGCTGTAAGCTCACCGGAACGATGTCCATCCGGTACCGGTGACTCAGCCGACGTGCCTACGTTTCATACATTTTTCTTTTGTATTGCGGCACAATAGCTGAGGTGTTGTGCACCTTCAGTCAACGTGTATAATGATGATGATGAATCCAGTTTGTACACTGCTTAAGATAAACGCAAAATAATTATCCTCATCTCGACTACGGCCTCATATTGGTTGTTACCTAAACACCGGTGCTGAAAAACAAAACTAGAGAAGGACATATAGGGGGCAAAAGGCGGAACCGGTTGTGTGAGTGGTAGTCAGTCGCCCGCCCAATCAGTAAGTTGTCTGAATGCGATACTGGAGAATGAATACCGGGCGCCAAGCTCAGTAGGCACTAATTGGCCCCATTGAACCATCCAGATAGAGCACGCAGAACGCTCTAGGCAGAGCATAGGGGAAGTAACGGCTCGGGAAGAGAGGAGTATGCCAACTTACCTTCCTCTGACTCCGAAACAAGGCGGGGTTCGCATCGCGTCCATGTGAACGAGTTGGATATGGGGACCGGCCCGGAACGACCAAAAACGGCCGGATCTGTTGGCCGTATGAGTGGTGGAAGTTGTCTGGACACAGAAGCATCGAGGTCAGGGAAACCAGACTCATTCAGATTGATTGTGCAAGACTGCCATCCAACTTCCAGTTTTGGAGTGAATGCACCCAACAGACCAGGAGAATGCAGAAACTGCTGGTCAAACTCGCAAGTCACAAGCTGTCGGAGTGTGTGAAGAAAGATGGGCAGCAAGGAAAGTCATTACATGACGGTGCATAGGGTGCTGCGGCGAATAAAATAGCGATCGCAGAATTATTGCCATAAAAGTAAGTTAAACCATAATGGTTTACATCCACAGAATAGATAGAGTGATAGGAATTAATAGAGAGATAAGCGGAGCCAATGTCCAGATACGAGGTCGCGCACAGGTGTACCGCGGAGCACGTGAGCTGTTTGCTGCATGCGAAGGTCACCAGCACAAGCGTGGAACGACCTTCGACTGTTTTGCCAAATTTGGGAATCGGATGCAAACTGATTGGCCAGCAAATACAAGCCCGAGTCAACGGAGGCGAACCATTCTGCCAAATATGGAAAATCCGTGGGACGGAATTAAATCACATTGGTTGAGAGGCAAACGCTTCCAAAATTAGTATGTTTCGTTCATCAATAAATAGAACTGACCTATCGTGTAGAATAGACTCCCTGTTTACCGAGCCTTGGTTGGTTGGGCGCGACTGAGCACTCAGGCGGTCGTAGTCTCGCAGGTGCAGAATAGCAGCAGTGCGGCAGTACGAAGGCAGCTTTACAACAAAAACTATGATTCTAATGGCTCAAAATGTTTCAGGAAAACCTCTGAAGTTGAAAGAAAGAATCACCTGGGAACGCAGACTCAAGAATCTGCAATTCGATGGAACTATCTACTCAGCCTTTTGTACGGATAATAATCGGCCCGGAACCGATTGGATTGCTAAGTTAAATTTACAACAGGAATGTTCCATTACAAACGGTTGGAGCTATGGTGGAGAGGTTTAAGTGCTACTCTGCCGAATCACTGTGGTCCACCAACTGATGTCATGGTTGTTTTGACTTAGATCAGGTCAAAGTAGTCGGAGGTGGATGAAGGTTGACGCCTGGGTCACTAAGATAGGCGAGCAAAACGTTGGGGAGTTACGGAAACAAAATGTGAGTGAATAAACCTTGAAATTTCAAAAAATTACGAGGTAACGCTGTTGAGCACATTTGGAATGAGCATGGGGTTATGGTGTTGTGAAAGTGACCCGTGAAGTGATGCAGTCACTTGGAGAAACAGGCTCGATATTGGGATAACAATATTGACGCTAGCTTGCAGACAGAATCCAATTGGACCAGGTCCGATAGGATAAGTCTAAGAAATTCCATAATTGAAAATGGTGCGCAGCGATTAGATGAGTAGAGAGAGAGAGCACTTTTACTCTGCCACCTTGAAATCTCTGCTTGAGATGATAAAAAGCTTTTGAATGAGCATCTCAAGCGGATGTGTCCTCCGTGAAATCACCTACTCGCGATCAGGTTTCAGTCCGGAAGGTTATGAGGTAAGCGTAAAACCAGACTCTTGAGGCAACTCAAAGCAGCAGGTTAGCCGTTGTGGAGTTGAAACCTGATGTAATGATCAGAGCAAGATAGGGTGAGAACAATATCCTAATCACTGTCCGATGTCTTGAAAGTAGCATTAAGTCGTTCAGACACCCGGTCTCCGGGCGGAAAAGAAAAAAAATTGTAGTGGTAGAGGCGGACTCGATTCCCCACTTTTGTCATGGAGCTGGGTGCTTCTGCGGTGTCCCAGTGCGTGTGCGATTACGTACGTTTGCAGGGAAGCGAAACGGTAGCGCAGAGTGCTAGTGCGCTGCTGAAAACGCTCCTAATAATACTAATACATATATTTCGCCTGATTCGAGAAACTGTGTCTGTGACGATACACATATCAATTTGTGCAAAAGTAACTATGTCCTTGCATGGGCGATATGCATATGTGCAAAATTGCGACATGCGATTCATATGGTAACGTCTCGGTAGATGGCTGAGACGAAACCAAAACTTGGAAATGTAAGTGTTTACACGTTTTGGGGCATCGTTTGGGACAGCGCATCGAGGGAGTGTTCCCATGTGAATATAGTCATTGTTGTATTCAGATCAAGGTAATAGAGCTTGTTACTAAATGTCGCCACATTGTCAACTGACCTGGGTGTATAATCACTGTAGCGAAGCTCTCGAGTTGAACTATGTCGCAGTTCGAGTGTAGGTAAGTCGGAGTAGAATTCTGTGTAGGCTTCAAAGCAACAACAAGTTATACTTCAATCGTCGCATCGAAAGTGGTTCGAGTTGAAGTTACTTACAACGCTATAGATAATTCATAGCTGCGTGCCTATCAATAAGAAATTTATTAAACGATCTATGCAGGTGTTCAACAGGAATTCTGTCGGTCTTTCTCATGTTGCCGCATAGTATACCATAGTACGCGAGGATGGGGTATGTGAGTATTCTAAAAAGCTGAATTCTAACATGGGTTGTGGATTTTGTTGGAGATACTAAACACAGAGTGTCCGGCACGTGTTAGTTGGTATTGGGCCTGTTCGGAGAATTTGAAGATTGATTACCTAATTCTGAGGTGGCGCGTAAGTAGCTGTATAGGGACATGCTGAAAATGCTAGACGACTGGCTATTCTCCAGTTCAAAGTCATGTACGACTAAAACAACAGTATTGTACACTAATAAGACAACAAAGCAGTTAGGACGGGTGGGATTTGGGGAACAGTCTGACAACTTATCAAGCCCCTTGCTCAGGCTGATGTTGTATTCGTGATGCTTCTTCACCGCAGTTGGGCTAAACCAACTTACAGTTAAATTAGGTATTTTTAAGCTGGATAAACTCCATTCCATTTATTTGCTTTGCTCTGCCTACCTGAATAATCTTCTATTAACTGGCCACGTTGCTTACGCTAATTGTGGTAATCTTCGTTAACTTTATTGTGTTTGTAGCATTTTTGAGTAACTTCTGAACATTTTGTACCTATCGTGGATTCGTTGCTAACCAACTTACTTCATATGCTAATTTAGGGTAGAGTTATGTCTGCATAGCCGTATTCTGTAACAGATACATTGTATTTGCTAATGCCATTTCAAGTGATTGCCTATTGTTTGACATCCCCGGTGTGACTGCGCTTGATGTGCATGTTGACAAGGTGCCTACCTGTCTGTTACCCACTACTTCATGCATACTAACCCTAGGGGACAGTTGGTCGTTGCTGGAGGGGACGGGGTGCACGGTCCTTGTGGTCGTGTTAGGATCAAATGGTTCCATGCACTCAGTGTGGAGCGGACTACGGTCCAGCCACCGCCTTGTGTGCGGTTGTTTCCCCAAATACAGCGTGCTTGTGTTAGCCTGTGAAGGAGTGTGGGCCGGCTCCGTTGCTGAAATGTGGCTCCCATCCACATGTCCCCCGGTCTTATTCCTTCGGGTTTACACTGGATATGGGGTGTGTGGTTGGAGCTGTGGGTGGTGCAGCGCAAACCAGCCATGGTCCCTCTGTAGGCGCAGTCGTCCGGTGGCTGATCACAGTGACAGCCAAATCCGAAACCGGATGACGCCAACCATATATATAGTACAAACATCGAGCCATCGGAAACTATGGAATAAATGTGCATACTAAGTACCATGACCAAAATTGGAGAAGAGATAAAAAAAGTTTTTGGTATTTCTAACACACTGTTTTGTCATGTTAGTGATTACTAAGTGTTATCAAATGTCAATCGATAACTCATTCCCCGTATAGGTTGCTCGATGGTTGAGGCACGAGTAGACGGTCTGGTAATTACACTTCTGGCATACTGCTCGTATACTAGCACTTGTCTGATAATCCTCTTTCCTATTATATTGCAGTAAGAACACATTCGTGTGAGTGACGCGAACAATAACCGGTAAGAATAGGAGCGGTGTAGGAAATTCCTCACGCCGAAAAAACATATCTACTGAGTGCAATTGGAGGGAATCCTCTCGATCAGTAGTGCTACTGGATACGATACAGTAAGACTTAACTGAACAACGCAAGTATCGTCGAAGCTTCTCCTAAATCACTTGACTTGATGGAAAACATGTTGAAACGAATTAGAATAAACCGCACACCAGAATCATACACACGAAGCGGAGGCTTAGACAGCCATTGCATAAAATCAATTGCTTACTTTCTGACCATTGTTTCTGAAGAAAGTCGCATGTTTTCAGTCTACAGCTGGTTTATGCACATACTTAATGAAGCACTGGTCTAATAGTAGATATAGAGCTTCGCTAGATACGGGAAATACAGTCGAAGAAAAAGAAACTGCTGCAGAGATACGGAAAGATGAAGATTGTAAGAAAATACTGATTGGAGGTTAAAACGCCTTACATAAAAGGAACAGCACATGTATTGCAAGTATTCAACAACATGATCCCTAAGCCAGACTGATAGGAATCAAGTAGGCTGGAGCCAAGTGAGGACTCGTGATAGGGCAACCCAATCCGAGTGACTCCAATCGATGGTTGCAAGCGCGGAGCAAGATGAGACAAGAACTAGTCTTGAAATATGCGCATAGAAATGTAAACAATCAATTTAGTGAAGAAAATTCTTTTCAATAGCTTGTAACAAGCCATTACGTATACATAAGAAAAGTCTACAACAATTCAATAGCCTTGTAAAGCTATGCCAGAGTTGACTGATTCCTAACTGGCTGCACTGTTCGTTAGACTGATTTTCCTATCCATGGTGATGGTTGGCGGCATCCGGTTCCGGATTCGCCTGTCACTGTGGTCAACCACAGGACGCCTGCGCCTACCGAGGGACCATGGATGGTTTGCGCTGAAGCACGCACAGCTCCAACCATACACCCCATATAAAGTGTAAACCGGAAGGAATAAGACCGAAGGGCATGCGGATGGGAGCCAGGTTCCATCAACGAAACCGGTCCACATCATCATCATCATACTAAACGTTAGCTGGAGGTGGGGAACACCTCAGCTAATGTGGCGCAATACATAGAAAAAAGGAGAAAAAAAGCAACTGATGCAAGCTGGATGAGCTACCGGTAACGGATGGGCATCGTTCCGGTAAGCTACCAGCCGGCTACTGTGCATCAAAAAATTCCTATGCAAAATTATATAAGGCTAAATAATGAGATCGTGGTTGGAGGGGGAGGGGGAGGCTAAATGGGATGGGGTGGGACAAAGAAACTCACAGCACGAACGCCATTGAGGTCGGCTCCTAGCCATATCAGCAAGTGTGTCCAACCAAACGTGTTCATCGTCCTTCGGGCCCCAGACAGGGAGCCGAGACGCTCCAACCGAGGCCAGCTCAGAAGTGAGGGCCTTCATTCCCCTCGACCAAGTCATCGCTTGGCCACCCCTCCTCTTCTTCCATCCACACCCCCGGCGCGCAAACAACGCACGTCGAGGGAGTCGGTGGGCTGGCATGCGCAACACGTGGCCCAGGCATCGGAGCCTGATGCGTGAAATAACAGTGCTGAGTAGTTCAGTCCCTTTTCCTGTGCCGTAAACGAGGCATCGAACATGCTCGTTGCTCACGCGGTGTTCCCACCAGCTATGAGCCAAACTGCGAAGGCACCGGTGGTCGAACAAAAAAACCGGTCGACCCTCCTACAACATGCACAGCAGCACCATCCTCATGTAGCTAAATTGGGAATCATACATACCAGATGTACACCAGGAGAAGGCTGAGCCGCAGCCCGCTCCACAAATAATGGAACCACACTTAGAACCTAGCATGGCCAGGAAGACCGTGCACCCACCCCCCACCCCCGCAACGATTCAGTCTCCTGAAGCCGGTAATCGAAGTGGAGGGTGCTAGATAAGTAGGCACTTTGTCAACATTCACACAAATCGAAGTCAAACTGGGGATATCAAACAACCAACACAGAATTTGAATGAAAATAAACACGCGAAATTGACACGAAATATGCAGGAGAATCACACAACGGAGCAACTAAAATAAATTGGAATAGATTTTGTCCAGAGTGAATAAATCTAGTTGAAGTATAATTCGGTGTAACCAAACCGCGATGAAGAGGCATGATGTACGCATGAAGCATACTACATAGTGACAGCAGCTCAAAGGCACATTTGCACAAGCGCGCTCACAATACACAACCGTTAGTCCGGTCGAGAGGGTGATAATGACTACTGAGTCACCGTTTGTGATAGAAAGTAGAGGTACACGGTCGATTCACGGCCAGGGCGAAAGGAGCGTTTGTAGCAGTGCTCTTTGCTTGCCCGGTTCAGGTTACATTAACTAGATCGCAATGGCATCGACTGTTCGTAGTAAGCGTTTTTGAAGTTCGCTTGAGTACTGTTTTGTCACAAAGCAGAAAAGTGAAAATCTGATGTCCATTTTGGAGTAACTAATCTCAAATGGAGTTGTTGATAGTTCTAATAGTGCTTTTTCGCAATTATGTTGGGTCGTGTTTTGCTACAGGTTTCAGCAAGCATCTGGTGATGCGTCCAAGGTAAATTGAGGTAAGTGGATATGGAATAGATGCTTTGGGTTGGACAGGGAGTTGGGACGATGAGTAATAAGTTTTGCCACCGTACTGAGTGATAAATATACAAAAATACAGACTAGAAGTGAACAACAAAGTCAGTGATCAAAACTTCGGAGAAGCTAAAGGGACCTTATCAAGCGAACACATGCGTAACAGGTTTAATCCTGGACCGCTAAAAGGCCAGGCCCCTAAGGAAAAAGCAGAAAGATGAGTAACTCACACGTAAGGCATTCTTGGAATGTTTAAGTTTCCGAAGTAGCTGCTGTGCTGCTTTAAGCTTCTTCGAAGAAGCAGGAATCCGGATGGGTTGTTTCTGCAAATGATAACTGAATACTTTGCAATAATTACTCCACCACGATTAGCTTTGATGAGAGGATTGGAAGACAAAATGTCGGATTTCGGATCCATTAGTTTGTGTAGACTGTCACGGACTAAGTGAAGATCAAGTAGAAAAACTTTAAGGTTAATAAAAAGATAAATAAGAACTACAAGAAACGAAGGAACCTACCAGTGAGCAAACATGGTGCTGTGATGCAGCACAAAGCAACAGTTAATACCCCCCCCCCACCCTTGAGCGCACATAGAAGTGTAAAGCAGTGCTGATGATGAAATAATGGCGTCAAGTCTGTTCGATGTTTGGTGAGCTCAATTCAGTCGCAACAACTGCGGCAATGAAAATGGCCGAAGTTGGGAATATGTGCCCAAAAACACAACGGGGATCTCGACGAAAAATTTATGATGCGACAGAATTACCCGTTAACAAGCGTTACTTGAGCAGCCTAGTAGTTTGGTCAGAAAGATGGTAGACCAAGGGACACAAAGTTCCAGACTCGAATCACAACTAGGATATTGTTGCATGGAGAGCGTAAACGAAAACAAAAGCGGCATTGCATCTACTTAAGAAAAGCCACTTACTTTTCTCTTCCTGTCTATTGGAAAATCCATATCAGTGGATGGCAAGTTGGTGTGCCTCATGCTCTGTGAGTATTATGCGGTAACACTATTTTTTAATGTGCCGTACTGGTTCGATTTTTAGGCCGAAATATCGTTAAAAACAGTGTTTGAATAAACACTGAGTACAGAAGTTGACTTCTATCAGATGCTTTCCATATGTCAGAAAGAGAAGTATTCCAGTAAACCCGCAACAAAAGTTGACTATTGTCAATTTTCTCTCCGAAATTATGACGTCCAAGTGCGTGGACTTTGGCAATGGTGTCACCTCCCAGTCAAAGGCCGTCCAGAGCGCCCTCTGTGAGAGTTGGATGCACATAGGGTGCTGTAACATTGGTCAAGATCTCTACCACTGTCTTCAGCACACTGCCTCCAAAGGCACAAGCTTTCACTGTGACCCGTGTCTAGCAGTGGTTAGCGACAAAAAACTTCTGATGAGCTTACGCTCACTCAGCGTACCTACTGCTCCTGCACAAGCTCTGTTTAACTCTGACTGCGAAACACCTGTTTCATCTGTGTGCCTGCCCGGGTCTGGCTACTCTACGCCCAAGGGAAAAAGAAGCCGTGCCTCCTCCACAACGTTGGCAGGAACACTGTTGCCCGTCGGTCTTGGCAATCCAGCTCAAAGTCGAAGCCGGATCACCTCGTCTTCCTCAGAGGGTGCACTACTAACGCAGAGTAGTGTCTGCAAGGGCCAGTTGGATGCAACTAAGCCAAAAACAAAGAGGAGGACCTGTGCGACTGTGGCGGGCATAGAGGTTGCAGAAACATCCACGATGAACCTGGTCAAAAGATAGACGAGAAAAGCAGTTTCAAGGCCTAAAGCAGAATTTAATCCAACGCAACTGGAGCTCATAATTGACAGTTACCCAAATTGAACGGCTCATTAAAGAAAAGCCAGTCCTACAAAAGCCAGGTCTCGCAGGAGGAAACAAAGCATCGTGTGAGCGTTGCTTAATAATTACGAATGCTCCTGAATCCGACAAAGAATCATCAACTGAAAGAATTCTTGACGACCAAGTTTTTTTTTGAAGCGGATAGTATCCACCCTATTCGATGAAAGCGAGCAAGATATCAACATCGTCTCTGCCTACTGTCTAGGTAGAACGCAGAATGATCCATCCAAGACACACCCGCTAAAAGTCGTCTGTCAGAACGAGGAGGAATGTCGCCGCATCCTCAGGCGTACCTCGCGTCTCAAAGGAGAAACTTTCTTCGTCCTGAAGGACCTTTCCACAGAAGACAGAATGAAAAGCCGCCAACGAACTGCGAAACTGATCTCCATAGTGTGGATTTTCGCGTTGTTCAGAAAACCCAAAGAACTCGCCAATCCTTCTGTTACCCAGCTCCAAGTCTACATAACGGATTACCAGCGACATTTGCCAATGTACGCAGCCTCAGAAATACGCTCGAGGTTTCGCTTCGCATTACTGGGCATCAGCTAGATTTACTGGCTTTCACTGGGACCTGGTTATCACCAGAGATTCAGGACGCTGAGATTAGCATATCAGGACATCAACTCTCACGAGCAGATCGCTCCAGTGGGCGGACTGTGGGCGGAGTAATTCTCTACTCGGGGTCCTACCTCAAGGCACACATTATCGAAGCTCTCCGCGACAAGGACGGAGCCTCAGAGATACCGTGATGCCGAATCTATGACGGCTATCAGCTGCACACGGTCAGTGTGGCTTACAGAGCACCACTAAGCTCAGGCGTCCGTCTATTACAGTCATCATCATCATCATACACGTTAGCTAGAGGTGGGGAACACCTCAGCTACCGTGCCGCAATACATAGAAAAAAGGCAACTGGTGCAAGCCAGCTGAGCTACCGGAAACGGATGGGCATCGTTCCGGTAAGCTACCAGCCGGCTATTGTGCATCAACAAATTACTATGCAAAATTATATAAAGCTAAATAATGGGATCGTGGTTGGAGGGGAAGGCGTCAGTTTTTGGAGCACCGTCACATTTATTGGCGGCCCACCCTTGTCGTGTTTCTCGATATCAAAATTGAATTCGACTCGGTGGATAGGCATGCACTTTGGGACTGCCTACTCAGGAAAGGTGTACCTGAGAAATATGTGAATATTATCCGAGCATTAAATGCGCGTAGCTCGGGCAGAATGAGGGCTTACGGCAAATTGTCGTCGCCCTTTAATATCTCCAGCGGCGTGAGACAAGGATGCCCGCTGTCACCTTTCCTCTTCAACTTCGCTGTTGACGAAGTCATGGAAATCGCGTTCATAGGACACGACTTTGAAGGTGTGGATCTGCTCCCAGGAGAACGACTTCTTGACTTAGAGTATGCTGATGATATTGCCCTAATCTGTGGCAGCTCACAAACATGCCAAGCAGCACTGCACAGCTTAGCACTAGCTGTCTGTCACTTCGGGCTTTGCTTCGCACCATCGAAATGCAAAGCGTTCCTCCAAGATTGGTCTGGACCGCCTCCTACGCTGACCCTCTGTGGGGATCAGCTAGAAGTCGTTCAAAAATTCAACTACCTGGGAAGTTGTATCACCGCCCGTGGGATTGAAGATGAGATCACGAATCGTATGGCAAATGCTCGGGGCGCTTTTGCTAACCTTCGCCACTTATGGCGCCGGCGCGACATCACTCTTGCTCTGAAGGGTAGAGTGTACAATGCAGCGGTACGTTCGACCCTACTGTACGGTTGTGAAACCTGGCCGCTTAAAGCAGCAGACTTAAAGAGGCTAGTTACGTTCGACCATCGGTGCCTTCGTAATTTAGCTCACATCTGGTGGGAACACCGCGTGAGCAACGAGCGTGTTCGACGCCTCGTTTATGGCACAGGAAAAGGAACTGAACCGCTCAGCACCGTTATTTCACGCATCAGGCTCCGATGGCTCGGCCACGTGTTACGCATGCCAGCCCACCGACTCCCGCGACGTGTGTTGTTTGCGCGCCAGGGGTGTGGATGGAAGAAGAGGAGGGGTGGCCAAGCGATGACTTGGTCCAGAGGAATGAAGGCCCTCACTTCTGAGCTGGCCTCGGTTGGAGCGTCTCGGCTCCCTGGTTGGGGTCCGAAAGACGATGAACACGTTTGGTTGGACACACTTGCTGATATGGCTAGGAGTCGACCTCAGTGGCGTTCGTGCTGTGGGTTTCTTTGTCCCACCCCATCCCTCTTAGCCTCCCCCTCCAACCACGATCTCATTATTTAGCCTTATATAATTTTGCATAGTAATTTTTTATGCATAGTAGCCGGCTGGTAGCTTACCGGAACGATGCCCATCCGTTACCGGTAGCTCAGCTGATTTGCACCAGTTGCATTTCTTTCTCCTTTTTTTCTTTTTTTGTATTGCGGCACAGTAGCTGAGGTGTTCCCCATCTCCAGCTAACGTGTAGTATGGTGATGATGGGGGAGGCTAAGAGGGATGGGGTGGGACAAAGAAACTCACAGCACGAACGCCACTGAGGTCGGCTCCTAACCATATCAGCAAGTGTGTCCAACCAAACGTGTTCATCGTCTTTCGGACCCCAACCAGGGAGCCGAGACGCTCCAACCGAAGCCAGCTCCGAAGTGAGGACCTTCATTCCTCTGGACCAAGTCATCGCTTGGCCACCCCTCCTCTTCTTCCATCCACATCCTCAGTGAGCAAATAACGCACATCGAGGGTGTCGGTGCGCTGGCATGCGTAACACGTGGCCGAGCCATCGGAGCCTGGTGCGTGAAATGACGGTGCTGAGCGATTCATTTCCTTTTCCTGCGCCGTAAACAAGGCGTCGAACACGCTCGTTGCTCACGCGGTGTTCCCACCAGATGTGAGCTAAATTACGAAGGCACCGATGGTCGAACGTAACTAGCCTCTTTAAGTCTGCTGCTTTAAGCGGCCAGGTTTCACAAGCGTACAGTAGGGTCGAACGTACCGCTGCATTGTACACTCTACCCTTCAGAGCAAGAGTGATGTCGCGCCGACGCCATAAGTAGCAACGGTTAGCAAAAGCGCCCCGAGCATTTGCCATACGATTCGTGATCTCATCCTTAATCTCACGAGCGCTGATACAACTTCCCAGGTAGTTGAATTTTTGAACGACTTCTAGCTGATCCCCACAGAGGGTCAGCGTAGGAGGCGGTCCAGACCAATCTTGGAGGAACGCTTTGCATTTCGATGGTGCGAAGCAAAGCCCGAAGTGACAGACAGCTAGTGCTAATCTGTCCAGTGCCGCATGACACGTTTGTGAGCGGTCACAGATTAGGGCAATATCATCAACATACTCTAAGTCAAGAAGTCGTTCTCCTGGGAGCAGATCCACACCTTCAAAGTCGTGTCCTGTGAACGCGATTTCCATGACTTCGTCAACAGCGAAGTTGAAGAGGAAAGGTGACAGCGGGCATCCTTGTCTCACGCCGCTGGAGATATTAAAGGGCGACGACAATTTGCCGTAAGCCCTCACTCTGCCCGAGCTACGCGCATTTAATGCTCGGATAATATTCACATATTTCTCAGGTACACCTTTCCTGAGTAGGCAGTCCCAAAGTGCATGCCTATCCACCGAATCGAATGCACCATTGATATCGAGGAACACGACAAGGGTGAGCCGCCACTATATGTGACGGTGCTCCAATAACTGACGCAAAGTGAAGATGTGGTTAATGCAGCCACGATCTCGACGAAATCCAGCTTG
This sequence comes from Dicrocoelium dendriticum, assembly GCA_944474145.2. Taxonomy (NCBI): domain Eukaryota; kingdom Metazoa; phylum Platyhelminthes; class Trematoda; order Plagiorchiida; family Dicrocoeliidae; genus Dicrocoelium; species Dicrocoelium dendriticum. The sequence continues at coordinate 108,868,462 of OX104069.1, forward strand.
CTCTTCACGGATTTGGCTTTCACGAGTGCCAGTCAGTCTGTAAATGATGATAGAGGCAAGCAATTTGGAAACGATGGAGATCAGACTGATTCTTCTATGGCTGCGGCATTCCGATTGTGAGCCTCCCTTGAAAATTGGGACTATGACGGAGCGGCTCCAATCGGTTGAGACAGTCTCCTGCTCCCAGAGTTTCACTAGTAATTCATGTAAATCATCCACAAGAGCAGGTCCCCCGAATTTAAAGAGGGCTGGAGGAAGATCATCTAGTTCGATCTCACACTCGACTTCTGAGCGAGGGTGGATCCAAAGGGACAGCCCACGGAGCGGGGCGATCAGTGGCCGGCGAGAAATCCAACAATTCCGACTGATTAAATTGCTTTCCAAAGTTAGCCCAACACTCTAAGCGTTTTGATAAGTTGTGGATAGGCCGTCCATTCTCGTCACCAATTGTTTCACTAACACCAGGCCTCCTGCTGCCCGTTTCCCGTATCAGACGGAATAACTTACGATGGTTACCAACGGCAGCGGCCATTTCCATCTCTGTTGCACGATTAGACCACCAGGATTCGCGGTCTCTCTTCAGGCTAGCACGGAGTTTTGCCCGGAGCTCTTTGCGAGTTTCACTGTATTCGCTTCCAGCCGGAATATGCCGGCGAGCATCGATAAGTTCCAGAGACTGTGAAGAGACCCAATGTCCATGTTGGCGATTAGACACACCACATGAGGATTTTCCTGCTGCTAGTAAGGTCTGGTGAATATGAGACCACTGAGCTCCAATTGCATCCAGTGAGCGTTTATCCAACTCGCATGACAGCGTACTTTGATAGGCATTCAGAACAGCTGGCTTCGCTAGTTGGCTGGTGTCAATGCGCTCACAACATCGTCTTGGGCGTCCGCCAAAGCGCATCCGCAGGTCAGCACATACAAGTGCATGATCGGTGTCCACACATGTGCTCCAAATCGAGCGACAGTTCTGGATGCAGCCTCTCCAGCGGTAACTTATCGCAATGTGATCGATTTACGTCCAAGGCTGGTTCGACGCTGGTGGGCGCCAAGTCACCCTCTGGCGGGTGTTGTGTCGGAAATTAGTGCTCGCAAGAAATAAGCGAGCATCCTCCCACAAATGAAGTAACCGCTCACCATTATCATTACGGAAGCCTACACCATGTTGGCCGCCCAAATGCAGCTCATCAGTGGATAATTTTTCAACTTGAGCGTTCAGATCCCCGGCCAGCACTACAGTGTCCGAGTTTCTTCTGTGGCTAAGGAGCTCGTTCAGTTGACGATAGAAGTCGTCTTTTACCGAGTCATTGCTACAGTTTGTCAGTGCATAGGCAGCGATAACGAAGACACCTGTTAGTCCCACGTGACTTCGAAGTTTTGAACGGGCCAGCCAATCGGACCGCACACATCCGGCTACTGATTGGAATCCAACCAACCAGAGCAGTTTCAGCCCGGGGACTCAGAGCAATACCAACACCGGCTTGGCCGGTGCTCGAAGCTGCATCGTCACCGGATAGGCGCAATGAGAAAGTGCTGCTAGTGTCACCTGAAAAGGATCGCAGAGTGAGCACAGATCTCGAGTTCGCAGGCGGGTCTACGTTAAGCAGCAGATATCGATTGAGAGGGTCACTAGTGTTCGGGCAAGTGCTGCCTAGTGACCGATCTGAAGCAATGTGCGAACATTGAGGCATGCCAATCTGAAGGAGGATCGAGGGCTCCAAATGGAAGCCGATGAACTGGAATGGGCCGTTTTCTTGGACATGGGCCTGCTGACAGGGCAAAAATGACGCTCCGCGTTCACATGAGTTGAAACTAAAAGACAAGGGAATATTGAAGCAAGGTGGGGGAGGGCCGAGAAATGGGGAGTTAAAAACAGGGGGAATAAAAGTGAAGCTGGAACGGGTCGATAAAGGTGAAAAAGTGTAAGAGGGGGAATAAGAAGACGGGAAGGCTTGAGCAGTGGCATCCAAACCCCTATCCACCCTGCTCGATGCAGCAGATAGGGCCCCGTTGATTATCCTCTGCGGTGGCCAGAGCATCAGAAATTTGTTTGAAATGAGATGCAGCTAATGGAATGGTAGAAAGGTTCCACCGGCAAGTCAAAGCATCACTCTGTGCCCAATCTAGCACAACCTGGCACGAAGCACTTCCACTCGTTCTCTTAGGCATAAGAAACACGGTTAAAGCGGACTTGCACGCCACTCCATCGTCGCTAGTCTTTGGATGCACACAACGCTTACCTGGTGAACTCGTCTCACAAAAAGCGCCAACAACTTTCGACTATGGCAACTACGCAGCTCGCCTATCTCATCACATGCGACAGCTTCAGCCTGTGCAACCCAGAGCACAGAGCTTGCATACCAACGTGAACGAACGCTTAACTACTTGCACCCACGTGTTCGTTCGCACTGACAGCGTACGCCGGCCACTTCAACCTCTTTATTCTGGTCCGTACCGTGTCGTACGCAGAAGCGACAAAACGTTTACCATTGACTACAATGGCAAGACTGAGACGATCAACGTCGATCGACTCAAGCCAGCATTCCTCGACAAGTCTGACTCTTCGGTGCAGCAAGTACCTTCACAGCTCGCACCGCAACCTCAGACGAGTCAGCTCTCCAGTAGAACCGAGTGGTCTGTGCGTTTGGTTCGCGACCATAAGGGCACCGGTTCGAATCCGCGTAGGAGTGGGCGTCCTCGCGGTATACTCAGCCCGCGCGCGAGGTGGTGGTCGCGCGGCAGCGAAGCGCCGTTACGGCGTACAGCTGACACATTATTATTATAGCAGAACCGACAGTCTCAACCGACAGCACCCATACTCGCCCTGCTATCAATCGACGCGGTAGGAAGGTCAAACCTAAAGTTCGTTTTTCGGACTTCGTTAGCATTCACTATGTTACATAGAACGTGCCTCTGGAATTTTCTGCTCTTACCAAACGTTTTCGAATATCCACAAAAAAGACCAAAATGTGTTGAAACTACCAAAAAAGAGCAAAACCTTTTGAAAACCCAAAGACAGCTTTGCACTCTTTTGTGTATGGCTATGCATTTATGCTGCTTTTTCATTTTGATTTTCATATACACCACCGGTTGGTTGCACCTCGGTTTTACTTTGCGCTGGATCCCCCCACGTCAACTGAAAGTGGAACAAACTTCCTGCTCAACTGCCTAAGTGAACTTTACTAACTGTCCCCCCCACAAACAGTTTTTACCGTTTCGACACCGTAGGGAGGACACAGGTAGGAGCCCGCTAGGGTCCGATTGCATGGTTCTCCTCCAGCAGCTGCATCAGGTTTCACAACCTGGTCTCGCAGAAGGCTGGCCCGTGACGGACAGTCCTCACGTAGATCGAAGGACTGCTTACACAGTCCCTTCTGGGAGAGGGCTATGTAGCAGTCTGGAGATTCCCCGGTTTACCTATGTAAAATTCTAAAATTATTTCATTGTACACATAGGCAACCGGTGTGGTTTGTCGAACTGATTGCTGAGTTCGAATGCTTGACTTGCTCATCGCCATTTTTTGCTTGGCGCTCGTTTCGGTTGAAAATCGCGACTGCCCTGTGTGCTGTGCTTGCTCCGTTCCCCTAGCTAGAGCGTCCCAGATGTCGTTCCTTTATAGCTAGATAACAGGGAATCTTTTACTGTACCAATAAAAGTTTCCCTGTAACTCGATCTGTCTTCTCGAATTGCTCTCTGGGCTCCCGATACAGGCGACTCACTAAATTTTGCACGCCTGACCCCAGCACTCTTCAAGCTACTGTTTGCTTTGCATGTGCGATGAGTTTTCGAGTACGGATTGTCTGATGCGCATCCTCTCACAAAGTCCGAAAGTGACATGATCGAGAAGGTTCAACGGCGTGGATCCAAATCCGTTCCAGAGTTGCGGGACTTACTCTTTCCGGCTTCAACCGTTGAACCTTATCCCTTTGGGTTATCGTCGTCGCCGCGGAGATATAATATTCACTCGGCGTATTCTATGAGGTGAGGTGCAATCATTCTTTCGTCTCAACACAAAGTGTGCAGCTCGAGGCCACCGGTTGAAACTTTTCAAACCACGGCGACTCTGTTTGCGGTCCGATCTGGCCCTATCCACCAAGGTAGTGAATGACTGGGACAGCTTGCCGGAGGCTGTCGTCAATGCGGAGTAGAGGAACGTTTCAAACGACTGTTGGATTCCCACTGTGAGAGCGCAGGGTTCTGCTGCGCACAATGCAACCATAGCGGTCTTCTGCGGAACAATGTTCAGGTCAGGTCAGATGGACGATAGAGGCTTCCGCCTAACGAGCGTCCAGTTCTTGTGCCGGTAAGTGAAGCGGCCCCCGGCACTTCGACGTTGGATTGTCTCTTCTTGCTTCTGCAATGGAATGAAGCAAGAACAAGAGCAATCTCTGCACTTTCATATACCAGCATCAAAAACACTACATATTCCAGTACAACTACAATAACTATGGAAAAAGGATGAACCAACAATTGTCTAAGCCCCTTTTGAAGGCTTCTACGGTCTCAGACTCCACTAAATCAGAAGGAAGTTTATGCCAGAAGTTAACTACCCGGTTCGTAAAAAACTTTGCCCTGATGTCCAAACGAGCTCTGTGATGTTTGAGCTTCAGGCGATGCCCACGGAGATGGTCTAACGTAGCCAACTCAAACACATGGGTGGAACTAATACCACTAAGTGCCTTAATGATCTTAAACGTCTATCAAATCCCCTCAACCTACGCCGTTCCAAGAAAAATAATCCTAAGCTACTTAGACGGTCTTCGTAAGACTTCCTCGTTGACCTTCAATCATCCTGGTCGCAAGTTTCTGAATCTTTTCTATACAAGTGATGTCACTCCGGAGGTACGGTGACCAGGCCTGAACACAATACTCCAGATGTGGCCTAACCACTGCTTTATATAAGGGCAAGAATACTTCTGCTTTAGTTTTACTCAGCGCTCTCCTAAGACGAAATAACTCGTGTCGTGCTTTATTGGCAGCATGACGACACTGTGCTGAAGGCTTAAAATTGTTCGCTTCGATGACACCTAGATCCCGGGCTTCGTCAGTACACCGCAATGATAGAGATCCCACAGGAGACTGAACTGCAATTCCGCTACCACTACTAGTCAATAGTTGACATTTGTTGGCGTTTAGAGGTAGGTCCCATTGGCTTGACCAATTCATCACAGTGATGATGTCCTTAGCCTATGTCGCTCGGTTTCCCCTACTGACTGCTCTGCAATGATCCCAGCAATCCGCAAGTTCCGTGAAGTGACGGAGCTGACAAAAGAACTTCTTGCTGCTCTCTACCAACCAATGAAGCAATGAACCAGTAAAACCATTGGAGTTTCATTGGAGTGGTAGAGCAGATAGGACATCCTGTGTCAGCTCCATCAC
>OX104069.1:108874339-108964772 GCA_944474145.2 Dicrocoelium dendriticum
AAGTGCCACAACATGGCGCTGTCAACGGTGTCGAAAGCGTCTTTCAAGTCGAGGAAAACTACCAAATTCGGTCGTCTGTATGTGTCTCGGCTTTAAAGCTTGGGGAAGAGTAAATATTTACTCAATACAACCACAGCCCTGGCGGAAGCTAGTCTGGTTTCCATTGGTTGCGTTCTCACGGGACCAGTAAGTCGTCGAACTTAGATACTCGTAAGAACTTTGGAGGCAACGGAAAGAAAGCTAATTCCTCGATGATGTCGCGCAAGGTAATCTGATCTTTCTTGAAGGTGAGCACGACAGTTGGCAGTCACCAGTCTAGAGGCACCTCTTCATTATTCCACATCATGTTAATTAGAGAAGTGAGTGCAGTCAACAAAGACACTACCATATTTCAGTAAAGATGTAGGAAGGTCGTCAGGTCTAGGAGCCTTGTTTCGTTTCAATTCTGAAAGCTCATGTCGAATCTCTTCCAAAGTGGGAGATTAGACATCTTCCCACGTCGGCTCAGATGATTCGGTAAGCAGTAGTATCGTAACAGGTCTGCTGAACTGCTCTTCAAAATGTTTCGCCCAACGGCTTAATCCATGGGAATGAAACAACTATCTATATTTCTTAGCTATTATTTCGCTAACAGATGCTTTGCTCGAACCAATGTTTCGGCTGAGCTAGACAAACCCTCACACCAGCGTCCCCGGTCGATTTGAACACTCCGTCAGACGTCGCTTCAAGGCATTATGAACACGTGAGAACTCAGTGCCCACCGAAACCTGTTTCCGTGTTTCGACTAAACTGATCGGTGCCTCAGATATTCATTTACAGTTATGTCGTATCCAATTGGATGTACAACATGCGTCAAAGTCATTCTTCGTGACACATTTGAGACGCTCCCAGTCAGCGTTCGGCTCACCAACCTCATTCGTCACTGACAATTGGTGGACCAGTTCGTCATAATGTCGCTGAACGGCAGATTGCGAGTACAAGTTACAGGTAATTAAGTCAGGTTTGGCGCTTCTTTGAAGCGGGAAGTGTGAGCGCCAAGCATGTGCTCACTAGAGCTTGGTCAGAATCTAGGCACATGCTCCGACTTGACCGAGAGTCTTGCATTGATGTGCGCCATATGTGGCTTAAGGCAATATGGTCAATTTGGCTCCAGGTCATTGTGGAATTCGGTGGGCGCCAGGTGATGCGTGAATGTTTGGGCAGAAAACCAATGCTGCTTATGTGCTGTGGTCGGCGTTCCGTGGCTCCGAAACATCCACCTAAGGGTTGTTCATACTGTGAAAGATTTCCCACTTGTTCATTCAAGTCACCAGCATCAATCACGATGCTTATATTCGCCATACGAAGGACAGATGAGAGCTGTTGATAGAAATCCTCTTTGACATGTGTGCATCGTCCTTGTAGCGCTTGGCAAATACGCTGCTTCAAATGTATTTCCGTTTATTATTAACAGATTAATAATGTAGTTGATATGGTACATGCGCCGCATCCTCGCTGCAGTTGGTCCGTACGTGTGCCGACGCTGATTGTTTTCATTTTAGCTCCTCTTCAGTGCACTAGATCTGACTATCACATTTTTTGCTTTGTTTTGTTTTGCTAATTGTCCACATATCGCCTTTTATTTCTGCGTATTATTCACGTTAAAAAGTTTGTCCCCTGTGTTACCATTACATTTGCCTAAGATCACGATTACACTGCATCAGATCTACTACACATCTGCTTGATTTTGCTCTCTTCTTTCATCCTACCGCACACTTACTGTCCATTTTGTGTGTATTTTCTTTCCTATTCGGTTCGCTGTTTGATTTCGCCGATGTGGCTGGCCTGTCGAAAAACCGTTACCTCGATTATACTGGCCTCAGTAGACAGTTGGCCGTTGTTTGGGGAGATGGGGTGCACGGTCCTGATGACGGTGCTAAGCTCAAAGAGCGGTTCCATGCATCCACTGTGGGACGGGCTTCAGCCCAGCCACCACCTTGAGTACATCTGATACGCATGACTCCCTACCTCGGCATAAATGCTTCTATTTTGCTTGTTGTAGGAGTGTGGCCCGGCTCCGTGGGCGGCGATTTGCATTGAGGTGGGACCATAGATTAGATCACATAACTTTGAAACTAATCATGGAGTGCAGTGTTTTCGAGATAGGTAACACCAAATATTCAACTATCTCATTTGCTACTATTCCTCAGTTTAGCAAACTAAGTTGACCACCGCCTAGTATTTGCATTTTCATTTTACTTTTGTAAATACGTCGGGTTTCTCCTATGTTATACTCTTCTCATGAGACACGATTCCGAAATTGGCACTTTACTGCTTCACAAAACTTATATCCCAATCGAAGGAAAAAGCAGAACATCAATGATCTTGACAAAATAACGTATTAACCGCCCTTGGCAAACACCGTACAACCGCCGCGGACCTTGGCTGTCTTTATAGATCTCTTCTGGAATTGGAAGGCCAACTACCACTATTAGTGGTTCCTCATAGCTTTGGCCGAGATGTCAGGTGGTTTGTAGGCAAGTGCAGAACTTAAAACATTCCAGAACGTTCGAAATCGATGTAATAATTGTTAATTGATTAATCGATACAATAGTGGATTTTTCAGTCAATTCTTACTTTCTCCCGGACATCCTACACGATTTGGGGTCCTAGATAGCGTTGATCAGAAGTTCTATGCTGCGTATGGACTCCATGTCGGTGGGACTGTCTCATGGTGGTGGTGGAGAGCAACCCTATTTTCGGTTTTGCAGGCGCTACCTTTGGAACCAACAGAAACTGCCCTTACGACGTTACGTTTGAATAATGGTGCCTTCTCAATTTGGCTCACATCTGGTGGGAACACCGCGTGAGTAACGAGCGTGTTCGACCCTTGTTTATGGCACAGAAAAAGGAACTGAACAGCTCAGCACCGTCATTTCACTCACCAGACTCCGGTGGCTGGGCCACGTGTTGCGCATGCCAGCCCACCGACCCCCGCGACGTGCGTTTGCTCACCGGGGATGTGGATGGAAGAAGAGGAGGGGTGGCCAAGCGATGATTTGATCGAGAGGAATGAAGGCCCTCGCTTCGAAGCTGGCTTCGGTTGGAGCGTCACAGCTCTCTGGTTGGGGTCTAAAAGACGATGAACACGTTTGCTTAGATACACTTGTTGTCATGGCTAGGAGTCGATTTCAGTGGCGTTCGTGCTGAGTTTCTTTGTCCCACGTCATCCCTCTTAGCCTCCCCTCCAAACACGATCTCAGCAGTAGACTCCATAAATCCCAGTCTGGTCTGGACGCTATTTTCTTTCTCATTTCCTTTAGTTTCTTACATTCTCATCACAATTCATACGAACCGAGCAACTTAACAAGCCAAAGTTCGTGATATGTGAATGAATCGCTGCGTAGTATTATACCCTTGTTGCTAAACCTAAATCGTAAAATCGTTTGGACTTTTCGTTCGCGTTCCTGCTTTTCTGCAGTTTTACTGGGCTAAACTTCAATTAGAGACCCCGATTCAGGTATTCTCGATTAAATTTTCCATCTTGTGTCCCACAACTCGCCTATCATTACACTGAAGCAAGCTCTGCTGTCGTTTCTGATGACAAACGAATTTTCACTAGACGTCCATTTTACTAGGAATGATCAATAGAGTGCATTAACACAGTGAAAATATACTTTATCAGAGACGTTCATTGACCTGGAATAAACCGGCTTCCCGAATCTAATCTACATCAGCAAATGGACTATTTGATGTAGTGTGTCTTCGCGTATTCTGTTGTCTTCTCATTTTTTCGTTTTAAATCTTAGAACCTTGTCCGCCCCTAGCCTTAAGGATCACAAGCCTGCCTTGTAATCTGAGGGCGCGGGTTCGAGCTTGCATAGGGACCGGGCGACCCCTACAGTATCCATAGTCCACGTGCAACTGTTGATGGTTGCGCGGCAGCGAAGCGTACCGGTGCCTACCGGCTTACTGCTGATACCTACATTTACCTTTAGAGCCTTTGTACACTTTGATGGCCACTCTCTTCCCCCTGTCTGGTTTTCCTTTTCTGTTTATCCCTCCTTGGCCATCGGCTGATAATTTCCTATTTATTTTCCTTCATTTGACCACTAAATCACACTTTCGCTTGCAAGCACACTACTCTTGTTCTACAAGTGTTCGACACTAGCGTTCGATTTGGTACTGCCTAATTTGGTGGCAATTTGTGCAATGTGTAGTTACTCAGAACCGGTATGTAAGCATACTTATGACGACAAGATCCCCCACCTCCTACTTGTCCAACTCGCCGAATACACCATAATTGGTTGTATGATTCAGGTTCATAAGTCGCACCCTCAACTTACTCTACAATGCGCTGAAAAACCCACTGGCATTACTTTTTCAGGCATAAAAAGCAGAATTCCAATTCGGTTCGTGTAGAATTACCCTCGTTTTTTCCACTAAATTGCTACTTTGTGTATGAGAGCGATGGCTGCGTTAGTTTTCTTATGTAACTCAACATACACATATACGCATTACAATTCGATCGTTTTTTCCTGGTACTCAGGCTTTTTCTGGCATCTGACTGACCTACACGTCGACTTAAACTACAGCAGCCACCTGAATCGAAAGTGCAATGGCTCCTACGGAGACTACCGGTGCGATTCGTCCCCCATCTTGGGATTGTCGGCCATAAATGTTACCCGGCGGTTTTCAATGCCAAATGAGTTCCCGGATTTTGTTTTATGGAGCGGGTTAGTATTTGGTATCGTCCTCATTTTCTATGCGTGCCATTTGTTACCAATCGCAACTTTGACCTTTAGTGCTAATGCGTCTTCCACAACATTTGTTTATCGAGAACCAGGCTAAGGAATATTTATCTCAAGTTTCACCTAATGTTGCCTTGTATTAACTTGATAATAAAGTTGTTACGGTTTTGATGAATTCTATCATCAACTGAACGAGCTCCCTTTTACGGGCAATCTACCAATACTGTAGTGCTTGTTGTGGATCTGAACGACCCAGTTGGAATATTGTCTACTGATGAGCTGCATTTGGGTGGCCAACAAGGTGTAGGCTCCCGTTAGGATAACAGTGAGCGACTGCTACACCTGTGGAAAGATTCTCGTCTGTTTCTCGCTAGCACAAACTTTCGACACAGCAACCGCAGAAGCGTGACTTGGCGCCCACCAGCTTCGCACCAGCGATGGACGCAAATCGATCATATCGCGATCAGTTACCGCTAGAGAGGCTGTGTCCAAAACTGTCGCTCGATTTGGAGCACGAGCGTGGACTCTAACCACTCACTAGTATGTGCCGATATGCGAGTACGTTTTGTGGAACCTCCGCAACGACTCTATGAACTTATAAATACTTGCCAGCTGGCGAAGCCCATGTTCTGAATGTGTACCAAAGTCCGCCGACTTGCGGATTTAGTAAACGCTCACTGGACGGAGTTGAAGTTCACTCCTCGCATATCCGCTAGATGTTATTAGCAGCAAGCTTGTCTTCATGTGGCAAATCAAATTGCCAACTTGGACATTAGGTATGAATGCAATCTTTGGAACTACTGAATGCTTGCTGACACATCCCAGCTGAGAGCGCACACAACTAGACTCGAGTGCTAGCCTGAAGAAACCGGGAACCCTGATGGTCTCATCCTGCATCGGAAATGGAAGTAGTCGCTGCCCTTGTTAACCATCGGAAGTTATTTCGTCTGATACGCGAAACTCGCAGCAGGAGACTTGATGTTAACAAGCCCATATGTGACGAGGGTGGACAGCCAATCCACAGTTTGTCAAAACGCTTGGACCATTAGGCCGTACACTCTGAAAGGCAGCCTAACCAACCAGAGCTAACCACTTCTCTATTGCCATTGATTGCCCTTCTCTCCAGGCCGCTCATCTGGGTCCGCTTTCATACGCTAAGGTCGAACTTGAGCCCTGGCTGCGGAAAACGTATAAGGCTGCAGGAACAGCTCGACTTCCTCCGCTCTTTTCCTATTCGGGGGACCTGTTTTTGTAGATCATCTGCACAGTCATTGCAACAGTCATAGAGGTCTCAGTCTGATTTCATTTGTCTCTAAGTATATATGTACTTTTTCAACAGTCTATGAATAGACATAGAGCCATCAGAAACCATGGAACACAAATGAAGGTACAGAAATTGTGAAGGAAAACACAACACAACTCATTAAAGTCCATGGTTTCGTCAGAGGGCGAGATACTACCCGGTTGCCCAAGCCGAAGTAGGGTGTTCACTTAGGGGACACCACCCCAAGCCTTTGCCTGAATAGCCTATCCGCAAGGCAGCGGAGCGAATTCAGGGAATCGCGCCCATTGGGAGCCGGCGACTGATTGCTCAGTTCATACACCTTTCGTTTGTTCCTTTGTGAAACAGGGGTCCAATGCTCCCCAGAATTACAGCACAAAGTTCCTGGTATACAATGCTTCGCCAGGATGCAGCAAGGGGCAGTGACTTTATTTAGTGGAGAGTCACGTCCGCCACAGTGTTGTTAAACGGATATATGTGGCTTTTTATAGGGAGAACGCTTGCCAGGTGAAAACCCACCACGTCCTGGAACACTGCCGCCGAACGATTTGCTGGAACGGGAAAATCCCGAACCACCCAGCTGACATCAGGAGGAGGTTGTTCGGCAAGTCAGCCAGTTGTTCGACAAGCCAGAGATGTGCCATCCAGTGTGATCATGGTGCAAAATCGACACATCTTTATTGATCGGTGCCGGACACATGTTAAAGTTATCACTGCATTTCTGCAATTTGCCAACAGCGCTTCGCCACTGTAATAGTTTCACCTAGGTTCTGATAGCTGTAATTGACCAGATCAACCTCAGACCACCAAACAGTTACCACATCCATTTTGGGGTGTAATTTCGGCTTTGAGAAGGGTTGCAGAATTTGAACATGGTCCAACCATTAAGCAGTGTGTCGTCGATTGTCGTGAAGGATCCACTTTACATCACGTCACAATCCATACTAGAAAGGGATCGTTTTTATCGCACAGAACAAGAACAGTCGACTCTTTAAAACGATGGTTACTTTGATTTTCATGTAATTACTGGGGCATCCACTTATCAAGCTTTTTCGACATTCCAATCCCGCGAACATGTATGCAAAATGTCATCTGCGATAATATTAATAATAAGTCAGATGCGAGACCTCGAACTGGTTCACCCAGATCCGCTTAAACTAAGGCCTTGACTTGATCGTTGTTCACTCCTGATGGCTGTTCCCAATGCCCTTCATCATAAAGCCTCGTGTAATCTCGAATTTTTGAAACCACCATTGCGCATTACGCTCATGAATGGGTTCAGAACCAAATGCACCGTGAATGTCACAAACTCTTTTCGCAACAATATTTTCGACCAAGTTTACGCTGAAACAAGAAAATTGTGCAAATTCGTCTTCTGTCCATGTTGCATTAAATGTGTAAAGACATGTTTCTGAGCTAAACCATCACTACGGTGAGAAATACGCTTCAAAGTGATATTCAAGGTCAAAACATGCTGTCAAAATTTTATTTACACATACAGCTGGTTAGAGTACAATATTAGAGACCGCAATAACAACCTTGTAATATGACCGTCTCAGTGCCACGCAAACGTTTAGGCAATTGTTTGTGTTTTATTCTGGCCTTTGGTGAATCAGGTTCTATTTAGTAGATATTCGTTCACTGTGCCCTACACTGTCTAGTTTACGCTCTTAACTCGTAACAACTTCTTTAGTGGTGGTCTCCATTTTCCCCGGAATCGGGTGACTCCAAGTCGTCGGAGGAAACGTTTTCTTTAGCGGGTTTAGTCTTTATGCGCTAGTCCTTTCTTTATTTAAATAGCGTGCCTATCGTTTTGCTCTTGTTCAGAGAGGACAATGTTAGCGACTATGTGAGATTCCTCTGATAGTGATACTGTTTGCTCTTTGTGACTTTGCTACTAGCTCCGGCTTCATTCCACCCTCATCTGCGAATACGCTGCAGAAATTAGTGTTTAGATTCATCACCATCATGCCGGCACACCGTATCAACCCTTCGAGACGACCCGACCACCAATAACCGCGTATGGACTGAGGTCAATTGCGGATTCGAACTTGTGACCTCTGAATTACAGTGCAAGCGCGAACTCCTTTTCGTCACCGGCCAACTACACTTCAGTTCAGTGCAGTTGAACAACTATGATCCGAACACCAAAGTGCAGGGGATCCGTTTGACATGACTCGCTTCGTAAGGATAACCATAAATAACAACGTAAGATAGCGGACTTGAATGCAACTAGAATGTAATGAAAATGGAAGCAAGAAGGAGGTGCATTAAATTGATCAAAATGGAACGAAGACTAATAACAAGCTACAAGCAACCGAATACAATAACACCACTGACTGCGTGACTGCGCCATGTCCTATAAGGTTTCCAACCATTGGTGCGGATCACTCCGAGGCACCCATCCACGAAGACCACACCCACCATCCTGACCGGATCTCTCAGTCATATCCTTCATGCCTCGATGTCACGTCATGGACTGGCCATCTCACGGTTTCGCCCAAATTGCTGTAACTATGGCATATAATACACGTCGGAGAAGGCGATCAGCGCGCGTACGGAGAACATGACCTAGCCAGCGTAGGCGGTTAAGATTCAACAAACATTTAAATGAGATACCAGAAGGTTTCTTGCTGAAAACCAACTGGCTGGCCACAACATTGCTCATCCGGTGTTCCCATCATACTGGGGCAATCCTCCGCAAGCACCGGTTGTCAAACATGGCCAAGCGTGAAACGTCTTTGCCGCGAACGGGCCGGGTCTCTGGTCCATACAGTAAGACCGGTCTTACTCAGCCTTATACATCCTAACTTTCATTGACAAGCTGACATCCCACCGGCTCCATAAATGATAGAGTCTCTGCAAAGCCACAGGGGTCTTGCTGATACCCAAAGTAACTTCCTCAGTGATGTGTCCAGCAGCGGTGACACAGCTACCAAGATAAGTGGACCGATCCACCGCTTCTAGCGGCTGTTCGGTGATCGCTACAACCGAAGGTGTATCGATCCAGTCCTGCCGCATTACTTTGCACTTCGAAGGTGCAAACCATGCGCCGAAGCGTGCAGCGCTACGCGTCAGTCCATCCAGCGGTGTTTGCATAGTCACTTCGCCAGACCCAAGAAGAGCTGTCGTTCGTCGCCTAGCAGAACATTCACTCCGGTAAAGTCTAAAAGAACGGTGTCACGTCTGATCATTTCGAGCACAAAGTTGAAGAGGTAAGGAGATATGGGACAACCCTGGTGAACCCCACTTGTCGTGGGGAACTCAGGAGACAGTTTCCCGTAGACCCTCACACGGCCTCTGGAAGCACGATAGAGTAACAGCATACTGGAATGGAATTTAGTTGCCACGCCTTTCATGGTTATGCAGTGCCACAAGTTGGCCCTGTCAACACAGTCGTGCGCAGCTTTCAAGTCAAGGAAAACTACCATATTCATTCGTCTGCTTGTGTGTCTGCACGAAAACTTGGTGTAGTGTAAGTATGTCTTCGATACAACCAGGACCATGATGGAAGCTATCCTGGCTTCCAGTGATTCGGTTCTCACGGGGTCCAGTAAGTCGTCGGAGAATGATACTCGTGAAAGTTTGAAGGTAACGCAAACAAAGCTAATGCCTTGATAATTTTCGCCCAAAGTAATCTGATCTTTCTTGAAGGTGGACACGACAGTTGATAGTCCCTAGTTTGGAGACACCTCTTCAATGTTCCTAATCGTGTTAACTAGAGAAGCTAGTTCAGTCAACAAAGGGTCACCACCATTTTTCAGCAAAGGTGGAGGGAGGTCATCGGGTCCAGGAGCCTAGTTTCGTTTCAATACGGAAAGCTCATGTCGAATCCCTTCCAAAGTGCGTTGTGTGGTATTTACTCCGCACGTCGTCTCAACTGATTCGGCAAGCGGCAGTGTCGTAGCAGGTCTGCTGAACTGCTCCTCAAACTATTCTGCCCTATGGGCTAGTTGACGAGAGTGGATCAGCTGTTCATTTTTCTCAACTATTGTCTCAGTAAAAGATGACTTTCTCGGACCCATGTTCCCGATGAGCTGGTATAGCACTCGGCTGTTCCAAATAACACTGGCCTTCACTGTCTCACGGGCCCTTGATTGATATCCACCAACGTTCGCGGTCGATTCGAAAACTCCTTGTCAGTGGTCGCTACAAGTAGTTATGGACACACTGTGACTCATTGGCTATGGGAACCAGTTTCCGTGCTTCGACAAAACTGATCGGTGCCTCGGATGTCCGTTCACAGTTACGACGTCTCATGACACCTTTGAGACGATCCCAGTCAGCCTTCGGTTCACTCAGCTTATTCATAACTGACCAGTTCATAACTGTCTAGTTCGTCATGATATTACTGAACGACCGATCGCGAATTCAAGTTACAGGCAAGAAGGTTAGAAGTTCGGTGCTTCTGTGAAGTGGGAAAAGTGAGCGCTAAGCGTGCGCGCACTGGAGCATGGTTAGAATCCAGCCACGTGCTCCAGTTTGACCGACAGTCTTGGATTAACGTGCGTTATCTGTAACCGATGAATTCGCTGGGCGTCAGATGACGTGTGAACGTTTCTGTGGAAATTCAGTGCTACTACTATACTGTGGTCGGCGGATATTTGCAATAACCGATCATCATTATCTGTCGGTATGTATCGACTCCGAAGCAGCCGGTCAGGTGCTGTTCATCGTCTGAAAGGTGACCCACTTGGGTATTCATGTCACCGGCAACAATCACGATGTCAGTATTGTTCGCCATGCGAAGAATAGATGAGGGCTGTTGGTAGTTGTCTTTGCTACCCTCTTAACTGTATTCATTAGGGGCACAAACTGAGGCGATGAAAGCAAAATATTGTCTTCAATTGCTGCGTATTCACTCCCATAGAGGTTCGAACTCGAACTGCACACATGCGGCTCTTCACCAGTATCCATTCTAGTAGATTGTTTCTGAGGACGATACCAACACCGCAAATATCTTGAATCATTGACACAGTATCGGCTGGGACGCGATGAGTGTAGCCATTGTCGTCAGAATCAGAACCAGCGAGTCGAAGATTTGTCACCACGCTGTCATATTATATGCTTGTTTCATAGACGCAGCACACATCAATACCAAGAGAGTGAACAGTGAGAGTCGGTGCTGCCTGCTGGACGGTTTGATCTAGGGTGTGGACGTTAAAAGAGTCAATGTGAAATGAAATTTTAGACTTGATGGACGAGCTACATGTATCGATGGGAGCGGCTGCGAGATCTGTGGTAGTCCCTTGCTTAATAAACGGAGAAGAAGAGAGGGAAGAGTAGAGAAAATAACAGAGTTTTGTGGACGTGGTCGGAAGGGTAGATGATACTCTCCGACTGCGTATTCCGAGAGAAGGTTTTTGTTCGAGGTGCCATGCCTCTAGCCTTTGACACAACAGTCTGTCTTACAAAGCAGTGGATTTATGGGGTTCGCTTGAGGGGCTTTTCTCGGAGCATTGGACTTAATAGCCTGACTCACAATTCAGTGGGGAGCAAGTCCAACTCGAGAGTGTGACTGCAGAGACTCATTGGACCCTGCTTGGGGCCTGTCACACAGCCTTTGAAGATTTGGAACAATGCACACGTGTTTTACGACCTTATTATGTTACGCACCTGCGTCCATGGCCAGCTGCAGGTGGGAGTTGGCGGATTTGCATCAATTTGAACAGTGGCTGCTTGGCTTAAGGCGAGCTGTAGCACCGGAAGTTACCTCCAACCGTCAGAAACTGCTTGGCGCTGGTGCTCTACGTCGATCGAGCTGTGAGCTTATATCCCTTAGATCTATTGTATCCCATGGCTAGGTTTTAAAGGAAGAGGGCCATTGACCTCTCCCTAACCTCCGAAGAGGATTGTATTGAGACTGAGCCAGTCTGACCCATAACCTATCTGGTATGATTGGCTCTGAAGGTATTTGAAAAGTGCCACTCAGCATAGCTCAATACGTCACGGGGGTGCGCAAACCATCGCACCACGCTAAGGTCCAGTCTCGTTGCCAATGAGGTCGATGATAATAGTGCGTGTCCAAGCTTTCACTCGGGACAAGCATTTATAAGTACATTCACGCATTGTCTCTCGTCAGCTCAATGTCAGCATGTCACCAAGCAACCATAAGTACATTTCTCATCGAATAATTGACCTTATCGACTCATCCAGCTTTCCTAACTTTTGCATCATACTGAACTACAAAGCTGGTTGCCATCTGTTTGTCTGGACGTTAGCTTCCTCCAGCACTGTTGTCCGGTATGTGTTTTCCAGCTATTAAAATAGTGTATTCTCTGAAACCTTTCTTATCGTGCCTTGTGGTACATTGCGTGACATTTGATCGATTGGACGAACGGACCCGATATGGAGCCGGTGGACAAAGAACAAAATTTCAACGCCACTCACACACCAGGTGACAATATATGTATGGATCGAACGAATCAGCTAGAATTAGTTTAACTCACGAACTATGCTCATGTTTAAATAGAAGTTCAATTAGCGAAGAGATCACTTTTCAATAACTCTCCAGACCATTACAATTATAAGAAAGTAACAGGCAATGCAATATGCTTATGAAAGTTAACTTGAGAATTGCTACTGTTTGAATGAGACCGGTAAATTGGATCGACAATTACATTAATTCACTGGAGGTAGGATTCGCAGTCGACGCTACGCTGCTACTGTCCGACATCCAGGAATCGCTTCAGTGTCAGTGCAACGAAAGAGCTTGTACGAAGCCTTCCTGCTTGCGCAATTCGAGCTGGATCAGCATGATAGCGATTGCCTCAGCCGTCCTCAGTAGACGCTTCCTTAGCGCTTTAGAATGACATAGCCACAGGGAATAGAAAACGTTGAACGCGTCTGCTATCCGGATTTCTTGTCCGTTTAGGAGCAAATGCTCCATGACATGCCTCTCCTTAGCGACCCAGGGCAGTGTTCTACTACCCACATTGACACGCACCTAGTCTTGTGTCCAATATATCTTGCATCACAGGTGCAAGTAAATTCATACAGAACGTATGCTTTGGACTGCACCGGGACTACTCTGTCCTTGAGATGCGGGTACGCGGCTGGGTAGGTTTTGGCCACTGCGCTTAGGAGTCTTCTCTTCAGTTAGTCAAGGGCGGCATATTCTTTGAATGGAACTGTGAGAAACGTCTTTTTTTGCTACAATCAGTGATTTAGCCTAATATGCACGAATCTCGACACAACATCATCATCATCACCATCATTACACGTTAGCTGGAGGTGGAAAGCATCTCAGCTATTGTGCCGCAATACAAAAAACGAGAAAAGGAAGACAAACGTTGGCACGCCCGCTGAGTCCCTAGTAACGGATGGACATCGTTCCGGAGAGTCAACAGCTGGCTGCCGTAAAAGAGAGTCATATTATGCTTAACAAGTGAGATCGTGATTGGAGGAGGATGGACACAGGAACTCACAACACAAACGCCATTGGGGCCGGCTCCTACCCATATCAGCAAGTGTGTCCATCCAAACGTGTTCACCGTCCTTAGGACCCCAGCCAGGCAGTCGGGATGCACCAACCGACGCCAAGTTCGAAGTGAGGGTTTTCATTTCTCTCGACTAAGTCATCACTTGGCCTCCCCTCCTCCTCTACCAACCGCACCCACAACGCGCAAACAATGCACGTCGTGGGAGTCGGTGTGCTGGCATGCGCAACACGTGGCCCAGCCATCGGAGCCTGGTGCGTGATATAATGGTGCTGAGCGGTTCACTCGCTCTTCCTGCATCAAATACGCGACGCCGAACACGCTCATTGCTCACGCGGTGTTCCCACCAGACATGAGCTAAGTTGCGAAGGCAGCGATGATCGAATGTGACGAGCCTCTTCATGTCTGTAGACCAGATGGGCCAGGTTTCACAGCCATATAAGAGAGTTGAACGGACGGCTGCGTTGTAAACTCTGCCCTTCAGGGCGAGAGTAATGTCGCGTCTGTGCCACAGGTGGCGGAGATTGGCAAAAGCACCTCGAGCTTTTGCTATACAGTTCGTAACCTCATCTTCAATCCCACGGGTGTTAATATAGCTGTCCAGGTACTTGAATTCATGAACGACTTCTAGCAGATCACCACCAAGCGTTAGCGCAGGGTTGGGTCCCTGCCAATCTTGGAGAAGTACTTTGCATTTCGATGGAGCAAAGCATAGCGCAAAACGATTGACAGCCAGTGCTAATCGGTCCAGTGCTGTTTGGCATGTTTGGGGGCTGTCACAGATTAGGGCAATATCGTCCGCATACTCCAAGTCAAGAAGTCGCTCACCAGGAAGTATCTTCACACCTTCTATGTCGTGTCCAGCGAACGCTGTTTCACTCACTTCATCAATAGCGAAGTTGAAGAGGAAAGGTGACAGCGGGCATCCTTGTCTCACACTGCTGGTGATACTGAAGGGTGGCGAGAGTTTGCCATAAACCCTCACCCTGCCCGAACTATGCGCGTACAACACTTTGATAATGTTTACATATTTATCAGGCACACCTTTCCTCAGCAGACAGTTCCAAAGGGCACATCTATCGACTGAGTCGAAGGCATCTTTTATGTCAAGAAACACGACAACGGTGGGTCGCCAATAAACTTGACGGTGCTCCAACACTTGATGCAATGTGAAGATGTAGTCGATGCAGCCCCGACCTCGACGAAATCCGGCTTGCTCTTCACGAATCTGGCTTTACTAGTGCCAGTCAGTCTGTGGAGAATGAGAGAGGCAAGCAATTTAGAGGCAATTGAAACCAGACTGATCCCTCTATGATTACCACATTCCAAACGGGAGTTTCCCTTGAAAATTGGGACAATGACAGAGCGGTTCCAGTCTGTCGGGACTGTCTCCTGCTCCCAAAGTTTTACTAGCAACTCGTGTAGATCATCTACTAGGGCAGGCCCCCCGAATTTGAAGAGGGCTGGAGGAATTCTATCTGCCCCTGCGGCCTTGTGCAATTTCAACAGCCTGGTCTCACGTTCCACTTCTGCGCGTGAGGGCGGATCCGAGGAGACGGGCACTCCATGCCTGAAGAAGAAACCGATAAATCAGGTTGGTTAAATTGCCTTCCAAAGTGTTCAGCCCAACGCTCCAAACGTTTTGACAGGCTGTGGATCGGCTGCCCAGTCTCGTCGCGTATGGACTTGCTAACACCAGGTTTCCTGCTCCCTGTTTCCCGTATCAGACGTGGATTACCGACGGCATCGGCTGTATCCATCTCAGAGGCACGATGTGACCACCAGGTTT
Source organism: Dicrocoelium dendriticum (assembly GCA_944474145.2). Lineage (NCBI taxonomy): Eukaryota > Metazoa > Platyhelminthes > Trematoda > Plagiorchiida > Dicrocoeliidae > Dicrocoelium > Dicrocoelium dendriticum. The sequence continues at coordinate 108,889,580 of OX104069.1, forward strand.
CGCGATCCTTCTTCAGGCTAGCACGTAGTTTTGCCTTGAGAATTTTGCGAGCCTCATTGTATTCGCTTCCAGCCGGAATACGTCGGCGAGCATCCCTAAGTCCCAGAGACTGTGTAGGGACCCAATGTCCGGTTTGGCAATTTGCTTTGCCACATGAAGACATGCCTGCTAACAGTAACGTTTGACGAATATGTGACCAGTGATCTTCAAGGGTGTTTAGTGGGCGCTTACTCAGCCCAGATGTCAGCGCACTTTGGTACACATTCAGAACATCTGACTTCGCCAGCTGGCTGGTGTCAATCCGTTCACATTGACGTTGCGGACGTCCACCGAAACGCACCAGGAGGTCGGCACAGACAAGTGCGTGGTCAGAGTCCACGCTGGTGCTCCAAATCGAGCGACAGATTTGGACACAGCCTCTCCAGCGGTAACTGATCGCGATATGATCGATTTGCGTCTATGGGTGGCCCGAGGCTGGTGGCCACGAAGTCACGCTTCTGCGGGTGCTGTGTCGAGAGTTAGTGCTCGCGAGAAAGAGGCGAGCATCTTCACACAGCTGTAGCAATCGCTCACCATTATCATTACTGGAGCCTACACCATGTTGGCCGCCCAGATGAAGCTCATCAGAGGACAATTTTCCGACTTGGGCGTTTAGATCGCCAGCCAACACCACAGTATCCGTGCTTCTCCTGTAACGAAGGAGCTCGTGAAGTTGCTGATAGAAATCATCTTTTACCGAATCAGTGCTACAGATTGTAGGGGCGTAGACCGCAATGACAAACACGCACCGTTTGTCGTCGCGCGACTTCGTAGCACGGAACGAACCAGCTAATCTAACGGCGCACATCCTACTGTTTACTGGGATCCAATCGATCAGGGCAGCTTCAGCCCGGGGACTCAAAACAATCCCGACGCCAGCTAGACCGGCATTTGAAACTGCATCATCGCCAGACAGGCGCAATGAGAATGTGCCGCCAGTGTCGCATGTGGGGGATCTCAGGGTAAGGACGGAGTTCGAATCTTGCAGGTGGGTTTCTGATAAACAGCAAATATCGATCGATAGGGTCTCTAGTGTGTGGGCAAGTGCTGCTTGTTGGCCAATCTGCAGCAAAGTGCGCACGTTGAGGCATGCCAGTCTTAGCGGGGCATGAGTGCTGCAAAGGGAAACGGATGAACGGACGTTGTCCGCTTGGTTGAACATGGACTTGTCGACTGGATTGGAGCGAGGCCCTGCGATTGTGTGTGATTTGAAATTAGAAGACAAGCGACTATTGAAGTAAGCTGAGGGAGGGCCAAGAATTGGGGGGTTGAAAATAGGGGAATAAAAGTAAAGTTGGAGCCGGACGATAAGGATGGAGAAGCGCAAGAAGGGGTATAAGAAGACGGGGAGGCCTGAGCAGTAGCATCCATACCCCTATCCACCCTGCTCGATGCAGCAGATAGGGCGCCGTTTATTATCCTCTGCGACGACCAGAGCATCAATAAATTGTTGGAAGACTCGTGGCGCGTTCCACACATCATGCATTTGACATTTGGGAACACAGATGCATCACACGGAGCCGTCTCTGGACTGTAGGGTGAGTGACCAACCTCCTGGATGGGTTCTCTAGCCAGAAAAGCTACCACGACATGGGACCTGTGTGCAAGTGCTTTGCCATGGTGCAGCAAAAGCTCTGGTGGTCGATTACTTAGACGACGCCTAGCTACATCTTCCAACACCTATGTAACACAGTGGGTGGCGTATCAGTCTCCGATGGCTGTGCGTTGCGGTACAATAGTCACATGACCGGTCTTAGCCACGAACACAGCCACCATCTGCTTGATCACACTGCGCTTACACCGCAATTTCTGAGACGGCGCCGAGCCAACGGCCGTCCACTGATCCGTTTGTATCTTGGCCTCTGGGTCGAAACTCTGCACCCAGGTCTCATCACCACTGAGGATCTTCCAACTAGCATTGGAACGTCCACCATCAAACACGGCAAGCATGGTGCGGTATTAATTCACCCGAGCTGCTTTCTGGTCCTCACTGAGTTTTTGGGGTCCTCAGCTTGCGCAAACGCTTCTGTGGCCGAAGTTTTCATGTATTATGGTGCGGATTGCTCTCCCCATATGAGATCCCGATAGCTTTCCCCAGCTGTACCACAGTCAGTCGCGCGTCCTCTCCCAGCATATCGCTTGCGCAGCAGCAACATTGTCTGCAATGGTGTCCTATACAGGTCGATCACACACCATGCCTCATCATTCAGGGGCCGCCTACCATGCTTGTGAATTCCGCAAATCACTCAAACACGGTGGTTCTTGAAGGCCCATCATCACCAAACACAGCATGCAATCGCTGAACACTGGTGTGTTTCCTTCTACCCACATGTGTAGTCATAAAAACCGTGGCCTTCCAGTGACATCGACTGAGTTCCATACTAACCGTCAAAGTATAGCGGCACTTATGACTTTTGAGCTGATATACAGTTGTCTGACTTGAAATCGCTGAACAATGTTCAGAATGGATTACAGTTCACAATTTTCTTGCCACGTCATCTGTATACTGCGTATAGGGCGACTTATTGCTCTGCTCTCCTACACGTAGGTGCGGGAGACCTCGCTGTGGTTCACGTAGTCCTAGCGTGACTGTTGGAGGTCACGTTTCAACGAAACATCGGTACGGTTCCCGATCACATTACAGACATGCTTGCCTGAGACTGGTAGCGCAAGTTTTTGCAGGGACCGGTGGAGGTTTTCCCCTACTCCTGCACTCTCCATTTATGTAGCGTTATGAACACACCGAGTCTTGTGTTATTATGCTAGGCGTCGGCGGCAATCCCCCTAAATTCTGACGAGTTCATTTGATTCCCTAATATCCATTGTCGGGCTCCACGGTTACTGAGGCTGCCACAACTGGATGCTCGTATGCCAAGTGTGGCTGCTGAAATCCTCTTCTGTCAGGACTCGATAACTTCGGGATGGTTAGGTGATAAATTGATAGCGCTTTTCTTTGAATGCTGTTTCCAACTGTGATCTGTGGACCATTATTCCCCATCTATGTCTATATACCCTCAAACCATTCAATTCTCATTAACTGTATAAGTTCCGACTTTAGTGCTGACGTGAGGCACTGAATCCCCGCCACTAGGTCTCTATAACCAGATACAGATAGTTCTACCCAAGGCCTTACTTGTCTCCATCACATGTGGCCACCATATTTTACCATCTAGAACTTTGAATCCGTCTGTTACTGGCTGAACGATCGACACCTTCGAAACAAATGAATCCGAACAACTATTCACTTCGCTTACGGCATCTCAGGTGAAACTCCACAGTTGCTCGTTAGAGGCGCGAAAAATAGATAATTAAACAAATGGAAGCATTAAGTAATTATGATGCGAGTCTTATTCTTTCGCTATTGACTACATCTGCAATTGAAAACTCCATCTGGCATAGTTCAACGTCGGGGTACTTCATTTTTCTATCTTTTGTTTTTAAACATTGCTCATGCTACTGCCCCTTGCTCTCTCTCTTCAAAAGAAAAAATAAACTTTTGTTTTACGTATGCCCCTTTCTTGTTCTATTGCTCTCAGGATTGATCAGTGCCAGTGTAACTAACGATGACTGAACTTCTTGCACTTCATCGCTCGAATCATAATTTGTTGACCTTACAGAGCACTTTTCGCTCATTTTCAATTCCCTCTTGTGGCCTTTCATATTGACTCCAGTATGCAGCTTTGATACTACCCTGTAGCACAGTTCGATCGGTCGATACGTTATCAAAGTAAGAGGGCAATACATTGTCCAGCTGGGTGGTCCGGGTTTAACCCGTTCCACCAAATAGTTCGGCGGCAGTGTTCCAGGACGTGGTGGGTTTTCGCCCAGCAAGCTTTCTCCCTATAAAAGCCACGAATGTCTGCTTATTAACACTGTGACGTGGCGGATGTGACTCACCACAAAATAAAGTCACTGGCCCGGGGACATCCGGAAAATGGTATCCAACCGACGGACATCAATCGCTTATTCTCACATTCCTACCGATAACAAACAGTCAAAAATTCTGCGGCACATTCAAAAATACAAGCTACATTCATAGACAATTACATACATATATACACCCATACACTTACATTCACTGTTATGCCAAACATGTACTCTTTGTACATTTTGATCACGCTATGTTAGCTAAACATGATCATGCCTGTACAGGTGTGCCTCGCATTGTCGAGAATAAAAGTTTATTTATTTATTTACTTTTACAGACACTTACGAGATACTTGCTGTCTCTCGGGTTATGAATGCCGGACTGGTGTACTCAAACCATTGTGGGATTATCCTTGATGCCTCGACACCCGTTCTCCATGGTTTCTCCTCTTTCCTTATGTTACAGAGACAATGGACCACATATCAATGGCTTATCAAAGAACGAGCTTTTAACCGGGCTTCGGTTAATAAGCGGTCAATTCCAGCGTGTGTTCCCACTCGATAAAGTCTACATCCTCCCTGCCATTGGGAATCACGACGTAGTGCCGTCCAATAGCATGCGACCAGCACCCTCCGATTCCAAACGTTTGGCCTGGTGCCACCAGCTAGCCTCGGATACTAGCTTATGGGGTCCATGGATTCAACCGAGTAATGGTAATCAAACGGCTCATACACCGGCCACTGGACGTTCTTCGATATTGGGTGCTCCACCGTTTGCAAATTTTTCCAAAGGTGGGTTGTGATTTAGAAGATTTGTGTCAATTCATGTAAACGTGTCCTACGCGACCACGAATCAGGATGGTCGTCTGCGTTTATCACACGATAGGTTGCCACCTGATTCTAACTTACTGCGGTCTGTCACCTCAGCCTTGATCATCATACACGCTCATTTCCCCCCCCCCCCCGCCCCCCAGTGTGCGTGCAACTAGTGAATCTCACCCTCCTATTCGTTGCATATCACTCCTGCTCTCCCAAGTGGTGGCTCATCCCCGGTTTACTGGTATGTCCTACGAAGATCGATGCAGAAGACGGGCTGTCATCCTCATCACCATCAATACGCGATAGCTGAGGGTGAGAAACACATCAACTAATGTGCCGCAGTACAAAAATGGTACTATATCAAATGTTATGTCATGCAAAAACTGACGAAGTAATATAATACTAAATATCATATTACGCATTGGGTATGAGATCGTGATTGGGGGAGGCATCTGAGAAAGAGTGGGTGGGCAAGGAAACACAATATAGGTAATTGCGGCCGACTCTACCGTATCAGCAAGTCTACCCAATCAAACGTGTTCAACGTCCTTGGGACCCCAGCCCGGCAGTCCGCATACACCAATCAACGCCAGCTTCGAAGAGAGGATTTTAATTTCACTCGACCAAGTCATCGCTTGGCGGCCTCCTATCCTCTTCCATCCACACCCCGGGCACTCAACTAATGCACATCGCGGGAGTCGGTGTGCTGGCATGCGCAACACGTGGCCCAGCCATCGGAGGCTGGTGCGTGATAGAATGGTACTGAGGGGTTCACTCGCTCTTTCTGCACCGAATACAGTACGCCGAACACGGTCATTGCTCACACGGTGCTCCCACCAGAGATGTGTTAAGCTTCGAAGGCAGCGATTGTCGAATGTGGCTAGCCTATTTGTCGTCGAATAGTATATGTCGATGACTTCTTGTGCTGAGGACGCTTCTGCAAATGCGCACATTAAACAACACTTAGGGATACGGGCACAAGCTCATAATCCCAGACCTGGAGTGGATAGCTCACTGTGTATGCTTCGAGCGTGGAATGATTCAGATTCAGATGAACTGGAACGATAGGAAAATCCCTTGAGTGTTCCTTCTTGAGCAAATCGTTGAGCCAGGAAATGATAAGGTGCTAGTTCTTGATAGATCTAAAACGAAACACCCGAAACACAGCCTGATCAACCAATTACTGCCCACGTTCCCTTCACTAGCAGTCCCCGCTGTGTAGGTTACGGGAAGTAAGAAAGAAGTAGAAAGTAAATGGAAGATAATGGGGAATGAAAGTCATTAAAATGAAGGATAACACCAGAGTGAAGAGAATGACAGAATAAGAACTAAAAGTTTGAAGATGGATATGGTCAGGAGAAGGGAAAGGTTTCGTGTTACCACCCAAGAGCGTCTAACTGACGCTCGAAACCCTTAACCGTAGGTTCACTGACTACACTTTCTGGAAGCGAGTTCCAGCGCTCAATAACTCTACGCGATAACCGAGTTTCCGCCCTGATCCCGTCAGAACGCGGCTTGTGTACCTACATGTGATAATCGCGAAGACAAGGCAACCTAGCTGGGCTAAATAGCCAGCTCAAGTCCGGTCCAACCTTCCCTGTTAAAATGCGGTAAGTAAGGAGTAGGTCTCCTCGAAGCCGTCGGTAGTGCATTGAATGCATACCCAAGCTAAGTAGACGCTCGGGGTACGATTGCCCCCGTAACCCCTCGATCAATTTGGTACCTACTCTCAAAACCCTCTCGAGCTCCATTTTGTCCCGAACAAGGCAGAGCGAGCAAGCCTGGACGCAGTATTCCAGATGAGGCCGGACGAAAGCTGAGAACAGCTTCACAAATATGTCGGCAGTTAAGACCCCGAAAGAACGGCGTATTAACCACAACATTCTGAAACCCCTACTAGCGGCCTTCTTCCAGTTGTCACCAGAATGCAAAGATGAGGAATGGATGACGCCTAGGTCTACCTGGTTGGAGACAAGGGGGAGTTCGACTCCACCGAGTACGTAGCTCAAAGGGGGGAAAGTTGCTCCTATACGAAGGACGGAACACAGCCTGATTTATAAGCAGTAGCCACAAAGTAGTCTTGTCCCAGAGTCTGATGAAATATTTAAACGGATTGCCCGAGATACAATCGGTGTCGGAATTCAATAAAATGCCCAAGCACCATTTCGAAGCATTAGAAATTGCATCGCATCTGAGTGGGGGATGTCGCACAACTGAACTATCTTGACAATGCGCGGTAACAAATGGGGTTGTTCCACATGTGACCAGTGCTATATAGATGAATTAACACACCCATATATTCCTGCTCTCTACTTTCAGTATTCATTGTGCATGCCATTTCACGCTGCCCTAGTTTTGGTCTACTTGGTCAGCGCTCACTACCTCGACACAATTGTGTTACGCGCTATCAAACTTTCGGTTTTCCGCTCTGCACGAGTTCCCGGGCGCACTAAATTCACTTGATCTCTTCTACACCACGCACATACAACGAGCGTTTTCTCTGCCCTCTCGAACAACGTATCCCACCTTACGATGGTTAGATGCATCGGATTGTTTTGTAATCCACTTGTCAAGTTGGAGGCGCCCTTCGACCCGATGACGTCATTCATAAATCCCGTGCCTCGTCTGCTTGCTACGGGGGAATTTCGCCCACAGGGTGGTGATCAGGATATTTGTCTTGATCAACTACTTTTGGTAAATGTGTTCTCACTGGAGTCCGCGGTTTTTTCTTTAATGCCGTCTTCCATCCACCCACGGAGCGTTCTCTATTCTCTCCCCTAACTCTTGTGTAGACCAGGTAGTGCAACTACGGGTTATTGCTGAAATTTATTTTATGCGGAATAACCGTTCTGACTCCACAACCAGTGCACAGCGTTTTTCGTACGCACATGTTGTTCAGTCATGACGTGATTTTTGATTTTCTTTACCTGTGACCATCTATACTCCATATGGCGCGTTCAGCTTTTCACTATATTCGTCTTTCTGAGCTCTCCCTTTTTGATTCTCGCTTTACGTCGGCTGATATCGCGGTCGAGTTTATCATCGACCATTAACCGTTGGACCATTTTGTTCCGGTAGGTTAACTGCTGCGTTGTGAAATAACCCCCGTCCAACGGCACCCACTCCATGAGATTCTGTCTATAAACAATTGTGACCCGATTTTCGTAGCTTACTTCTGTCGATCCTTTGGCACTATGGACGGGGCACAGAATCGATACGTGGCCGGGGTTACCGTCAGGACAATCACGATTGCTATTATGAAAAAGGTTTTGTTAGTGTATTCGGGAAGTTGGGGCTCGGCTCGCTAATTCTTGCATTCGGCCGAATCGGCCACTTACATAGTGTACTTCGCCCGATGGTGGTCGCTACAAAAATGTATCCAGCATGCTTTGTATCAAGGAATAACACAAGAATAAGCTAATGTGTGTGTGTGTGTGTGGGTACGTATATGTGTAGCTCTGTTATCGCAATGCGAACGCGTACGTGACAATTTTTGTGTTTGGGTCGTTGCTTTGGTTTATAGATAAGCACATTGGCGTGTGCGTCACAAATTCGTGGTTGTGATATGTGTGATACATTTGTTTCGTTTTCACCGCAGCAAACACGTTTCCACTCTGTCATGTCAGCCGTGCTTTGGATGTATTTCCTGACTACCCTAATCTTTCATGGCTTTGCTACAGAGATTCCACGGGACTTCACTTTAAATACACTTTTATATACACCTTAATAACTTCATTTGCTCGGGACTACAATTACGATTTACGTTGGGTTTCGTTTTGTTGTGTTTCAAATCAGAGAAAACATTAGCTGTGGTATTCGATGATCACCTCAAAGCGATACATACATGAACGTAAACGCAGTTACATATGCTGGAGTCCCCAGTAACACGATAGGGTTTCTATGGCGCAATCAGGACCCCAAAGTAATCTTAACGATTGTATCCGTTTTTTTTCTACGCGCGACACTATACGATTCACTTTTAGCGTTAACGCTTTACTGATAACCAGCAGTTTCCGAGTCTGGTTATTTGATAACACCTTAAACGAATTCACTTGGTTGGGCTAGTGATGAATAGTCAGTTCCTTTTCTTCACACCTGGGCCACTTTTGTGAAATCTTTAGCCATCCGTTGAGCCAGCTGGCGGTCATTTCTACCTATGTGGGTCTCACCACAACCGCGAGCGAACTGATAGATAACGTGGGATACCGATTTGATTAACAAGTTGCTCTCACCATTCGTGTACTGTGGATAAGCTGTAGTTGAACGGTCGTGTAGGTGCGCGATAAAGTAGGCCTGATCTTGTGCTCAGTGTCTTTCGCAGCATGACCCCCCTAAGTACAGAGCATTCAGTTGCTACGACTTGTCGCCAGGATCACATTAAACAAAATAACGAGAAAAAACACAATGGCATCATAGCATATCGACGTTTCGCTAACAAGAGACCACTAACAGTCAGTATGCTGATAGGCGAGGTGACCTCCCCAGTGATGTGACCACCAGAAATGACCTTACTACCAAGGTAAGTGAACCGATCCGTCGCTTCCACCGACTGTTCGATGATAGCTTGAACCGGTGACGTATCGGTCCAGTCCTGCAACAACACCTTGCATTTTTTTGTGCAGGTTCGTCGCAGTTAGACACAGGCAGACAGCCACGGAACATCCAGGAAAGCGCTAGACGGCCGTTTCGTCCTATTGGGACTCGTCAGTAGCCCGCACCTGCCGAATCTTGCCGGATTCGAACTCACGACCTTACTCTTGTGAGTCAGCGACTAATGTCACTGAGCCATGGTCGCCCAGGAGACAGCTTCCCGTAGACGCTTGCCTGACCTCGGTAGTCACGATAGAGAGACTGTATAATGGAAAGGAATTTAGCCGGCACGCCCCTCATGGATAGGCTCCATCAGTGAAGTCGTCGAGGGCGGCCTTCAAGTCAATGAAAATCACCATAGTCTATCGTCTTTATGAGTGTTTCTGATCTAATACGTGACGAAACGTAACTACCTCGACCAAGATAAAACCCAGTCTGGCTTTCAATGATTCTCCTCTCACGATGACCAGTAGCTCGTGAGAAGTTCGCAAGTATTGAAAATATGTCCAATTCCTCCTTGATTTTCGCACTATGTCGGTTGACCAATTTTGAAGATAGATGCGACAATTGACAGTCGCCAGTCTGCAGGCACTTCTTCAATGTCCCAGATAATGCTGAATAGAACGGAAAGTCTAGTCAACAAAGTGTCACATCCGATTTTCGGTAAAGACTGAAGACCACCCGTTCTCCGGATGAGCTGGACCAGTACTCGGCTGCTCTCAGTGGCACCGTTTCTCTCCATCTCATGGGATTTCGTCACCCATCAACGCTCCGAGACATTTTTCAGACTTATTGTCAATCGTCGTTTCATGGAGTTCCGGACACGCCGAAACTCAGTGCACAAGGGAGCCTGTTTTATTGTTTCAGTCAAACTGATCTACGCCTCATAGATCCATTCACAGTTCGGATTCTCAAGTTGGGTGCACTTCAAGCGTCAAAAACATTCCTTATGACACACTCGAGACAATCACCGTCAGCGTTCGGCTCACCAACCTCATTCATCTATGGCAATTTGTGGGTCACTTCATCGTGATATTGTTAAACTATCGACTGCGAGTTTAATTTACAAATGAGAATCTTGGAACATTGGCACTTCATTGAAGTTGGAAGCGTGAGCACCAGGCGTGCGCATGCTCGGACTTCAACCACGTTTTCCGGCTTGATCAACAACAGTCTTGTACTAATCTCTGTCACGTATAGCTGACGGCGATATAGTCCAGGTCATAGAAGAATTCTCGAGTAACTAGTGACACCAAATCAGCGGTTAATATAAAATTGTGGTCGGCGCATAGCTGCATGGATCGATTACGAATGTGTGTTCGGCGTACATCGACCCTATATGGCGCACCCCCCCCCCCCCAAGTGTTGTTCAAAGTCTGTAAGGCAACCCTTGTTGGGTATCCATGCCATCAGCAATAATCGCGATGTCAGTATTCTTCGCTCTGTGCGAAGAAGTGGTAAGCGTTTATGATGGGAATGATTTTTGATCCCATACAAATTGCGCTCACCCCGGGGGGAGGGGCATAAACGGAGGGCATGAAAAGGCACTTTCTCTTCAGGTTCGAAGTGGAACCGCACACATGCAACTGTTCACCGGTATCATCCAGTCGAGTACATTGCTTTCAGCCTTTTTGCTGAGGGCAATACCGACACCGTAAATCCTTTCAGCCATTGACTCAGTATCGCCAAAGATGCGAGAAGTGTAACCATTTTCGGCCTATTCCGAACCAGAGAGCCGAAGAATCGACACAGCGCTGTTATCTTACGGACGTTAAAGGAACCAATGTAAAATGAGACCGTTGATTTGAAGGACAATCTAGCTGTATCAATGAGGTCAGCTGCGATCTCAGCGGCGGTTTCTTGCTCAGTAAAGAAAAAGTGAATGGTGAGTAGAACAAGAAAAAAACGAATGTTCACTACGGTTTTACAATCACGTACGTCGTCTCTCTAAGCTCTCTAACCGCCGCGTATTGTTCTGCTTTCCAAGGACACCTTTAAACTTTTGCCACTTTCGAAACCTGATTTTAGATACCCACTAATTTTACTCGAAAACAGCCTACCTCGTCCGCTTGGTGAAACGTCGCTAATCTGGTTATGCAGATGTTCAGTTAATTTGCGTACCGAGCTTGTCAGATCATTTTTCAAGAATAGTCAGTGTTTAATTCCCAGTGAAAGAACTTCCAGCTGTTCCAAGTTGATGGTAGACTGTACACATGTTTCGTTCTAATGGTGGGGATGACTCATGGACTGTGAGTACGGTGACCACATTGCCTTTATCTGTGACCGCTTTCAAACGTGCCAAGCAGCACTACACACGTTAGCACTGGTGGTCAGTCGTTTCGGACTATGCTTTGCACCCTCAAAGTGTAAAGTCCTCCCCCAAGATTGGCAGCGACCCACTCCTTCGCTGACCCTTGATGAGGATCAGCTAGAAGTCGTCAAGAACTTCAACTATGTAGGCAGGTATATCAGTGCCAGAGGAACGGAAGATAAGATCACGAACTGAATAGTAAATGCTCGAAGCGCTTTTGCCAATTTCTACCATTTGTGAGGTGGGCGCGATATCACTCTTGCCGTGAAGAGTAGCCGTTCGTTCAACCCTACTGTATTGTTACGAAACCTGGTCCATCAAGCCGATAGATGTAAAGTGACTAGTCACGTTCGACCATCGCTGCCTTCGCAGCTTAGCTCATGTCTCGTGGGAGCACCGCGTGAGCAATGACCATATTCGGCCTCCTTTATTTAGTGCAGGAATAGCGCGTTATCCGTTCAGCGCCATTATATCATGCACCAGGCTCCGTTGACTGGGCCACGCGTTGCGCATGCCAGCTTATCAACTCCCCCAATGTGCATAGTTTGCGCACCGGGGGTTCGGTAGGAAGAGGAGGAGGGGAGGCCAAGCGATGACTTGGTCGAGAGAAATGGATCCCTCACTTCGAACTTGGCGTCGGCTGGTGCATCCCGACTGCCTGGCTGGAGACCGAAGGATCACGAACATGTTTTCTTGGATACACTGGTTGACACAGTGAGGAGGCGACCTCAATATAGCTTGTGTTGTGTTTTTTTATCTCTCCCTATCCTGCTTATTTTCACTCTCCAACCACGATCTCTCTCTGGACGCATAATATGTGTTACTAAACAGTCACGCATTCTATACTTTTCAGTACCTTGCTTTTTCGTATGTCTTATCTTTTTTGTATTTCGACACAATAGTCGATTTGTGTTTGTTATCTTCAGGTAATGCATTATGATAATGGTGACGGTGGTGGTGGTGGTGATGATGATGATGACGATGACGACGGCGATGATGATGATGATGGATTATTATTATTATTATTATTATTATTTTTGGGACGGGAATGGCAATCTTTTTAACGAGGACCCTTGCACGCTGCACAGTGCCTTAACTCTTGTACGATGCAAAATTTCAGCTGAAAGCGCTTTACATTTAAAACGGCAAGCCAAAGACACACGTTACACATTCACGCGAATCGCTTTTGCCTCGCGGAGAATTTATCTTCCCCAATCAAGGCAAGTATCTGTGTGTGCTGTCGCAATCCTGGCCAGGTTTGGTGTGGCCTTTGAGTAACATTTCTTAGCATGGTTTTACTAAGCCGGACTGGATGCGTTCTTCTTATGCCTGAATTCGTAAACGTTCCACAGCCTTTGTATATATCAGAATTCTGTCTTTTAAGCAAAACATTCCGATCCGATTTTATGCCCCGGCCTCTTCACCGGCCAACTGTGTCAAACTATCATCACCTTCCTGTTTACTGTCATTACTGTGAACGATTGTATTCCGTTGCGTGCAGATCGTGCCGAACGGTCTATCTTGATCATGTGCCTTGTACTTAAGCCTGCTACAGTCAACTGTGGGATCTTCCTCTGTCGCTATTCATCATCTCTTTCAAATGTGACCCATATCAATTCCTAGCCTTTCTTTTGCTTAAAATCTACTTTATTAACGCAAAAGTTTCCCGATCGGCATACAATTATACTTAGCATGCCTTCCACATTTGTTTGCCTCGTACATTCCTATTCAAATACTAACTGTGCTTGATGTTAACCTTCAGTGTCTGCTTGCTGTACGCCCTCGGCGTGAAAGTCGAACACAATTGACCTGAGTAGCAATACCCGCTGATCACTACTTGTAATGTTTTTCTGAACCCACGGACTAATCTGTCACAGACGCTCTCGGCTTATGTATACGAATCGCTCAGAATTCGTCGAAACTATCGCGATTCTGTTCTTCTGCATTTGTAATACCTAGGAATTTCTTGTTTCCACACTTTGGAAAACGTTACCGTCCAGCTGACTTATGCTCAGCAACGTGTCTCTTTCTTGCAAGCTCGCTGCGTAACCATTTACACTTCGTACTATTTGAAATAATACAGGCGCAACATTTCTCACACCCCGTAACCTTTTTGTACACCTGAGTGTTTTGTTTAGGACACTAATCGCGTTGCTTGTGCATCAAGTTTGGTCTATCAGCAGCATCTTCTTACATTGGCAATATCCTCATAATGTTTGTCCCTGTTTATCGCCAACTTGACATCCTCAACCTCATTCTGTTTTCTGACACTTGGTTCACTTTTGTTTTTCGCCAGATTCGCATAACACAATCCAAAGTTCCAACGGTTTTTTTCTGTTCACTAACCCCGGCGCCGTTTTACACACTTTTGTTCCGTGTATGCGGATATACATTCCGTCGCATTCTTCGTTGCAGGCTGTTTCTATTCTCATCTGCTCCACTTGCCTGGATCCGATTTGCTCTTGATCAGTCTCAACGGGCTTGTCTGGTACACTGGCAATCCACATGCTGACGACTCATTGCCGGATCCACTCGATCAATTCAGGTGGCTTGAGCAGTCTTTTCAGTGGGCTCGCGAAGCCGGTATCAAAGTGAGTTCGCAATGGCGCATCTCACCTGACCGGTTCTCTTGCATGTCCAGTGTACATGATTCCTCATTTGCTCTAACATAGATTTGAACATCTGGTGAAGAGCGGTCTTCATCCAGCTCCCTTACGCTTCCAATTGTAATGATCTCATATTTCCTTTTCTTCGTGGCAATAAGCTGCAGTCTCTCATAAACTACCTGCTCCACTCTGACTGTAAGTGAAAATCACGCATCTAGGTCATCCATCATCAAGTATCTCGGTATCGTTTTGTACCAAAGCCACTCTTAGTCCGCGCAACTTTGTGGAACCTCTCATGAAACTTTCTTTTCATGCTCTCAGGCTTAAGGTGCTTTAAACTCCCCCATATTATTTAGCTTTTTGACTCTTCATACGTTATCCCCATTAGACACCTTACTCCTCTGTCATTTACCCTCGACTATCCTTTATTGGTAGCATCGTAAAGGCACATTACTAGATGCAGCGATTTGTTTAAAGGTTAGCTGATTGATTTACTCATTTCTAGCTACCTTGATGCTTGGAAGCTTCTTTTCTAAACTCCACCGCAAGTGATCTATCAAAAATACTCTTCCTCTCTCACGAGTTCAAAATTCAGGGTTCAATTCTCCCGCACTTTCTCGTATTGTGACACAATCTTAACTGATCTGTTATGTTTGCTTGGTTGCTCCAACGAAAGTTATGAAGATGCTGCGCGAGCGCTAATTGGAGTGACAGTAGGGTATATGTTTTCATTTTTATATACTCTTTTCTTGATATTGTCTTCTTGTATAACCGCAATGATAGTGTCAACGCTGAAAATGAACATATCTGGTTTTCAGAAATAAGCAAATGCAAGGAAGAATATTCTTCTCGATAATTCTCACCAAGCGTGTACAGTTATGAAGCAAAACTTTTGGAGATAGTAAAGCCCATAGAGGCCTGTACAGAGAGCAACCAACTCATTACTTGGGCAATATGAAGACTAATTCAGTGACTTGATCAATCAGATTGTCCCATTAGGAAGCAAGTGATCAAGGAAAGTCAAGTTCAAGGCTAAGGCAATTCCAGAGCCTGTAGCGGTGTGCGTTGTTTGCACAGCTCTGGTCTTAGAACCTGGATAGCAATGGCTTCAGAAATGCTCAACAAATGTTTCTTAAGCTGTTTTGGGTAGCGTTTACGGATGGTAAATACTTTAAACGACTGGTTCATCTGGACTTGGTGTCCAGTGTCGAGCAAGTGTTGTAATACGGAACTGTTGATGGATTTTACCGTGCCTTTTCGTAGTGACGCAGGACAATGCTCAGCGATTCTTTTGGACAAACACTTGGCCGTATGTCCAAGATACCTAGCGCCACAGGTGCAGGTGAACTGATATAGGACAAACGATTCTGACCGAACCGGAAGTTTATAATTTAATCGCTGCAGCATCAGTGGTCTTGTTTCGGCAAGTAGTTTTAGAGTGGCGGTTGGAAATGTCTTGGTCACTGCGGTCGAGATTTTTCTATTCAACAGTTCGACCGTGACGTCACCTTTAAAGGGAACTGTAAGGAATACATCCTTTTTGCGTACCGTAGCGACAAATTTGACAGTCTCAAGCTGTTTGGACTGCTTTTTCATGAAAGGTACGGGGTATCCATTTCCTTGCAACTTGTTAAAAATGAGCTGGGTTTCGCTTTCCAGCGTCTCTGGACTGCAGATTGCTCTGGCATGATAGTATATGCCACGCAGTAAATTCCTCTTGTATCTCAGCGGTACAAAACTAACAAAGTGGGTGTATTGACCTACTCACGTCGCTTTGCGAAAAACACTCATTTTGATCGTCCCGTTTTCATGCCGATGCAATAGAACGTCTAAGAACGCCAAGCAGCCATCTTGCTTATCCTCACTGGTGAATTTTAATGATGGATGCACCCTCTTAAACTGATGTAATAGGGTTAGGTAATCGATGGAAGAGTCACAGACAATGAAAGTGTCGTCCATGTAACAGTAGTATAAATCAATTGAACATACGACCAGGTGTTTGTCCAAAAGAATTTCTGAACACTGTCCTGCGTCACTACGAAAAGGCAAGGTAAAATCCATCAACAGTTCCGTATTACAACACTTGCTCGACACTGGACACCAAGTCCAGATGAACCAGTCGTTTCGAGTCGTTTATACTATCCCTAAACGATACCCAAAACAGCTTAAGAAACATTGGTTGAGCATTTCTGAAGCCATTGCTATCAAGGTTCTAAGACCAGAGCTGTGCAAACAACGCACACCGCTACAGGCTCTGAAATTGCCTTGGCCTTGAACTTGACCTTCCTTGATCACCTGCTTCCTAATGCGACAATCCGTTTGATCAAACCATTGATTTAGTTTTCATATTGCCTAGTTAATGAGTTGGTTGCTCTCTGTACAGGCCTCTACGGGCTTTATTCTCTCCAAACGCCTTGCTTCATAATTAAACACGCCTGATGAGAATTATCGAGAAGAACATTCTTCGCGCATTTGCTTATTTCTGACTCAAATGGGGAGTATTTATGAATATCTGGTTTTCCAAATAATTTGGAACACTGGTAGCCCGGGTTGGTTGTTTACCTGTTGATCGCTTCTCTGAGTTTGCTGAAGTGGTTGCATACGTTTCGCCGCCATGCGAGATGTCATTCTCAGTGCGGTGATATGCAGTGTACAATCCTGCTTGTTGAATCGTCAGTCCGTGCTCAACGAGCACGTGACTTTTGAAAGTGGCAATTTCGATTGGCGCCTCGTGATCTCTGCGCATTCTCTTCCGCGGCTGAACCACATCTTTCTATTCGCCAGCGATCTTTCTTTCTGAGCTGTTGATACACGGGATCTGTTACGGAGAGAAAGCTTTGAGTCGGTGATCAGGCCGAGAGCAGTGACACAAGAGTGGATCGCTCTACATTTGGAGATCGAACTCTAGTGGAGCTCAAAAGCCGAATCTATCTGTGTGGTGGCTGAACCACGTAACCAACGCTGAAGTCAGACAGCCTGTCTTGGGTGGAGACAGCCACTCCCTCCAGGCCGTGGTCACGTTACGCCAACCACGATGGCTCGGACACGTACTGCGTATGTCCACTCAACGTCTTCCGCATCGTGCCTTGTTCGCAGTCACTAGACAGGGCTGGAGGAGGCGGTGTGGTGGATAGCCCACAACTTGGAGAAATACAATGAAAAAGCTGACGAAACAGCTGGCCACGGTTGGTTCCTCCCGACTCTCTGGATGAGGTCCCAAGAATGCTGAGTGCAGTTGGTTGGAAACGTTGAAAGTCATGGCTCTAAACCGAACTCAGTGGCAGATGTGTATCTCTACTTGTTGTGCTGATTCCCCTTCCCTCCTCCAATAAAACTACACAAAAACTGTGAGTGGAAAAATGGACAAAAATTGTTTGTTATCTTCTTTTACTCTCACCCTGTTTTCCTATTCCACCATGGTTCTGATGACACAATACCTGTACACAAATTGTGATATATATATATATATATATATGTATGATTGGCGGCATCCGGTTTCAGATTCGTCTGTCACTGTGGTCAGCCACAGGACGCTTGTGCCTACAGAGGGACCGTGGATGGCTTGCGCTGTACCACCCACAGCTCCAACCACACACACTATATCCAGTGTAAACCCGAAGGAATAAGACCAGGAGGCATGCGGATGGGAGCCACGTTTCATCAACGGAGCCGGCCCACACTCCTTCAGTAGCAAACACAAGCACGCTGCATTTGGGGAATCAAACGTACACAAGGCGGTAGTTGGACCGTAGTCCGCTCCACACTGAGTACATGGAACCATTCTTCGAGCCTAGCATGGCCACAAGGACCGTGCACCCCGTCCCCTCCAGCAACGGCCAACTGTCACCTGGAGCCAGTATGGACGAGGTAGTGGGTAATAGACAGGTAGGCACATTGTCAACATCCACATCAAGCGCAGTTGCACCAGCGATATCAAGCAACAACCAATCACTTAAAACAACAAGATGAAATGAAATAAATCCAATAACGCATACAGATACGGTGGCATAACTCTTTGTTAAATTAGCCTAAGAAGTAAGTTAGCTAGCAACGAATCTGCGATAAGGAAAAAATGTACACAAGTTACTTAAAACTGCTACAAACACCAAAAAGTTACCGAGGATAAGCGAACTTATCGTAAGCAATGTGGTCAGTTAATTGAAGATTATTCAAGTAAGCAGAACAAACCAAATAAAGTAGAATGAAATTTATCCAGCTTAAAATGACCTAGTTTAAGTGTAAATTGGTTTAGCCCAACTGCGATGAAGAAGCATCAAGAATGCAACATCAGCCTCAGCATGGGGCACAATCAATCAATTATAAATACGCACAAGTATAACTACATGTTTTCCACCTATATCAAGTCAACGAGACTAGCAACTTGCATAACTAGTGGGAAGCTAGACATTCTGACTCATAACCCGAGTTACGCGATTCCCTTGAACTAATCACTGCCTTTGAACAAGCAAACCTGTCTCAACACAGCGGTTCAGGCTGCTACAGTGAGCCACGGACATCCACCCATGAAAGATTCACTCGGATTTTCGATCCGTTTAATTTACCCCACAACATGAAATCCAGTCGGCGTATTTTCACCGGCAACTTATTTCTCGTCCTATTTTTTGAAAACTCCAACAACTGTTCTACTGATACAGAATCGCTTGTGTTTACTTGGAAATAATTTGGAACACTGGTAGTTCGGGTTGATTGTTTACCTGTTGATCGCTTTTCCGAGTTTGATGAAGTGTTTGCATACGTTTCGCCGCCATGCGAGATGGCATTCTCATTGCGGTGATATGCAGGGTACAATCGTGCTTGTTGAATCGTCAGTCAGTGCTCAACGCGCAGGTGACTTTTGAAAGTGGCAATTTCGATTTGCGCCTCGTGATCTCTGCGCATTCTCTTCCGCGGCTGAACCACATCTTTCTATTCGCCAGCGATCTTTCTTTCTGAGCTGTTGATACACGGGATCTGTTACGGAGAGAAAGCTTTGAGTCGGTGATCAGGCCGAGAGCAGTGGCACAAGAGTGGATCGCTCTACATTTGGAGATCGAACTCGAGTAGAACTCAAAAGGCGAATCTATCTGTGTGGTGGCTGAACCACGTAACCAGCGCTGAAGTCAGACAGCGTGTCCTGGGTGGAGACAGCCACTCCCTCGAAGCGCTTGTCTCGATGCGTCAACCACGATGGCTCGAATACGTATTGCGTATGTCCGCTCAACGTCTTCCGCATCGTGTCTTGTTCACAGTCGCTGGACAAAGTTGGAGGAGGCGGTGTGGTGGACAGCCCACAACTTGGAGAAAAAGGATGAAAAAGCAGACGAAACGGCTGCCCACGGTTGGTTCCTCCCGACTACCTGGATGGAGTCCCAAGAATGGTGAGTGCAGTTAGTTGGAAACGTTGGAAGTCATGGCTCTAAACGGAACTCAGTGGCAGGCGTGTATCTCTACTTGTTGTGCTGATTCTCCTTCCTTCCTCCAATAAAAACTTAAAAACTGTGATTGGAAAAATGGTCAAAAATTGTTTGTTCTCTTCTTTTACTCTAACTCTGTGTTCCTATTCCACCATGGTTCCGATGCCACAGTATCTGTACACAAATTATGATATATATGTGGTTGGCGACATCCGGTTTCGAATTTGCCTGTCACTGTGGCCAGTCACAGGACGCATGCGCCTACAGAAGGACCATGGATGGCTTGCGCTGCACCACCCACAGCTCCATCCACACACCCCATATCCAGTGTAAATCCGAAGGAATAAGACCGGGAGGCATGCGGATGGGAGCCACGTTTCATCAACGGAGCCGGCCCACACTCTTCACAGGCAAATACAATCACGCTGTATTTGGGGAATCAATCGCACACAAGGCAGTGGCTGGACCGTAGTCCGCTCCACACTGAGTGCATGGAACCACTCTTCGAGCCTAGCACGACCACAAGGATCGTGCACTCCGTCCCCTCCAGCAACGACCAACTGTCTCCTGGATCCAGATGAACGAGGTAGTGGGTAATAGACAGGTAGACACCTTGTCAACATGCACATCAAGCGTAGCCACACCGGGGATATCAAGCAACAGCCAATCACTTGAAACGACAAGCTGAAATAAAATAAATCCAATAATGCATACAGATACGGTGGCACAACTCTTCGCTAAATTAGCTTATGAATTAAGTTGGTTAGCAACGAATCCGCGATAAGGAAAAATGTCCACAATTTACTTAAAAATGGTACAAACGCAACAAAGTTACCGACGATAAGCGAAATTATCGTAAGCAATGTGGCCAGTTAATAGATGATTATTCAGGTAAGCAGAACAAAACAAATAAAGTGGAATGAAATTTATGCAGCATAAAGAGACCTAGTTTAAGTGTACGTTAGTTTAGCCCAGCTGCGGTGAAGATGCATCAAGAATGCAATATCAGCCTCAGCATGGGGCACAGTCAATCAGTTCTAAATATGCACAAGCATAACTACATGTTTTCCGCCTATATCAAGTTAGCGGGACTAGGAACTTGCATAACTAGTGGGAAGCTAGACATTCTGACTCATAACCCGAGTTGCGCGATTTCCTTGTACTAATCACTACATTTGAACAAGCAAACCTGTCTCAACACAGCGGCTCAGGCTGCTACAGTGAGCCACCGATATCCACCCATTAAGGATTCACTCGGATTTTCGATCCGTGTAATTTACCCCACCACATGAAATCCAGTCGGCGTATTTTCACCGGCAACTTATTTCCCTTTCCTATTTTTTGAAAGCTCTCCAACAACTGTTCTACTGATACAGAATCGCTTGTGTTTACACGTCATGCTCTGCGCTTGACAGCAAACAAATTGCTGACCCGACGTGCGCTGTCACTTTGCATCGCGGACACCACGGTGCAGTTTATTGGCATCTATTTTTGTTCCAATGTCCATCCAGTGGACATATTTGATCTTACAAGCAAAGCACTGTTGTGTCGTAGCTATTTCATTCCCATTTCACGAACTGTGATTTCCGGATTGTGTGAACCTAGCTGCCGTTGACATCTCAGATATATATCTGCCTTATGTGGTTTTTCGAGTAAAGTCACTGCTTAAATTAGATACCCTGCTACCACCAATGTAGGGGAATATTGACATCATTGGGCAAACCAGCAGCTGCTACACATTTACTCTTATGCTCTGCATACGTGACAGCCTGCCAGTCAACCGCGTCGCACCATCCATTCCGAAGACATTACTTCAATAGTCTTTTTAAATCTCCCGTCATACTGTTTGCCAGCATTGATGACAGCTCTCGGCACGTTTTGCTGTGTTCCTAATAACTTGATGTTCCAAGAATTGTTGTCTAATGGAGTACGTTCTAATGAACTATCACATGCGAACTGCCGCACACCTAGGACGGCAGCGAATCTATCCCTGGAGCGAAGTGCTAACGCTCCGGTAAACTCACCTTCAACGCCTACGATTTCTACAGTTGACACTAAAGCTGTAATTTGCAATAAGCAAATTGGTAATAACAAATAGAAACTGCAAATACCAAAGAAATCAAGAACAATGTCCAGCGACCTGAGGCGCTGCAGCCTCATGGTATTTCACGCATCTGAATCCTGTGATTCCAATCCTCAGGTGCGCTGTGAACATGACGTCGAGTTTTTGCAAACGCTGATTGAAGGACTGCTCAACCTGGATGAGGGCGGGCTCAAAGTGAAACAGATCTCTCGTCTAGGAAAGAGAACCGAGGGCAAAGGTTGTCCTGTGAGGGTGACTTTTGTTGAAGAGGCAAGTCCTAAGTTAATATTGTCCCGCCTTAATAGGCTGAAAGGTCTAAAGATCCACGTGCGCGCTGACTTAGACCCAGCAGACAGAGAGAAACTCAAGTCTGCGATGATTGAACTAAAGCGACGCACGGACGATAGAGAAACAAATCTCCGTATTGTAAATTTTCGGGTAGTCACCCGGATTCCTCCGCGAATCCGGATCAACAGGTTTCTGATACTTCAGGCGCGCCCAGCGGTTCCTACCGCGGCCCGCGCGTACCCTTTACTAACATCTGCAGTCTGATGAACAAACGCGATGAGCTGTGCTACTTCGTACCCTCTCAACGTCCAGACGTATTAGGCCTTGCTGAGACATGGTTAAACTCCGGCATAACCGCCCAAGAAGTGGAAATCAGCGGCTACTCGTGCTTCCACTGTGATAGGCCATCATATGATCGCGGTGCTGTTCTGCTTTACATAAGGACTGTGGGGGACCAGTATCTACCGAAGCGCTGATGGTCTATGTGAGCAGTTATGGTGCTCGATTCACCACAGACGCTGCGAGATGCTCGTGGTCGTGGTGTAACGCAGTCCACTGAGTCGATGCTTGGGCTGGTTGGCACGTGTCCGCAGCTACATGAGTCGTTCGCTGTTCCTACTCATGGCGATTTCAACTCACCCTGAATACAGTGATCACAGGCTGAACTTCTCCCCAGCCATTGTGAAGTTGAGAGGATGTTTGCGGAGTTGATATTTGAAACTGGGGCCACACAACACATCAGCCAACTGATGCGCATAACTGCGCGCGACTCCATCGTGCTTAGACCTGCTTTCGACCAACTGTGAGCAATGTGTGCATGTCATTCAAGCCTTGGAGCCCCTGAGAGCGAGTAATCAATCGATGATCATAGCCAGCTTGGAACTGCCGCTTCCGTATTTTCCCCCGCTGGAGCCAGCCTCCAACTATTGGAAGGAGGACTTTAATGGCCTCACTCGAGCAACGAGCCAGATGGACTGGTCGTTACCAGAGGATTCGTCTGTTGAAACCTGCTAGACTATTATTAAAGTGGGAGTGAAATTGTTGTGCGCCTGATTTGTACCCCTCAATTATCGGAACGTTGGACCAGTCAAGCCACATTGGTTCGACAAAAAGTACAGCAAACTGGCCTGACGACGACGCAGACTATGGAACAAATTCGTGTCATCTGGCTCTGATAAGGACTACAAGGCGTACAAGGTACAACGAAATCGCTGCAACAACGCGAAAACAGGAAAGCGCAGAAGCTTCGAAGAGGAACTTGCAACCGCCGCACAAACTGCTCCCAAGAGAATCTTCGCATACGTGAAGCGGCGCCTGAGACCTGCAAGCAATGTGCCAGCGTTGGAAGGCTCAGATATTACAGCCCCTAAATCCGAGCACAGATGGTGCGTCCGCATTGGCGGCGCACTTCGCTTCCGTATTTGCAAGTGACCAGGTGTCTGTAACGAGTTCGACGAGTACCGCTCCCGCTTAACTAGACAGCCTGGATTGCTGCATTGAAGATGTATGCGAGCTTCTGGCAAGTCTTGACGGGACTTAGCCTGCCGGTCCAGATGGAATCCACCCACTAATCCTCAAGTCCCTATCGGCCATCATCTCACCTTCTGTAACTGAGCTGTTCAACAGGTCACTATCCACTGGACTATTACTGGGCGACTGGAAATGCTCAGTCCTAAAGGCAATACCGAAAGATGGTAACCCAAACAAAGTGGATACCTACCGGCCGATCTGCCTGATCGCTGTTTTGGCAAACACGCTTGAGAATATCGTGGAGAACAGTCTTCCGCAGATTTTCGAGTCGAAAGCCTCTTGATGCCCGCATTGCATGGTTTCGTGAAAAGTCGCTCGTGCATCACCAACCTGCTGTTGACGAAGCATGAATGGTTACAAGCGCTGAACGAAGGCCAATCGGTCGACGTCATTTACATTGACTTCAGTAAGGGTTTTTGACAAATTGAATCGTGTAGTGCTCTTCGACAGGCTGAGGGTGTGCGGTGTTGGTGGCTCGCTGCACCAATGGATCAGGAATTCTCTTGTTGATCGAAAGTGGAGGGTCTAGGTGGACAACCCTTTCACCGACGGGTGGTCATCGATGCTTTCCCTTCCATTGTGAGTGCACCGATCCAATGGCTCTACTGTTGGCAACTTTGCAACTTGCCCCCACTCCTCTGGGCGCCCGACCACGAGTAGGTTTGCAGTAAACGTTGAAGTTCGATTCCTCAACCCAAGCGGAGATCATACCATCGCTCTCAATTTGGCGAAACTGCTGAACGAATTCCCTGCGTATCCCTTTGGTTCACTCATTGTCCATTCCCTCGGCAAACTGATAGATGTTCTTCATAGTTATCAATCGACCATCTAGGTGTAGTACGATTGTTGACTTCGAAATGTCCTTGTCCATTTTTGCTCGCACTCGTACTCGCATTTCTCGTAGCGTAAGACTTGAGTCCCTTGCGATCCACTCCAGGATGTCATCTACGTCTTCCTCCGGCAGAATCCGCTTACGACCGCTCGCCTGTGTAGTACTCGGCTCTTAAGCAAGAACACGACAAATCCAAGAGTAGGTTGTTTGATATTTGACGTTGTTCACAGTTGCCACCAGCTGCCAGTCATCACCGTTAACGAAATCGCCTAAAACTCGGTCACGATTGTCTGATGAACTACTCTGTCGAACGCGAGAAGGCATGAGATCGCACTGTTAAAGTGGAACAAAGCCGCGGGACCAGATGCTCTTCCTCTAGCCCTCTTCAAATTCGGGGTCCTGCTCTTGTGGATGATTTATAGGAGTTATTAGTGAAACTGTAGGAGTAGGAAACTGTCCCAATCGACTGGAGCCACTCCGTCATAGTCCCAATTTTCAAGGGAGGCTGACGATCGGAATGCGGCAGCCAAAGAGGAATCAGTCTGATCTCCATCGCCTCCAAATTGCTTGCCTCTGTCATCCTTCACAGACTGGTTGGCGCTCGTGAAATTCATATTCGTGAAGAGCAAGCCGGATATCGTCGAGGTCGTGGCTGCACAGACCACATCTTCACTTAGCGTCAGTTGTTGGAGCACCGTCACCGATATTGGCGACTCACCGTTGTCGTGTTCCTCGATATCAAAGGTGCATTTGATTCGCTGGATAGACGTGCACTTTGGGACTGTCTATTCAGGAAAGGTGTACCTGAGAAATATGTAAATGTTATCCCAGCATTATACGCGCGTAGCACGGGCAGAGTGAGGGCTTACGACAAGCTGTCGTCGCCCTTTAATATCTCCAGCGGTGTGAGACAAGGATGTCCGCTGTCACCTTTCCTCTTCAACTTCGCTATTGACGAAGTCATGGAAATGGCGTTCACAGGACACGACTTAGAAGGTGTGAATCTGCTCCCAGGAGAACGACTTCTTGACTTGGATTATGCTGACGATATTCCCCTCATCTGTGACAGCTCCCAGACGTGCCAAGCAGCACTGGACGGATTAGCGCTGGCTGTCAGCCGTTTCGGGCTATGCTTTTCATCCTCGAAATGCAAAGCTTTCCTTCAAGATTGGCCTGGACCCCCTCCTACACTGATACTTGGTGGGGATCAGCTACAAGTTGTTCAGATATGTAACTACTTAGGAAGTCGTATCAGCGCCCTTGGAATGGAAGGTGAGATCATGATCCGTATAGCAAACGCTCGGGGTGCTTTTAATTGCCTTTGCCACCTATGACGCTGGCGCGACATCACTCTCCCCCTGAAGGGTAGAGTGTACAATGCAGCGGTACGTTCGACCCTATTGTGCGGTTGCGAAACCTGGCCCCTTAGATCAACGGACATGAAGAGGCTAGTTGCGTTCGACCATCGGTGCCTTCGCAGTTTGGCTCACATCTGGTGGGAACACCGTGTGAGCAATGAAAGGATTTGATGCCTTGTTTAGGGCGCAGGAAACGGAAATGAACCGCTCAGCACGGTTATTTCACGTGCCATGCTCCGATGGCTCGGCCACGTGTTTCGCATGCCAGCTCACCGACTTCCGCGACTTGCGTTATTTGCGCGCCGGTGGGTGTGGATAGAAGAAGAGGAGAGGGGACCAAGCGATGACTTGGTCGAGAGGAATGAAGGCCCTCATTTCGGAGCTGGCCTCAGTTGGAGCGTCTCGGCTCCCCTGCTTGGGGTCCGAAAGACGATGAACACGTTTGGCTGGATACACTTGTTGATATGGCCAGGAGCCGACCTCAGTGGCTTTTATGCTGCGGGTTTCTTTGTCCCTCCTCCTCTAACCACGATCTTAATCTTTTGTTGGGGTAATATGACTTCTCTGGGGCACAATGGCCGGCTGTTAGCTTTCCCGAACGATGTCCATCCGTTACTGGTGACTCAGCCGGCGTGCCACTGTTTCACATTTTTTCATCTGTATTGCAACGCAATAGCTGATATGTCTTCCACCTGCAGTTAACGTGTATACTGATGGTTAATGACATTGTAGTAGTCTAGAGCACTCATCTTTGGCTTCCGATCTCTTGGTCACTTTTCCTATCCGATGGCTGGTATTTGACGGCGACCCTATCTTCCTCCGCATCAAGCCCCTTCGTTTTTCGGGCTTGTTTTTACGTTTCCTTTGGCTTTTCTTCACCTTTCCGTAGTAAGCCACCTCACACATTGCCGATGCCATTACTAAGAAGCATGTGTGAATGACCATGTTTTCTTCTGACTCGGCGTGTATTCTCTTGGTTGAAATCGTCAATTATTTCAATTAGCAACTTTGGCATTTTCTTGGTCTTGTTCTCTGTGTTCTTTTACCTCACCTTCTCCATGGTCTTAACTCATTACCATTTTGTTACTTGTCAACGCAACTTAACCGGACCATTATAAGCTTGAATGTCACGGTAATCGGCAGCTTTTGGCAACTGTTGCCTTCAGGATACACGCATCTACTCCGAGCGCTTTCGCGCCACTCTAAGCGCCGTCGACCACTGACATATGACGCATTGTTGCTACGCCCGGTGATCCGGTCGATGAGAGGTGCTCTCTCTCTAGCCGCCGTAGATCTCATGTGGTGCTTTATTTTCCAGCATTTAACGAGATTAGGCGGGGTGGTTCATGCCTGATTGCCGATTGGATGAAATTCGCTAAGGTTAACAACCATCTTGGGAGCTCTGTGGAGGAACATATTTTTCTTATGAGGAAAATTGAAGACGCTATAAATGTAATTTACTGAAAAAAGCTGTAAGTGGGTTTACTTCATTCCACATCTCCCCTTATTCGACATCTTAGTAGACGCAATCTGTTGAATTGCCTACGCTGGCCGATGTAGCTATGACTTTGACGGCTAAAGTTTCCGTTTTGCCCTGGTAATGTTGACCAAATCACAAGCTTTCTACTTTTGCCCCAGTATGGCAACAATCCCCAAATGCAAGTCTGATTTCCTTCTCCGTTACACTGCGCCATCGGTTGCAGGTGGATCAATGGCACTGTCAGACAGCGTGCTAGCACTTAGTGCATATGATACACTTATTGCTCTCCGATACTCCTGTAGATTGTCTTTTCTCGTCGCGGTCAACATACTTGTTGCCGCAAACACACCCATACGGGTAAACACGTTGTGTGATTCCGGTCTGTCTACTTTCAGTCCGTATGCTTTTCTCCCTCGGTTGAACCTTGCATCTGGAGTTCTATGCAAATAAACGTGATCGATGATGGAAACTGACATTTTTCCTCGGCAATGACGATGTGTTGGAAGTCCATTTGTTGTGTGCGTATCAGTCTACCATTCCGGCCTAGCTATAGTGCCTTCGTTCGATGCTGCAGTTCCTCGCCACGCCTAAAGTAAACTATGATCAGAACCCATTGCAGCTGAGCAAATTCAACGAATCCTCCGCATCACCGTTCACGAGATGGAAATCGCAAATTAAATCACTGCTTATCTCTGTTACCAATGAATTCATCGTATGGGTGAATTTTCTAATCTCAGTATCCATGATACGAAGTTACCAGGTGGCTTCATTTCCTGGGTGGGTTTAGTTTTCCATCCGGCATTCGGCTGGCGTTTCTTAGCGGAAGGGCTCGATCCCAGGCGTCATCAATAACCAGTTATAACACCGATGTGTCAGCTGGCAATCCACCTACCAATACGGCGTCTAGTTGCATGAAACCTTTGGGGGCAATTAATTGTATGGCGTTTGGACGTGAACCAACTCATTGAAAAGCTCAACAGTTCTGTTTTTTATCCTTTTACATGATGAGGTCATCGGAATCGACGGGTTGTAGCCCGGTCACGTGGTCAGTGGTGCTCTTGTATTCCTTGCCTCACCTCGAACCCTTGGCCATTCTGTGTGCGGATCTAACTCCTTGCTCATCCCGCCGTATTTGTCACTACCATAGTTTTGATTATTAATGAGGGGTATTTTTCGAGTTGGTTCATCGTAATTAGATTGCAAGCCGCAGAGGTAAGCTACCAATCCGGAAAAGCACCAGAGGGGACCGATGGATGCGCACCACTGACGAGCCCCAATAGGGCGAAACGCGCTTCCGGTGCCTTTCCTTATTGGTAGCTTACCTATGCGGCTTGGAATCTAATTGCGAAGAACCAACTCGAATGATACCCAAATCCATCTACTCATTACTAATAAAAAATCGAAGCCCTACAAGTATTCAAAGTTACTGTGTGGATTCACGACGCTGGCAAGGGAAAACCTGACCGTGACGGCCAACGACTGTCTTCTGCACTGTCCTGCACGACAGTGAAGGATGGGTCGGGCTATATTGCAGTTAGGTTTCAATTCGTAATGGTCGGCTGTCCTCCACAATGGCTCAGTGGCTTAAGCTGCTGGCTAGTTGGCGTTAGCCTCTAGCGGTCATGGGGTCGATCCCCGGTAAGGGACCGATGAATGCGCACCACTGACTAACCCCAATAGGGCGAAATGCTCGTCTGGTACTATAGTTTTATTTGGTGTCACTGGTCAAGGCAGTTGGGCGTAACGCAACTCGGTGCACGGATTAAATATCATAACCCAAACTGAACGGGCCTATCAGGTAGATAACTGTGTACGTTGCATTTATTCTACGAACTGTCCAGGAAGATAGCTGACTTTTGCTCGAGACGAATGTCCGTCTATCGACCTGAAGTCTGTGTACTGACGCCCCCATCTGACTGAAGCTGGACCACTTTTCTGCTTATGACCCTCGAACTGTACGCATAGCTAATTCATAGAATAGTTTCAGCTTTGACGGATTACTGTGCGATTTTTGCTGGAGTTCTTCTTCTATTGGAATCCAATATAAAATCCATCGGTAGACCATACGCTTAAGGAACTCATCATCATCATTACACGTTAGTTGGAGGTGGAAAACACCTCAGCTATTGTGCCGCAATACAAAAGACAAGAAAATGAAAGCAAATAGTGGCACGCCCGCTGAGTCTCCAGTAACGGATGAACATCATTTCGGAGAGCTAACAGCTGGCTGCCGTAAAAGAGAGTCATATTATGCCTTACGAGTGAGATCGTGATTGGAGGGGATTTACAATGGAACTCACAACACAAACACCATTGGGGCCGAATCCTAGCCATATTAGCAAGTGTGTCCAACCAAACGTGCTCATCATCCTTAGGACCCAAGCCAGGCAGTCGGGATGCACCAGGCGGCACCAACTTCAAAGTGAGGGTTTTCATTTCTCTCGACCAAGTCATCGCTTGGCGTCCCCTCCTCCTCTTCCGACCGCACCCACAACGCGCAAACAATGCACGTCGCGGAAGTCCGTGTGCTGTCATGCGTAACACGTGGCCCAACCATCGGAGCCTGGTTCGTGATATAATGGTGCTGAGCGGTTCGCTCGCTCTTCCTGCACCAAATACGCGACGTCGAACACGCTCATTGCTCACGCGGTGCTCCCACCAGACATGAGCTAAGCTGCGAAGGCAGCGAAGATCGAATATGATGAGCCTCTTTATGTCTGTCGACCTGATGGGCCACGTTTCACAACCATATAGGAGAGTTACACAAGGACCTGCTAAACGTTGGGACGTAAATCTGCGCCTTTGTGTTTACATCAACTATATCTGACCTCCAGTTCACGAGTATCGGCTTTACAGGTTCACTCACCGAACCGCATCCTGCTTAGAGGTGCACCATTTGCTGTTTTCCAATCTGGCATTCTTTTGTTCATCCTATCAGAGTGAGTATTCTTTTTCGGCCTTCACACTACTCACTAGCAGGTATTGGTCATGTTCACAACTCAAGTTGTGAATACTTTGAGTGCCGCTCAGTTAGAAGAAAATTCGGTCTCATTGGAGTTTTGTTTTTGGCGACATCAGATGAGATTTTCCTCCTTTTTGCATTTCTCTAATTCAAAACAGACTCACTAGACCCAATTTGACTGCCTCGAACGAGGTGATGATTGCGTCCTCGTTTGATACTGGCACCGAATCGGACATTTTTCTGGCACACCTATTCAAACTTAAGCTTACTTTAAAGCATTGCCTTCTCTGTATCATTTATAAACATTGCAATGCGAAGACGTGCGTTACGAACTGATCTCCTTTCGTGCTATCTGATCACATGTAAATAAGAAACAAAGTAGACTATCACTGAGGGCAATAATCTCAGTGTTCAACGGTTGACAGAAAGAAGTAGAAAACACGCAAATCCACAGGCCACAGCAGATTTACAAGTTGTCGAACGTGTCACGATTCCCAAGGGAGCTTGAGTGTGAGCCTCAGCTGTTTTTGGATTGTTGTCCTCTGATATGGGAAACCGTGACCAATTGATGTTTGTGCTGTTTCACGTCGAAGTTGACAAAGCCGAGGTATTGGCTAACTGTGTCACTCACTTATTAACCTATCGTTTTCTTCTCAACTTTTGATACTCACTGAGGAACCTAAGCAATGTTAGCTAGTACATACTCTGCGTGAATTCTGTCATTCGCCTGTGCTACGCGTTAAGCTGCGATTCTCGGTTTCGAGGTGTAAGGTACTATCCGTGTGACTTTTCCTTCCCCTTCACTCACTTATCTACATTTTCCTCCTTCCCAGAAGTGCAAGAGCATACAAATCCGTATTTCTCTTCTCAATCGTTATTTTCACCAGCCATCCTCTCATTGCGCTAGTTTTCGAACATCTTCTGAGCAGTCTGCCGTTGCTGGTATCCGTCCACGCCCCCCCCCTCGACCTCACCGTTGTTTTCCGCCTCCGGCTACTCGCGAAACATCTGTTCGTGTCTATGTCGCCACTGCGCGGATCTCGGTTCCGTTTGCCAAAAGCCGTAATTTCAGCCATAGTGGCTGCTGTCCCAGTTGACAGAAGCGTGTGGCACATTCTGCATACACTGCGATACTTCTCGGTTGGTCGGTCCTCCTTGTTCTCACCGTCTGTCTCGTCATTTATTTGGAACCGTATGTGTATGTGTGTGTGTGTGTTTGCTGGCATTTCCGACGGGCGAATCTGTGGTGGCGTGCTGTCACAGTGTATACACACGTCCTTCTCGAACCACCCGCTTTAAGTCTCGCGGTGAACTTTCGCCACATGAGCCAACTGAGTCTACTTTCATGGTAACCGTTTTGTTCACTCTTATTGGCAATCATTATTACTCATGAATCAATACCATTGTAGCTTAGGGTTATCGCAAGAGCATACTATTACGGAATCACCAATAAATGAGCTTTCTCCAGCGGACTGTTGCCAAGATTGCTAATTTATCTCTCTCATATTATCTGCGGATCATATGACTGACTGGCAATTGACGGAAACAGCGTAAATGACAAAGCGTACAAACTATGACTTGCCTTTTGATCTTGAGCATCATGTAGAGCTCCCGAGTGAATTCTTCAAACTCAAGGTCGATAGTAGACTACAACAGTACTCATATTATATTTATTAGATTCAACACTTGACCAATCTACAATTGGCAGTGCCAAAACACATAGTTAACAGCAACAAAATGGGGGGGGGGGGGGAAACGGGTAGTTAGTGAAAGGATTTGGAAAGTTTAAAAGGTTGTGTTGTGTGGGCAGGGATCTTCCCGGTTGCTCAGGTCGAGAAATAAGGTTGACTTAAGGGACCCCCCCCCGAGCATTTGGTATTAAGACCCAACCCGCAAGGCAGCGGGGCGGTTAACGAAGTCTGTTGACATCCGGGTAGCTCAATCGCCTTCTTTGTGTTCAGTAACAGTCCACAGAGAAGCCGCTGGCCAGCAAGGTTGTTCATCCGCTCTCCGTTATATGCTCACATCTGGTTACAGAAGTGAGTGGTCAGTGACCCTGTAGCCGGTCACACTGGTTTTGTCACAGTGCCGTGCGAGCTCTTGTGGTATTTGATAGAGAACCAGGCTTGCCGAACAACCTCGTGGTGTCAGCTGGGTGGTTCGGGATTTTCCCGTTCCAGCAAATGGTTCGGCGGCAGTGTTCCAGGACGTGGTGGGTTTTCGCCTGGCAAGCGTTCTCCCTATAAAAAGCCACATATGTCCGTTTAACAACACTGTGACGTGGCGGACGTGACTCGCCACTAAATAAAGTCACTGCCCCTTGCTTCATCCTGGCGAAGCATTGTATTCCAGCAAGTTGATGCTGTAATTTCGGGGAGCATTGGGCCCCTGTTTGGCAAAGGAACAAACGAAAGGCGTATGAACTTGTCAATCAGTCACCGGCTCCCAATGGGCGCAATTCCCTGAATTCGCTCCGCTGCCTTGCGGACAGGCTATTCAGCCAAAGGCTCGGGGTGGTGTCCCCTAAGTCAACACCCTACTTCGGCTTGGGCAACCGGGTAGTATTTCGCCCTCTGACGAAACCGTGGACATTGTTGTGTTGTGTTTTCTTTTACTATTTCTGGACCTTGTTTTGAGTTCCATGGTTTCCGATGGTGCAATGTCTATTCATAGACTGTTGCAAATATATATATACATACATATATATATATATATATATATATATATATATATATATATATATAAACTACACACTCTCTGAGACGCTGCTGCAGATTGTCCGCGACTGCTTATTCATTTCGTGGTTACCTCCACAAGGAAGGCATTCCCTAATCCGCAACCTCGGGACGCGCCCGAGAGCGTACAGCTCCGCCACGGGATAGACATACCACTACTAAATGGGGATGAACCAGAAGTATATCCAGTCAAAACAGGATCAAAAGGGAGTCCACACAGGACAAGCGCAATCCCAATTGGCTGTATTTGAGCACAGTCATGACCAAGCAGCTGCTACATTACTAACCTAATGCGTATTCATGGGTGTACCGCGAAATAACCAACATGCGGGGACAAGTTTATGGATAGACAAGGCGCGGGTAGCACCAATGTGTGGGTAGCCGAAACGCGTATAAATATGACAAAGAGATAGGAACACAAAATTAACTTACTGCGCGTGCATGGTAGAGAGGTGCGGTGAGTGTGGATGACGAAAGGGCGAGGTTCGGGCAGACAAAGCCAGACAGGGAGTTGAACGCACAAACGATCCAATTTTGGGTGGCAACCAGAAACAGATGATACTTACGGTCCAAATTCGGGTAGCAACGGGAAATAAGGTGACAATTGCAATTCTCTGGATGCGTCCGTGTGAAGAGAACGGCAGCGCTGAGGGAACATAACCAAGTACGATTATAAAATGGAGTGTCCTTTTCACACAGGCGTCTCCACCTCTACATCTTACAACGTTCCCCCTTTCCCCTTTGTGCCCATGTGCCACATTTTTATACTTGTGTACATATCATCAGTGTTTCGCTAACTATGAAGGGGTTCACATCCTCTAACTGGGGATACTTGCAAACCACCCCACTCACGGACACCCATATATGTGCTGGTTGTTGACGCCCTTGTAATTATGTCTTTCTTCTCTTTAAACCGGCCGTTCCTCCGCTCAAGCCATCACCGTTTCTCCCAGGGTGGCCAAGTATAAATTTTCCGACTTTTTCCTTTGGACCGAGATTCTTTCAAGTCCAGTCAGATATCTCACATGTGATGTATGTTTGATTAGTCATCTGGTTTTGCCGCACCATACCTTATCTTACCCCATCAATAAGACCGTCTTGCATTTGCTATTTTCGTACAAACTACATGACTTAAAGAATGTAAGTTGCAGAAGAGTACTAGGGGGAGTTGA
The DNA here is from genome assembly GCA_944474145.2 of Dicrocoelium dendriticum. Taxonomy (NCBI): domain Eukaryota; kingdom Metazoa; phylum Platyhelminthes; class Trematoda; order Plagiorchiida; family Dicrocoeliidae; genus Dicrocoelium; species Dicrocoelium dendriticum. The sequence continues at coordinate 108,923,666 of OX104069.1, forward strand.
ATGGTATAGGTAGAAATTCATCCCATCTAGACTCACTCAGACAGCCATCACACGCCCGGAAAAGCACTGTACGCGCGTTTCATCCTTTCGGGAATTGTCAGCAGTGCGCATTCCATCGAACCCGCAACTCGACTATTGCCAGTCCGTGGTTGAGACCACTGAGCTACGGGGAACGGTGAGGGGGCTACCCTGTCCTCTGCATGACAGTAACGTGTAAGTCAGTGGATAGTGAGCGGCGCTATATCACATCTAGTAACTTATTCAAGATGGTCGTTGCCGTCCCCCGTAGCTCAGTGGTCTCAACCACGGACTGGCAACAGTCGAGTTGCGGGTTCGTGCCCTCCCCGGGTCCGATGGAATGCGCACTGCTGACAATTCCCGAAAGGATGAAACGCGGATACAGTGCTTTTCCGCGCGTGTGACGACTGTCTGCGTCTAGATGTGACGAATTTCTACCAATATATGTCGCGTCTTGGTCCAAAGCGATAAAACACGCATCCCCTAATTTTCAAAGTATTCAGAGACTGTCGCAATTGGTTCATTTAGAGGTTCATTTAATCGAACTAAAACTACGATGATTGTTCGGACAGCGAGGAATAATCGGCTTTGTTGTGGTTTGGGTCTTTTGCAACCACAGCGTTAACCCCACCGATTGTTCTTACATCTCGCTCACGTGTTTAATCATGAGGCCCATTTTTATTGACCTCATACAATGAGCGTCATCCGTCAGGAAGTTCACTGTCCTAACAAATGTTGCGGTTAATCCGAACCATCTGTCGTCGGGATTCGGAAATCTTGCACCGGGATGAAAGATCATCTTGTGGCAATTGGCTAGCATAATTAGCGTTCGCATCTGTCATTCTGGCTACGATACGCAGCAAGTCAATTTCGCACAAATGGCTGACCACAGGTGGCACGCGTTGAACTGCAGAGACTGTCTGTTTAGTGTATTTATCATCAGCTCTACAGAAAGACATGTAGTTGTTTTGTTCATTGCAGACCGTCCTTAACACATATACACATGTCGCATAGACTGTAGAACTATGAACTGGGCACTCTGCACATCACTAAAGCTGGCCCATTGTCTCAGAGTTGCCACTTGGATCTGCTGAACCCACCGTTGGACGTCGATATGACATCCACGATGTCCGATGCGAGCTGGGGTTGCCGAAGCGGGACAAAACACGTGTCCCGACACCGGCCTTTCACCATCTTTACTGAAGGAAAGCGGCGACTTGCTACAATCTTGGCTGTTCCGTTTGACACCATTTAGTTCAAGAAGGAATTAGTACCCTCTAACCGACACACCCATCTTTAATAAAAACGTCCAAACATCGTCCTCCGAAATTTATCATGGCATCAACATGATTCCAGTTTCTCCAAACTACCCTTCACTTCATCATACCGTGATGGATCGACGAACTGGCGGAATTCGGGCTGAATTCCTCCCTGATAGGTCTGGTAATAATCACATTTCAGCACCACACACACAAGCAAACTATCACGGAATTTTCTTGTCTGATCATCTCCTTTGTTTGTGGCCATACTTGGCTTTGAAAGGCGCGCGTCTGAAAACATTCTTTCTATTCTACAACCTCTTACCACAAATTCTGAGGCCAGAAAATTCTTCCCTCGGATTATCTACGATGGATGGGATGCGTCAGAGCTGCTCTGTCTGATTAAATTCGTCAACTTTGTGCTAGCACTAGTAATGAGTGACTGACTTGCCCCCTCCTATGTCTCCTTAAGTGGACGCTCTTTTCTGTGACTGGCTGTCGACTCTACTCTATGCGGGCAACGTGGCTTTCTCCTGGGTCGGACCGAGTTTCATTGCAATCGCTACCAAACACTTGAAGGTGCACGACACTGTATGCTTTACACCTTCCATAGTGTATTGTTACCTCACTAGACCGACTCTCCACCACCTTTTCTCATCACTGCTATTCGTTTGCTCGAATTCGTTGATCGGTTTACTTCTGTGCGTAGTTGCATCACTGTTATAGTGGTTACTTGACATATTACCAACGCGAATATGCTTTTTCAAGGCCTCAGCTGCTTATGGCGACATGGTGGTATATATCTATCGGTTAAATAAACGGTTTACAGTATTGAGTTGCGGTTAGTTTATGTCTCAGATACTCCACCGATACGAGATGAATTCATTATAAATGCTTTGCGGCACCCGGTTCCGGATTTGCCTGTCACAGCGACTTCCATAGGACAGCCACAGGACGCCTGTGCCTACAGCTGGACAATGGATGGCTTGCGCTGCATCACCCACAGCTCCATCAACACACCCCAGATCCAGTGTAAGCCAGAAGGAATAAGACAGGAAGGCATGTAGATGGGAGCCATGTTTCATCAACGGAGCCGGTCTGCACTCCTTCAACATGCACGACAACAGTATTCCTGTCTACCTATGTTGGGAATCATGCGTACCAGACGTACCCAAGGCGGTGGCTGGGCCTTAGTATGCTCCACACTGGATGAAACCCCTCTTTGAGCCCAGCACGGTCACTAGAACCGTGCACCCCGTTCTCACCTGCAACGATTCACAGTCTCCTGCAACCATTAATAGTGAAGCATGTTGGACAGGTAGACACCTTGTCACCACTCAAATTAAGTGTAGCCACCCCGAGGATATCAAACAACCAACATAGATTGTGAAGGAAATTATAATCACGCAACACGAAAGTAGAGTACTTTTTATTTTTAGTATCTTGCTAACTTATGTTACAACAACCGAATTCAGTGTTCTTTGGTGCACCGAACCGAGATGCGGTGTTAGAGGGGACTTGGAGGAACTCTTGGAATATACTTGGAACCGATGGTTTCAAAGAGATGTGTGAACAATCTCTTGATTGATTTGGCTCCCCGTTTCTTTCTTGACCCAAGAGCTTCTTCAGATCAGCTGAATTGTACATCATTGACTTAGTTTTTATAACAGTACGTGATATAGCCCGAGTCAGTGGATACCTCTGCGACGTCCACAACTGATCGGTGTTACAAGCCATCCCCATCAGGCCGGGGAATAGGTACATAGTGTGGCGTACTGTATCAGGTGAGTGACCCGCTCGTATCGACCGTTGTCAGACTGGCTTGATTAAGATCCCTATCCACACAGTCGAGAGATCTACCTCCTCCATTCTATTCACACGGTCAATGGCTTTAGCCATTTCGATTGTCTAGGTAACTAACCTCTGGAATTTCGCTCGCAAACTTAAGGACATCGACAATATCCAGATCTGTGTGATGCTCGGTGTCCAACACATGCACAACTGCGGCAGAGTATCTTAACAAAGCTCTGTATTCCAGAGCATTCCTCGACGGTCGCACAATGTGCCTTTTTGTGTTGTGAAATCTGTGTTCGGAACTCTCACTGTTTGACCGCACAGTTTTTACAGTTGATTTTGTACACACCGTTAGTCGTTCTATCTGCAGACAGGAGGTCCTTCGAGCGCACCAGCGACAAACGTAAGCTTTGGCTCCACCGGAAGATAAGTCTTAAGCCTTCCTTGTTAATTACCCTCCGGATCGCTTCCGTGGTTCTCTCCTTGTAGGAAACTCCCACTGTACCCACCCCCAATACGTTTCGGAGCTTACCTGTGGGTTTATTACTTTTTCCAACTGGAATTTCATTTGACGTCGCCGATATTCACTGAGAGATTTCTACTGCTCTCAGGAGAGATCGTCGCTACCAAGCTCAGATAGTTTCCACACATCCGGGAAGATCGTTATGTCCTATCCGGACTCTTCAGTAGTGTATATTCATCCATTCTTACCAGTTCGCGCTACATACGGTGCTTGCGGCAGCAGGGACGGACTATCCTGACTGGTCACGTGTTGCGATTGGACGCGGCCCATTCTCCACAGCGTTGCACCTCATGAGCGCACGCATGATAGGGTTAGTCACCAGAGGTATTTTGCTACCAAGCTCATCACTCGTACTTATGTCTGGTATATCATACGCGTATGCACGTAGATCGGAAACACCTGGTCTCTGCATGTCTCTGCACTGGTTCGAACTCGGTCTCCTTTTGATCGTTCCATAAACTACAATATAACTCAGTCTGGGTCACTCCGTGGACATCTTGTTGCTTTGAACGCCGCAGTTCAATGTGAACAGCTAGTCAACTGTGGTTTGGGAAATTTAGATCATTTGCTAAGTATTCCTTCAATGTGGTTGTTGTGATGGCGGTGAAAATCATGCCTAAGGAAACAAAACTGGTATCGCACCTTTAAATAACCAATCGCAATTGTTCTCCTTAACCCGTTGTTTGCTTGTGCAGTTGATTACGCCGGTTTTAACCGCAGCCTACCGCATTTCATTACTTCCGTCTGTTCTCCGTTTCCATGGCTTCGTGTGCTTTTGGGCTTAGCCAAGTGGTTTTGGCGTCTGGCTGGTCGTCTACCGTTCACATGACAGGAGCTGCGTGGGTGCGCACAACCCTGAAGTATCTTACCTCGCATGTAGTTGCAGGTGGTCACGTGGTTGCGAAGCTCTTCTGTGCTGGATTTTAGCGTACCGTTTTGCCTTTTGCTTTCTCCTCCTAGTTCGTTACAGCAAGTTGACCCCACCGAGCCAGTACGCAGTACCCCGACGCTTCGGTACCGCGCTACCACCACCGGTCATACATGGGCTGAGGATACTGCGATGGTCGCCGGGTCTCTACGCAGGTTCGAACCTGCGCCCTCGGGATTACAAGCCAGGCTACGGGTCGGCAAAGGAAAGAACACGCATAAAGGCCCAAATTGGGCAGATTCATAAGTTGTGGAACGAGTGCCACGATCCCGAATGAAGCTTGGATGTTACGTTTGGCTGTTCTTGTACACGAACCTCAGGGCGACAACTGTTTTACTAGCCACACCCTCATCGAGCTTGCACATTTGCGGTAGGATAACCGCATGTACCAAGTCAGTCATCTGTTTGATGACTTGCATTGAATTGATGTTTAGAAATTAATGGAGTGTGGCATTTGGTGGCTTAACACTTGTCCCTTGTATGTCACTACCGCATCAGAACCCATTCCGGATTGTGCTCTCCAGTCTGGTTACACATACGCCGATATGTTGTACCCATGGAATTGCTTTCGCTGCTACGGACAATCTGGTAAATACAATGTGTTATGTCAACGATATATTGGGCAAGCTTGACCGTGGGCGTTTGTAACATCTTGGTTCTCCAAAGACGATGTAATTTGCTGCATTTTCACGTCGCTTAACATGTGGAATTTGTCATGCTTAGCTCCTGATGTGCGCTTCGTGTCGCAGAATTCTGTTCTTCACGGACAAACACTTCGTTCAACAAAACAATCTCATGCGAGCCTTTGTCTACCTCGGTCAAACTAATACGCGCGTATCTCAAACGAAGTGAGGGCTTACAGCGACCTGTCGTCACCCTTTAATATCTCCAGCGGTGTGAGACAAGGATGCGTGCTGTCACCTTTCCTCTTCAACTTCACTATTGGCGAAGTCATGGAAATCGATTTCACAGGACACGACTTAGAAGGTGTGGATCTGCTCCCAGGAGAACGACTTCTTTTGGAGTATGCTGACGATATTGCTCTTATCTATGACAGCTCACAAACGTGCCAAGCGGCACTGGACTTATTAGCACTGGCTGTCCGTCACTTCGGGCTTTGCTTCGCACCCTCGAAATACAAAGCTTTCCTCCAAGATTGACCTGGACTGCCTCTTGCGCTGACACTTGGTGGGGCTCAACTAGTCGTTCGGAAATTCAACTACCTGGGAAGTTGTATCAGCGTTCGTGGGACTGAAGATGAGATTACGAACCGTATTGCAAAAGCTCGAGACGCTTTTGCTAACCTTCACCACTTATGGCTCCGGCGCGACATCACTCTTATCCTTCGGGATAAGAGTGAAACCTGTCCCCTTAGATCAGCGGGCATAGTGGCTAGTTACGTTCGACCACCGGTGCCTTCGCAATTCAGCTCACATCTGATGGGAACTTTGCGTTATCAACGAGTGTGTTCGATACCTTCTTTGCGGCGCAGGAAGATGAAATGAACCGCTCAGCACTGTTATTTCACGCATCATGACCCGATTGACTCGGCCACGTGTTGCGCATGCCAGTCCACGGACTCCTGCGACGTGCGTTGTTTGCACGCCGGAGGGTGTGGATGGAAGAAGACGAGAGGTGGCCAAGTGATGACTTGGTTGAGGGGAATGAAGGTCCTCACTCCGAAGCTGGCCTCATTTGGAGCGTCTCGACTCCCTGGTTTGGGACCGAGAGGCGAGGAACACGTTTGGCTGGATAGACTTGTTGATATGTCTAGGAGCGGACCTCAGTGGCGTTCGTGCTGTGAGTTTGTTTGTCCAACCCCATCCCTCTTATCCCCCCCCCTCCAACCACGATCTCATTAGTTACCTTTTTATAATTTTACATGCTTAATTATTTTTTTGCTGCTGCATACTAGCCGACAGGTAGCTTATCGTAACTATGCCCATCCGTTTCCGGTAGCTCAGCTGGCTTGCACTTGTTGCATTTCCCCCTTTTTTCTCCTATCTATTGCTACACAATAGCTAAGGTCTTTCCCTACTCTATCTAACCTGTATAATGATGATGGTCAAACTATCGCCTCAGTACAGCTTGGTATTAACTAATCAGCCTAGACGTCCAATCATCTACTTCCTCTGTTTGCGGCAATCTAGCTGCTTGATTCGTCACGTAACTCCGTCTCATCCCTTTCACTGCATAATCCTGTAGCACTTCATTGGTCACAAGAGCTTAATCTGCAATCTTCTAATTTGGCGATCGAAAACATAGGTTCAGGTCGGCCACTACCGGAATCCGATAGTCCCTTACTTTTCTGGGAGCTAGTAAAGTTATTTGTCGTGGATCACCGTGGTCTACTACACATTTCCAAAATCCGACGGAATGACCGATTTCGTGCTCCTGTGCATCTCTATTGATGTTTGCTTCCAAGTGGTTTGTTGTCACATTTAACAATCTGGTTTGTATAGTCATTTTCACTATTTGCTACCTATACTTGGTATATCTGGGCGACCTTACTTGCATGATTGTGTGTATACACCCGATGGAATAAGATTTAAGACTTGTCGGCTGGGCATGCATGCTATGATTAACTGAGAGATCGGGTTGATTTCTGTGCTGGGGGCACACCCATGGTTAGCAGCGTTATCATCCTCCCTTGCGCAGCCGTGTATCCGTGTGACATTAATAAGTTACCCACCCGTTCCTAACTTCCGTTTTCTATAACCTGCCAGTTTAGTAGCCTTGATTTTTGCTTCCCACTGAGAATATTTCACTCTTAACGCCTAATTGTCATCGGGCTTGATTCCATATGGTCTGATATTCTTCCTACCATTAACTTTGTGGCCCTCTCCGACCCATTTACCCTACACCGATGCTGTATCAAATATCATGACATTTCTCGGCAGATCATTCTGATTTCCTTCTTATTGACCTCCGTTATTTTTGTCTTAGTCATTCGTATGCTCACTTTATATACCAGCAACATCCCCTGCAAGATTATACCGAAAGACACCGTTTTTCGCTTCTCTCTTTCCATCGCACGCTCGCACTCTGACCTCTTCGAATCGACTTCCTTCGGTGAATAGACTCTCTAGCATACCCACTACGTTGGTCTACCATTTTCGTTTCTTTGGGACACCGTAGCAACCCACATACCCCTTGATTCAGCAACGGATTAAACCACTGTGCTCTCTTTTTCTAGCTATTGTTCCTCAGATGCAGGGACGACCGGTACCGGGATGCATTCGAGTTCTGCTTTGTACTTTAAAGGTCGCCAGTTCCCATATGTGTAGGTGCGATTGACCTCGCAGTATCATTGACTTTCGTGCGACTCGTGATGGCCCCATGACAACGACTCATCAGTCCCACCTACCTACGTACTGCCGATACCTTCTTCCTTTCTCTACGGGGACAGCAATAGTCGTCGCAGTTAATCTATTACTTGTGATTTGTTCGTGGAAAGTAGAAGTCACGATTAAACTGCACACAATAATCTGCCTCGACGGGGAGTCGAACCCCGGTCCAACGAATTACCGGTCCGCTACTCTACCACTGAGCTACCGAGGGCTGGCGATCAGGGGCGCAATTTTTAATACATGACTTCTGCTTGGTGCGCGACGTATTGCGAATGAGCTCACAGTATCTGTCCTGGTGTTGCAGATTGGCTCACTCACTCGTCACTTCCCAATGGACCGAAGTATCTGTCCTTCTGATGTCCAAAAGGCGATGGTAGATTAGTTGGGGATTTTTGTGAGAGGTGTAATGTTCGTAGCAAGTAGAAGTCACGATTAAACTGCACACAATAATCTGCCTCGACGGGGAATCGAACCCCGGTCCAACGAATTACCGGTCCGCTGCTCTACCACTGAGCTACCGAGGGCTGACGATCAGGTGCGCAATTTAATACCTGACTTCTGCTTGGTGCGCGACGTATTGCGAATGAGCTCACAGTGTCTGTCCTGGTGTTGCAGATTGGCCCACTCACTCGTCACTTCCTAATGGACCGAATTATCTGTCCTTCTGATGTCCAAAGGACGATGGTAGATTTGTTGAGGATTTTTGTGTGAGGTGTAGTGTTCATTCGCTGCCCATTCTCTGCCGTTTGATAACTGTCTAACTGCCATCGGAATTGTTATGTTCTGATTTTGTTTTGCATGACAAGCCCTACACTGGGCATATTGTTCATTGTTTGTAATGTAAACACGGTGCTGGCCCGTAGCCTAATAGATTGCAAACCAGCTGTGTAATCCCAGTGCGCTGGTTCAAACCTGCATATGGTCCCGGGTCACCCTCGCATTATCCTCAATCCACTCGAAACTGTTGGTGCTTGCGTGGCAGCGAAGCGCCGGTACCGCGTGCCGGCGTACTGCTGGTACCGCTACTTAAACACGGTCGTACATTTATATCTACTACGATCTTCCTACCTCTTTGTTCACTTTCGGATGTCAAACGCGGTAGCTCATTAGGTCCTGTACTCGGCGATTTGTTCATGCTGATGATAGAAAGAAGCATTTTTACGGTAAAAATAGCCCAGGTGCCCTACTACAAACGACATGTTGATGATATTTTGGCTTTCTGTTCCTCGGAGCAGCAGCTCACACATTTGGTAGAACGACTCAATGGTGCTCATGCTAACTTACGGATTACATGCGAAGTAGAACAGAACAATTGCCTGTCATACCTGGACATACTGAAAAGTCGCAGGGATGATGGATTGATTAAGTGGTCCATTTACCGTAAATCAACTTGGTCCGCTCAGTATCTGCACTTCACTAGCTTCACACCAGTGCGGTACAAACGGACACTTGTTGAATACTCCAGTTAGTCGTGCCATACGAATTTGTTCGACCGACTGTCTGAACGATGAGCTAGTGTTAGTTACAACAACACTAATGGCGAATTGCTACCCTCGAAGATTTACGGCGGAACACAATCAACCGTGAGGGCCAAAGGACCTGATGCACACGGCACCCAATAAGAAAATGTATATCGGGTTACCTTACGAAGGTGATTTAGCCACGCTGAAGACAACTAAGCGTATAATTTCGGCTACACAAGGAAGTTACTTACTATGCTGCACAAGTTATCGTCATCAACCGAACCCGAAATTTTCCCATACCTCCAACGAAGGAAGTTCAGCCTATTGGGGTCAACTCACACTGTGTATACCAATTTGTATGTGACCGCAGAAACAGTTACATAGTCAGAACTAACAGAACTCTGACTTCCCGAATAAAGAAACATGTACCAAGATGGGTTCAACGTGAAGTTGCTCAGATTGCCTACCCTCGTCAGATTCCATGTTCTCGCAGATCGCCGGCTTCCTCGATAGGCAAACGTCCATTAGACTCGGACCACCGGATAGAGCTGAGCTAAGCGTTTAAGGTTGTGTTACCTCACACTAATCCCCGTTTCCTTTAGTTTGCTGAGGCTGTCGCTGTAAGCCGGATGAATCCAGTCTTATTTGTTTAGAAACAATTATTTGTCAGGCTAAAGCTGCCTTGAACTTCCGTCATTCGTTCTGCACCTCAAGCTTGTCTCGTTGCACCCACTGTTAGTTATATCTAGACATATCGGTTATTGTTAATGGTACTGAGGAGACAATACGAAATGCATACATCTATCAGCCTTCCTCTTCTTTCCGTGCTTTTCAAACGGAATTGCCTATCTCTTCGATCCGCTCTCGTGCAGGTACTCCTTGTGAGTCACTTTCCTCCGGGTGCCAGTGAGAACGCCCCTACGTACGTCAGACATCTTCGACCACGATACAACAAACACCTTGTGCAATTGCTGCGAAAGTATTCCGACGTTCTCATGGCCGGTCTTTTTGCTCATACGCATGTGGACTCGTTCCGCGTTCTTTCAGACGAGGGAGGTGAGTTATTGTCGTTATCGTTGTTGCTATTGTTATTATTATTATTATTAACTCGTTGTTTTGTTCCCTAGTGCATGTGATGTGTGCAGATCTGCAAAAGTTAAAGGTAGCAGACGAGCTCGTTTTCGGTGACTCATCCTCAGGCTATTACACCACACTAAGAGGAGTTAAATAAAACACGCTTATCAAATGCGATGATTAGAGGTAACGAAATGTCTAATCACTATAGCTAAATGTGCTCGTTCACTTCATCTTTCTTCTGAGCTCTTTCATGGGAATATTTTGTCAACTGAAGTGTTCCAAGAATTCCGATATGCACGTCTGTCCGTAGCCAATGTAGTGCTCATTAGACGTTTGACCTGATCTTAACCACTTGACTCTGTACCCTTTTGGAATACTCAAAGCTAGTGGACATTCCCAGTGCCATATGCTATCTTTCCACATCCCATTTCCATCTATTCTGACCATTCGCCCAACTCACTTATATGCACATACCGTTGATAAATGGATATTAGTAGTATTTCGTGGCACTCGCGAACTATAGGAGGTTCCCGCTGCGCCATTCACGTTTCCGGCCACATGTCCAACCCATGTCTAATGTTAAAGTCTGGGGTAACAAACCCCACGGTCTACTCGGAGCCGCTGCGGGGCTCAACACGCGCACCGCTACCGTCGACTGTGGGGAGGTTACGTACCAGTCGTGCTTGCTCGGCCGTAGCCCGGCCTTTGAAGGGACCGCTCTTTGAACCCAGCGACGATTTGCAGTTTCCTGTAATCAGTGCTCGAAGTGGTCACATCGAAACATAGTCATAGTGATCACGCTTGACGCCGAGCGCATTCAAACAAATCGGGTCACGCGAGAACAAGTTTCCAACTTAGGGACATACATGCTCTTTGACACAAATATTGGCCAGCTTCGTCTACGATGCATCACATTTGAATTACTTACCGCAGTTTTGATATCGGTCATTGTGCAATCCGGATGAAGTTCTACACGGTGGCGCACAACGATCCTCTCTTGACATACAAATACGGTCACTTTTTTAAATGCATTTTGTGTTGCACCACTTATGGTCATTGTATAGACGGAGTGTTTTCTCTCATGAGCAAATCACAATTCTCTCTTACCGTGCAATCGGTTCCGTGCGAAACATTAATTGTTGGACACTATTGATCCTTTACCAACACATCGACTTCCGGTGAGTAAGTGAGCGAGCACTTCAACGTGGGTCGACTGGAGTATTCTCCTAATTTTCAGATCAGACAGACTTTGCCGGTCGCTGAGCAGCATCATTTCCCTGCATATGTTTCGCATCTCAACTGGGTGTTTACCTCTCCGTGCACTATTTGCGCTCGCAGAAGTCGGCTGGAAGCAAAGAAAAGATGACCAACGAATGATTAGAGTCAAAAGTATCATGGCGCTGACCTCGCATTTGGAAATACCCGCATGTTACTTTACCTCATCAGATCCATCGGATGCAATTCACATGTCATCAGTGAGACAATCTACGCGTCGAACGGCACAAGCATCACTAATCTACGCAAACTTCTGGATCGCTGGACAGAGCACTTTGCTCTTCAATTTAACTATCCGACTTAATCACCGCTGACATTCCCTTTACTATCTTGTGGTGCATGGCCTGTGTGTACAGATCCTTTCAACGAGACTGAGATTCGAAGAGGAACCCAGATTCTGGAAAGTTACAAAGCCCTAGGCTCTCACAGCTTTCCTTCGGCTCTATTCAATGATGGAGGAAATACAGTTATTAGCGAACTGTTCTCTCGTTTTTCACGAAAGTGTGAGCCGATAAGAAGATTCCCAACTCTTGGGGCGAAGCTATTGTGGTCCCGAATTATAAGAAAGCTCCCGCAGCGATTGCACCAACTACCGAGGTGTATCACTCATATCGGTCACGTCTAAAGTTATTGTGTCCTTATCGCTTCACAGGCCTTCAGCTACTCGAAAGAGTTTACCTCGCGAGGAACAAGCCGGTTTTCGCACGGTCGAGGTTGCATCGACTAGATCTTCACGCTGCGTCAAATATTTGAACATCGTCATATCCACCGAAGACCAACAATAGTGCTTTTTTGGACATCCGGGACCCCATTACTCCATAGATAGGACCACTTTTGGAACTGCCTGCTAAGACAATTTTGTCACGATCCTGAAAGTATTCTATCGTAGCACATCAGCTTATGGTATGCTTTCTTCGTCTTTTGCTGTTACCAGCATAGTACGCCAAGCTTGCTCCATCTCACCAATCTTATTCAACTTTGCCATCGATGGTGACTCCACCGCGCTCTGCAAGGAGCCCAGAGCTGCGGCGTTGAGCTTCTCCCCGGCGACAGAGTTTCGGATCTGGATTATGCTGATGACATCGCTTTGCTGGGGGACGACCCACAGGCCATCCAAAACGTTTTGAACCGCTTAGCGATCGAGGCATCTAATTATGGTTTGTATTTTGCCCCATCCAAGTGTAAAACCCTGCTCCAACATTGGCACTTATCGTCGCCAACATTCACGGTTTCAGATACTTGTCTGAAGCAGGTGAATCGCTTTGTTTAGCTCGGGAGTTGTATCATGGCGCGTGGCGATGTGTCTTAGCGAATCGCTAAATCTCACATGACGTTCACTAACCTGAGACACTTATGGCGCCGCCGAGACACCAGTTTAGGACTCAAAAATAGAGTGCACAGTGTCATTGTCCGTGTAGTCCTGTTGTACGGCTGCGAAACCTAGCCTGTTCTTCTAGAAGATATGAAACGACTAGCATCTTTCGACAACCACTGCTTACGAACGATCGCTCGTGTGTGGTGTCAACACCACATAAGGAACTCGAAAGTTAGAAGCCGAGTACTCGGAACGAACAATCCCAGTCTTCAGTGCATATTTCTCGAGCCTCGTTTACGTTGGTTTGGTCACGTTTTACGCATGCCAACCAATCGACTTCCTCGCCGAGCATTATTTGCAGTTCCTGGGCGTGAATGGAGAAAATGCCGTGGTGAACAACCGATCACGTTGAAGAGGAACATCAAGAATCTCACCCCATGTTTGGCACCATCAAGCTCTGACTGCCTTCCAGGTTGGAGACCACGTGATGCGGACTCCAAATGGCTGGAAGTTTTGGAGGCTGCGGATCGTAACCGAAATCAGTGGCATCAACACTGTTCCAACATTTCCTTTTCATCCAAACTACAATTTTAAACATGCAAAAATCTCAGAACGGCATGTATGATCTATAAAACCATTACAAGCGGAAACACAGACACATTTATATACATGGGAAAATATTGGCACACCAATGAAACTGTCAAAATCAAGACCAAGGCAATCTGATTGATTGCCTCAAGAGTTTCTGTGCACATAACACAGGTTGATAAGCGCTAATTAGCAACGCCTCACTGATTGCCAACCTTATCGGGTTCCTGTTACGTAATAACACCTTGAACGCATTAGTGGGGTTCACATAGTGACCAGTTGTCAAGAGGTGTTTGGCGATAGATGATGACGGACTCCGATTCGTTCTGTGGGGCGTTCCGTTCTGTTGCGCTATCATTTGTTCAACCCACTTTGGCAAGTGCTCAGCTACCCTCTGAGCCAACCGACGGTTAGTCTTGCCTATGTAAACATCACCGCAACTGCAGGTGAATTGATAAACCACATGAGAGGCCGAACTATCCGAAAACCATTACAACCATGATTCTGATGGCACATTTTTCTGCTCTCAGACTTATGAATACATATATATCGGGTTGACAACAAATTTCCCGCCGTTTCTTCACTTTAAAATTTCGCATACCATTGAACGTTTTTTGGCATAATGCTGTACATCATTCGAAAGAGAATGCTCTGTTCTATTTTATTTTTTGTTTCAGTTAATTTCTGTTTATTTGTTAAGTCATTAAAATGGAATGTAAATTTGGGAAAAGAGCATTTTTGTTTTTAATCAAGCTTCTAAGGCCGCGAAAGGTGCTCGCAACGTTTGTACTGTGTATGAAGAGGGCGCCATAGCTGAAAGACCCGCTGTTTCATATTGATGTACAGACACCATTTTTCCTCGCCCGTACTGACTCGGTGAAGAAATTGTTGCTTGTCTTCTTGTATTGACCAGTGACGAGCAAGCAAATCAGCGGAGGTTGTGTGCATTGTTGATTTTTGTCATTGTCGCTTAAAACATGCGGAACTCATATTCCTCCACACTTCTAAACCTTTCCCGTCGAGTGAAGATGCCTCTCCATAGCAAAGTTGGGGCATTCCATTTTCTCTGCCACTTCCCTGGTCGTTTGACGCGTTTTCATACAAAAGCTCGTTCTGGCCGGTCAGAACGATGTACGTCTTTGAGGTCAAACTTTCCATTTTTCCTTTTGGCATACCAATCACGTGGGGTCCTTTCAGCTATGACACCCTGTTCATACACAGTACAAATATCGCGGCCTTAGACTCTTGGTTAAAAACACAAACTTGTCGAAAATGCTCATTTTTCTCAACTTGACGTTCATTTTTAATGATTTGAAAAATGAACAAAAATTAAAAGAAATTAAGCGTAATACCAAAAAGAACAAAATATCCTCCTTCGAATGATTCCCACATTATGCCAACAACATTTAATGATATGCAGAATATTGAAGTTAAAAAAACGACTGAAATTTAGTTACCAACCATATATATATATATATATATATATATATATATATATATATATATAATAGGTCAGTTGGGCTAAACCAACTTACACTTAAACTAGCTCTTTTTAAGCCGGGTAAATTTCATTCCACTTTATTTGATCTGTTTTGCCTACCTGAATCATCTTTTAACTGGCCACGTTGCTTACATTAATTGCGCTTATCTTCGGTAACTTTGTTGCGTTTGTAGCATTTTTAAGTAACTTGTGGACATTTTTTCCTTATCGCGGATTGGTTGCTAACCAACTTACTTCATATGTTAATTTAGCGAAGTTATGCCACCGTATCTGTATGCATTATTGGATTTATTTTATTTCATCTTGTTGTTTCAGGTGATTGGCTGTTCCTTGATATCCCCGGTGTAACTGCGCTTGATGTGCATGTTGACAAGGTGCCTACCTGTCTATTACCCATTACCTCGTTCATACTGGCTCAGGAGACAGTTGGTCGTTGCTGGAGGGGACGGGGTGCACGGTCCTTGTGGCCGTGCTAGGCTCGAAGAGCGGTTCCATGCAGTTAGTGTGGAGCGGACTACGGTCCAGCCACTGCCTTGTGTGTGCTTGATGCCCCAAATACAGTGTGCTTGTGTTTGCCTGTGAATGAGTGTGGGCCGGCTCCGTTGATGAAACTTGGTTCCCATCCGCATGCCTCCCGGTCTTATTCCTTCGGGTTTACACTGCATATGGGGTGTGTGATTGGAGCTGTGGGTGGTGCAGCGCAAGCCATCCGTGGTCCCTGTGTAGGCACAGGCGTCCTGTGGCTGGCCACAGTGACAGGCAAATCCGAAATCGGATGCCGCCAACCATATATCTTATTGGTTTCATCCGGTTCCGGATTTGCATATCACTGCGGCATTCGTGGGGACAGCCACAGTGTAAGCCCTAAGGGATGAGACTCGGAGGCGTATAGATGGGACACACGTTTCGTCAACGAAGCCAATCCCCACTCCTTCACATTCACGGCAGCAGCATTCCTGTCTATCTCAGTGGACAATCATCCGTACCCGACGTATAGTAAGCGGTGGATAGGTCGTAGTCCGCTGTACACTGGATGAAACCCCACTTTAAACTTAGCACGGCTGCGGGGACCGTGCACCTCGTCCACCCAGCAACAATTTACAGTCTGCTGGAACCAGCAGTCTAGGTGGATGACGTTAGAGGACAGTTAGCTGCACGGTGTCACTATTCCCATCATGCGCAGCAGCACCGGGGATAACAAACAACCAGCAGAGAATTCGAAGGAAATTAAACACACCACATGAACACTGAATATACGGCAGCATAACGGAAGTTAGCAAATCAGACAAATTTCAACAAATTACAAGCAATGCTGTTCTTCAGCAAAGCAAATGTCCCCATTTCATTGACATGAATCAAGACCAGAAACCAGTTAAGGGTTAAGAATTCTTTTCGGTAAACTCTCGTCAGACCCAAACGTTTACATAATGCTGATTTTGTCTGGGGAAAACGTCAAATCGGGCTGCGATTGCTTTCTAAGTTGTTTGAATGGTCAAAAGCGATAAATAAAGGCGGCTACAGATGGCAAGCAAAGTTTACGAAAGAAACATAAATGCACAAACCTCATCAGTCTAAAGTAAATAGATAAGGACACAAAGGGAAATTGTCACCATGTCAGTTGGCCACGGTAGTAGTACCAGCCATATGAATCGTTTATATACACAGTCCCGAGTTCAGTTGGTGAATTTAAATAGCCTCAGTAATAGACAAGATTTGCTTTCGGAATCATTGCGCGAAGCGTTCAGGTAGTGAGTAGATGACCTTAAAGTCATTCTCCGATGCAGTATGGCCACTTTCGAGGAGGTGCGACATGATTGAGCTGTTTGAGGACCTCATTTTGCCTTTGTAAAACCACCCCCGGGATGTGCTCGCGAATCCTCTAATATAGGCATCTCGTTGTACGACCCACGTATCGTGCACCACAGGAGCACAAGTACTGACAAACGATCATTGAACGGTTCAACGATGGCAGACTATCTTACTAGGGTTTTGCCAGCAATGAGTTGTTGTGATAAATAGTTCTCAAGCGGGCTGCGAAATAAGTTTTCTCAACAGCATCTTTCAAACGTCGAGATAGGATATCAGCTGCAGTGTCGCCCTTAAATGGTAAATGTATGAACAGCTCTTTCTTGGGAGCAATACTTCTAGGTGGCTTTCGCTTTCCTTCTTTCAGATGTTTCATGATAAACTTATCAGGGTAACCATTCTCACGAAGGGCATCGCTGATTCTCTGTAGCTCTTGGTTGACGGTATCCAGAGTACAAATACTGCGAACCCTGAAGGCAAGAGAACGGATAATTGTTTTCGCCAGATCGTTAATTTACACCAAGCGAGGCCGTACACAAAGTGAAATGGGGATTGCCTCGTTCTTGCTTGTTGGGACTCCCGGTGAGTTAGCAAGATTAATGATATAACTACTTCCCAATCTCCCCGTTCGCAATCAGGTATTCCTTAATTGTCCTATTATTCCTCTCCGTCAATCCATTTGTCTGGGGATGGTAAGGACTGACTCGTATCTTCTTGATGCCCAGTTTTTCCGGCCATGTCCGGAACTCGTCACTTTCGAAACATGGGCCCTGATCCGTCCGTATAGCCTTCGGAATTCCGTGGCTTGCTATCACGTGCATTATCACCGCATGTGTTGTAGTGCTAGCCCGTGATGCGGAATTGCCACGGCTTTAATCCAGCGATTGAAGTGCTCAGTCATCACGATTAGGTATTGATTGCCCCGTCTCGTTAACGGGAATGGTCGCATCACGTTGACTAACGACAACTTGTCAATCTCGGACACTGGAATCGCGAGCATAGCTTGTGGTATTCTTCGATTGTCTCCCTTCAAGAACTGACACTGGTAACATGACAGCACGTAGGTGTCGACGCTTTTTTTCATGCCCAGCCAGTAAGCATGTTGTCCAAGTAAATCATATGTTCCGGTGCATCTGGTATGCGCCATCTCGTGACAAGAGAGCACCAAAATTTTAGTAAGTTTGGTGGGATGACGGGCACACGGATAGCGCCTCACGCTTGTGCCCACATCAGATTGCCAGCTTCGTTGACTTGCAGGTTTCCTAGGTTCTGCGCGAACGGCTCGAATGGTTTACCTTAGCTTTCGGTTGTCATGGTTTGATTCATTATTCGTGCGGTTATCAACTTCCTCAGGAGCTCCTATCCTTTCGTTGCTCAGCTGCCAATCTTCCCGCATCCTGTTCCAGCACCAAACCACTGACACCGGAGACAACGTTCGGCAAAGCGTCGTCACACGTCAGGCGCGATAAAAATTCTGCCGTTCCATGGTCCGTCCCTCGTACGTGGCTTATCGTGAAGTCGTTTTGTCGTAAGCGCAGCACCCACCTAGCCAACTTGCCTCTGGGGTCTTTGGAGGACCTAATTAACTCCAACGGTTTATGATCTTTTCGATGTAAAAGCGTTGACCTAGTAAATACGCTCGCCACTTGTCCAGCGCCCACACAACTGCTAGACACTCCTTCTCTATTGTTGAATAATTGCGTTCCGATAGCGTTAGGATTCTGCTAGCGTATTGAAGTTTCCTCTGTTTTTGCTTCAGTACCGCACCGATTCCGATGTCACTTGCGTCTGTGGTCCCCGTGAACGTTTCTCAGGAGATCGGCAATTTCAACGTAAGATCCCGCTTTCCCATTTCTTTCTGGATGCCGTCAAAAGCTCACTCAGCTTCTGGTGTTCACGTGAATCTCTTCCCCTCTCCTAAAAGGTCGTACAAAGATGACGCCAAACTATTAAAATTACTGACGAATTTACTGTAGTATCCCGAGCGGCCAGAAAATGACGTAAGTATGCGCTTCGAGGTCTGAACTGGAGAGTGTCTCGAATTGTTAATATTTGCTCCGGCATTGCTTCAGCTCACCCGGGACCCAGATTGTGACAAAGCAGTGTCACGGACGCTCTCCCGACTTGCAATTTAGGACCATTTATCCGTAATCCAGACCGTTGGATCCTATGAAACAATGCGCCCAAATAGCGACAGTGTTCTGCCTCCGATTCACGGTATCTCACGACGTCGTCACCATACAGGGTCATATTACCACTTTTTGACGACCACAACAGTCTGTCTGTTTGAGTTGATTAGGATATAATTGTACCATCCTGAAAAAGAATTATCGAAAACATACTTTCCCTAACACTGCCTTTCGACTATCTAATGGGTTTATTCAAAATATTGAGGTATGCCAATCTGAGGGAGGATCAATGGCTCCAAATGGAAGCCGGTGAACTGGGTTTTACCGCTTGGTTACACATGGGCTTGTCTACAGGTCAGAAGTGACGCTCGGCGTTTCCATGTAAGAGGAAACTAGGACCTAAATGCCCATCAAAGTAAGATGGGGGAGATCCAAGAATTGGGTTCAAAACGGAGGGGGGAACAAAAGCGGAGTTGGAACGGGACGACAAGGATGAAAAAGTGTAAGATTGGGAATAAGAAGACAGGTGGGCTTGAGCAGTAGCATCCAAACCCCCTCTACCCTGCTCGATGCAGCAAATAAGGTGCTGTTTATTACGCTCTGTCACGGCCAGAGCATCGGGAAGTTGTTGAAGGAGAGGAGCAAAGTAATGCATACGCAGGATACTGTCAGGCTGCCCAGTCCTAGACAGAACGATTAGGGTTCGCAACTAAAGCCTTTGATTCGAAAACCTTACCGTAAGGTAGCCAGGTTCAGGCATTCGACTACATTGTGTCCGCTTTATGGAATGAACAGCTACTCTCACTCCAACCACCAACCTGGAGGACCAGGAAGCTGAGCTTTTCTGGCTTCCAAGTATTACCCGATCAGATATGAGTGGTTCTGAAGGTGCATAAATGTACTACTCAGCATAGATCAATGGATCGCTGAGGCACACAAACCAACGCACCACGGTAAGGTCCAGTGTCATCACGATTGACGTTCAGGATTGATAAGAACTGAATGGAAAGGAACGGGTAAGCGCAGAATGCACGAATTGCCAGACAAAGGAAAAGGATGTCACGATTCGCAAGAATCCAAGAATAGCCTGGTGAAGAAAAACATCTAAGCAGGAAAGTCAACCAACGCGCAGACTATTTAGTATTCAGGATTTGGTACTTGCTACAAGCTGGGTAATTTAATTGCAGTCGTATCATCTCCAGTCGAGATGACTTGTTCAATGCTTTACTGAATAGTTCAATAGTGTATGATGGGATAAAAAGCATTGGCTTTACAAGACCCATAGGATGGTAAATGCAAAATAAATAAAAATCATTAGATTCCCACATGGAACTGAAATGTCAATAATCTAAACCTAGTACATCACACCACAATGTGTTGTTTGTCACTCAGATGAATGTCTAACAATTGTTTGAAGGCTATAATGTTCGGAGCGTTTACCACATGCGTTGGCAAATCATTCCATTGTGAACAGATTCTAAGAGAGTAAAAATATTTTCTACAGTCTAATCGGGAGTGTTGGATTATCAGCTTGAGGTTATGACCTCTCGATCGCTTATATTAGGCTAGGGTGAGCAGCGATTTGCACGGGTGATCGTTTTCCGTTAATATCCGGTATGCGAGAATTAGATCTCCGCGTAGTCGTTGGTATTCGGAGGAAAACATCCCGATTAAACTGAGACGCACTTCATAATTGAGACCAGATAATGCGCGTGTTGCCTTCGTAGCTCTTCGTTGGGGCTGCTCTAAGAGATGAATATCCCGTTTTAACCATGGGCACCAAGTCTGGACGGCATATTCGACGTGGGGACGGATATAGGAGTTGACAAGCATGGGTACCAACCGTCGTTCAAAAACACCAAAAGCTCGCCTCAAAAGTCGCAGATTCATGTTCGCCACGTTTGCTGCTTTGGAACATTGGAACGAATTCCCCAGACTTTCTTGCACAATGATATCTAAGTCTTTTTCTGTGGTCACGCGCCGTAAAACGTACTGCCCCAAGAAGTACGTGTTGGTAAGATTGATGTGCAATGACAGTAGGTGACACTTAGCAGGATTCAGGGGGAGGTGGTTTATATCTGCTCATTTGTTGATTCGATCCAAATTTCACTGAATGGGTTGTCAGATTTTAATTGACGAAGAAGTGGCGTTTAGACTTGACTTATTCGATTCATCTCCCGTGGTCATTGCTCGTTCATCATTCGGTCGACACCTCTTTCTGTTTCATGTAGTCTATGGTTCATCCGGTCTTTTTCTTTCGTTGTACATACACCGAGGCCACTTCAATGTGCGGAATTATTAAACTGTCTGCACAGAATCAAGAGTTGAGAAACTCGCTGCTCCAGAATCTCCGTTTTGTTCCAGTCAACATGGGGTCTCTCCCCATTAACATGCACCGAGATGATTAATGGTAATTAGTGCTTTCGGCGGAGGCATTTATGCTCTTTTAATCTTGCTAATAATTTCGCCCCTTTGGCCCACATGAAACATCATGCGATTATGACACCGTGGCCTGAAAACGACATTCCGATGATTTTGTGTTTTCAAAGTAACCTTTCAGTCTGCACAGAGTTTCATCCAGAATGGCAGCTGGTCTGCAAACTACCATCAGGTGAGGCGGGTTGGGAAGTTGGACGGTCCGTTCACAATGGAATGACTTGCCAACGCATGTGGTAAACGCTCCGAACATTATAGCCTTCAAACAATTGTTAGACATTCATCTGAGTGACAAACAACACATTGTGGTGTGATGTACTAGGTTTAGATTATTGACATTTCAGTTCCATGTGAGAATCTAATGATTTTTATTTATTTTGCATTTACCATCCTATGGGTCTTGTAAAGCCAATGCTTTTTATCCCATCATACACTATTGAACTAGTGAATATATATATATATATATATATATATATATATATAAATCATTATCTTTGTTATAGATATTGTGCCATCGGAATGATGGCTGAATAGGAAAACAATATGAATAATAATCAAAGAACAACGAGAACTGATTTTTTGTCCATTTTGACACGCAGTTCTTGACAGTTCTTTCAGTTTGATTTCTTTTAGGGGGAGGAAGAAGGGACATTGCAACAAACCGATTCACACGCCTGCCATTGACATCGATCTTAAGCCATGGCTTCTATGGTCTTCAACCAGCAAGTATCCGCATCTCTCGGACCCCAACCAGCATTTCGACAACAACCGGCCGAGACCAACTGTTTCGTCAACTTTTTCATGCGGCTTCTCCATGTTGTAGGCTGTCCACCAGACCGTCTATTCCAGCCCTGTCCAGCAAGTGCAAACAACGCACGACGGGGGTAACGCATGCGCATTACGTGTCCCAACCACCGCAGTTGATGCAGTGAGATGAGCTCCTCGAGCGAGTGGCTTCCACGTCCCAAGATACTCCGTCTAATTTCCACATTGCTTACGTGGTGCGGCCACCACACACGGGCAATGGACCGCAGACAGCGGTGCTCGAAGACGGATAGCCTGCGCAAGTCATCTTTACGAATGTGTCAGGTCTCGCATCCGTACAACAGTACAGCACGAACAGTTGCAGAATAGACCCGCCCTTTGATAGAGAGACGAATGTCGTGGCGACGCCACAAATGCCTCAGCCTAGAAAAAGCGAGGCCTGCTCTCGAGATGCGCATCGAAATCTCGTCTCCAGCAGCCCCGCCAGCAGTGATGCAACTTCCCAGGTAAACAATGCTCTCCACAAACTCTAGTGTCTCACCAGCAAGCGTGAGTGCAGGCAGAGGCACCTGCCAGTCTTTGAAGAGAGCCTTGCATTTGGATGGCGAAAAGTGCATACCGTACTTTAATGCTTCAATCGCCAAGCGGTTTAATGCAAGTTGGACGACGTGTGGATCGTCGCTTAGCATGACGATATCATCAGCATAATCCAAATCAACAACACGACTACCTGGGAGGAGCTCAACGCCAGCGTTCACCGAATCACCTAGAGCGTTCTTCAAGACATCCTCAATGGCAAAGTTGAATAGGAACGGAGAGATAGGGCATCCTTGTCGAGGTCCATTGGAGACCACAAAGTTAGGCGAAAGCTTGCCGTAAGCCCTAACCCTGCCCGAGGTCAGACTATATAGAGCGCGCAGTATGGAGAGGAATTCTCGGGGACACCATTCCTCAGTTGACAGTGTTACAGTACTGTACGACCGACAGAATCGAAGCCTGCACGGATATCCAGGAACAAAGCAATCGTTGACCTCTGATACACATGGCGGAGCTCGAGGATCTGGCGAAGTGTGAAGATTTGATCGATGCAGCTGCGACCAGGGCGAAACCCAGCTTGTTATTCTCGTTGCAACAATTCGCGTGTTGGGGATAGCCTGCGAAGTATGATGGACACCAGTAGCTTAAAAACGACGGGGACTAAACTTATTGTTCTGTAATTGGAGTAGATTGTGCGCAGGCCCTTTTGAAGATGGGGACGACTATCGTATCACCCCAAGATGACGGAACTTTCTCTTTCGATCAAATTCTCGAGAACAAAGCGGTGAGTTCTCGAACCAGCAACGCGCCACCATCTTTAAATAGAGCCGGAGAAAGACCATCAGGGCCGGGAGCTTTATAACGCTTCATGTGCCTGAGCTCCTGCTCGATTCCCTGGGAAGAGGGAGGGTCTTTTGGGGTAGACCACTCGGCCCCAGCGCGAGCGTCAGAGGTAACAGATGGAGCTGGGGGCCAACAAAACTGCGAGCCAAAATGTTCGGCCCATCGCTCCAACCGTCTTTGAAGATTGGTGATTAAGGTGCCATCCTCTTCGCATATTGTTTCATTTGTACCAGATCGAACACCTTCGGTGACTCGAATGAGATGGAAGAGTTTTCTGGTATTACCAGAGAGACTAGCAAGCTCCATCTCCCTAGCACGTTCATACCACCATTCGCGGTCCATTTGCAGACTCCTGCGCAACTCTCGACCAAGGGATTGGCATTCTTCAATGTGTCTGGAATCCGATGGGAGCAAGCGGTGTCTGCCCATCAGCGACAAGGAGTCGGCGGAAATCCAATGCTTCGGTAGGTGACGGGTAACTCCACAAGCGTCGATACTGGCGGAAACTAAACATCCTTGATATGCGTCTACTGCGAATCGAGACCACCGTCAATAATTGAGTCAAGCAAGGTTGACATTAAGCCTTGGTACCTGGTTAAAATCTCAGGGTTTTATGGATTCGCGACGTCCGGTCGGTAGTGAGCGCGCTTAGGTGATCCTCCGAAACGCATGCAAATCTTAGCACGAACCAATGCCTGATCGGAGTCTACATAAGTTGACCAGTACGATTGGCAGTCCGTTACGCTTCCGCGCCATCTGTAGCTGATTGCTATGTGGTCAAGCTGGGAGCACACTTGCATTTGTGAGGGCTGGCACTAGGTAGCAGTGTGTCTCCTCGAGTGCCGAAAACTAGTGCTCTAAAGAAACAAGCGATGATCAGAGCAAAGAGCAAGCAGTCTGTCTCCATTGTCTGATCGACTGCCACCGAGACAAAAACAACCCCCAAGGTGGTGCTCGCTTGGTGGAAGGCGGCCAACTCGTGCGTTAAAATCCCCGGCAAGAATGACTATATCCGTCCGTTTGGAGGAACGCAGAAGTTTACATAGTTGTTGATAAAAGCTATCTTTAACTGCAACCGGGCTGCAGTCTGTAGGGGGCGTAGGCGGAGACGACAAACAAGGCACGCTTAATGTCTCGACGCCTGCTTACGTTACATGAACTTCTTAGTCTGACTGCATATAGCCGACTGTTGACTGGGATCCAGTCAAGTAGAGCTAATTCAGCCTTGGCATTAATACAACCCCTACACCAGCTTGACCAGTGGCGACAGCTTCTGGGTCTCCGGATAGCCGCAAGTAGTATTTGGTGTCAGAGTTTACCGAAGAGGCGATTCTGATGACGGCGCTAGAGTCTTGTAATCTGGTCTCTGAAAGGCAACAGACGTCTACCGAAAGCGTTTAAAGAGTACGGGCAAGACATGCTTGTCATCCGATCTGCATCAAAGTTCGAACATTAAACGCTGCGAGATTGAACGGAGAACCAGGTCGACGAAGAGCTGGAGCTTCGGTGGAGTGAGAGGCGGTTGCGATCGGAGGACATTGAAAACCGGGAGTTTGGCTGTTACTTCCATCAGCTGCGAGATGTGGGTCGTTTGTGACGGTGACAGTAGAAGACATCAGAATACATGTAGGTGAAGGACGGGAGGTGGGGTGATTTGTGAGTGGATGTTAGGCGGTCGAGTTAGCACAAAGATAGGCATAGCAGTAGCAGTAGTAAGCTGTGCGGTCCATGATTCGTCAGTGGGCATGATACTACCCGGTTGCCCATTCCGAAGTAGAGGGTTGTCTTAGGGGGCCCTACCCCGAGCCTTTGATCAAAGATCTAACCCACAAGGCAGCAGGGCGATGTGAGGGCGTCGCAACCTGTTGGGAGCCGGTGACCAAATAGGTGGTTCATACGCCTTTCGGTCCGTGAAGGACCAGGGGCCCAACGCACCCTTAAAGTACAATGCCTCACAGGGAGGGGCAAGGGGCAGTGACTTTATTTAGTGGCGAGTCACATCCGCCACGTCGCAGTGTTATTAAACGGACATTTGTGGCTTTTTATAGGTGGAACGCTTGCCAGGCGAAAACCCACCGCGTCCTGAACACTGCCGCCGAACCATTCGCTGGAACGGGAAGAACCCGAACCACCCAGTTGGCACCACGAGGAGGTTGTTCGGCAAGCCAGCTATGCACACTACTAGGTACTGAAGAAGCCAATGCGAGTGGTGACGATACGTCCACAACCAAAGTGCCCGGCTCCGAGCACCAATCAACATCCGACCAGCCAACCAGAGATGGCTTGCCGAAAAATCTCCACGTGACGCCAGCTGCGTGACTCGGGGTTTCACTCGTTCCAGCAAATGGTGTTCTAGGTGATGGGGTTTTGCCTAGCAAATATTCAGCAAGAAAAAGCCACATATGTACATTTGAAAACATTGCGACGTGGCGGATATGACTGGCCACTAAATAAAACAACTGCCTCTTCATTCTGAGGAGTGAGCTCTGTTCCAGCAAAATGATGCTGAAACCGTGGGGAGAATGGGGCTCCTGTATGGTCGTTGACTAAATAAAGGGCGTAGGAACTGAACAGTCAGTCACCGGCTTCAAGTGGGCACAATTCCCTGACTTCGCTCATCTGCTTTGTCGGTCGGTTGTCGAGCCAAACGTTCAGGGTGGTCTGGCCCAAGTCAACTCGCAACTTGACCTCAAGCAACCGGGTAGTGTCGTACCGTCTGAAGAAAGCATGGATTTAATGGTGTTGAGTGAGATTTTCTTTTGATAACAATTGCAGCTTCCTTTGGTTTGCATGGTATCTTGATGGCTTTAGGTCTAATCGTAAACCGCTGCATATGGGTTGGTGGAATGCGCTTTCGGATTAGCTTGTAACTGTGGCCTGCACAGAACAGACACAGGACACCTGCGACTACAGAGGGACCATGAAAGGCTTGTGTTTCAGTACCCACAGCTCCATCTACACACCCATATCCAGTGTAAACCCGAAGGAATAAAACCGAGAGGCATGCGGATGGGAGCCACATATGATCAAGGGAACCGGCCCACACCCATGCAACAAGTAGGGCGGAAGCATTCAAGCCTAAATGGGAAATCGTGTGTAACAGACGTACACAGTGCTGTGGCTGGACCGTAGTCTGCTCTATACTGAGTGTATAGAAATACTCTTTGCGACTAGCACCGTCACGTGGCCACGTTGGTGTCTTAACAGGTCCTCTGGACTCAGGCCCAAGCGACCGCATATGCTATCGCGCAACATTAGTTCGCAATCAGATCACCTTAATCATGTTCTGGTAACGTAACTGCGGTTGTCCCACATGTTACATCCCTGCACTAGGTTGTCCATACAACAGCTGCTAGGGTATCCTCGTTGAATCAATACTGATCATATGCTCCGACCACTTCAGGTGCCGAAGCAGAACGATGCAGTCCATTGTATACATGCCACTGTGGCGTAGCATTTTCGTGCTGCAATACTGTCGCATAAACCAATGCGCAGAATCCGTCGCAGACACTGTTGATGGAACCGCTTCAGATATCCGACATTCTTTCGGTTCATCGCTCACGTTCTCCTGTCGTATGGAAGAACGGACAGTACCATAGACTTTTATACCATCCGCTTCGTCCTAGCCTGCCAAATAATGCAATCGCCTTCGATACGCGCATGCGTAGTTTGCTCGTCATTTGCAGCTGGGTGGACATTACGCTGCCTAAGTAGCAAAATCTCGAAGTGCATACCAAAACGTCATTGCCAATGTGGATTTACGGCAGGCTCACAGACTTCATTCATGGTGAAGGCTGGAAAAGACAAACAATCTTGCTTGTGTAAATAGTGAGCCCGAATTAGGCCTTTGTCGAAGCCAGAGTACTAGTCATATGTTGCAACTAATCCGCGCTGGGTGCAAACAACGCACAGTCGTCAGTGAACAGCCACATACGGATAGCTGTCACACACATTACGGTTCTCGCGCCGAAACGACGGATGTTCAACCACCCCTCATCAATACGGTTCTCACCATGGATACCGTAATCAAAAGCAGCCTCAGAAGCACATCATTGGATGAAGGTAAATATTAAAGAGCAAGGGACTAAGACACCATGTTGCGTCCCATCAGAGACAACATCAAAGTCATTCGAGGTTTGTCCGCAACTAGCCAAAGTGCCTCACAGTGCACTGTATCAAATACCTTGTTAATTCAAGGAACAGCGTTTAAATGCCTGGTTTCGCTCACAGCATTACTTTTGCAACTGACGAATCCTGAACATCATATCCATGGTGCTGCGGTCAGAATCGAACCCGCACCGTTCGCTCTTCCGCCATGATTGTTTCAACGATGAGTGACGGTGCCGTTAAACGGGATTCCATCGATCACATTCCCAACACAACTCAGCAAGTTGGTGCCATTATAACTGTGCATACATTGTGTGCTCCCTTTGCCCTTGTGCAGTGGTAGTGTAGCGTTAGTTATTCGGCTAAGAGTAGCGATCAGTATACTTACTTTTAATTGTGCACGTTTCTTGTGTTTTTTGTCCGTAGATCACATGAGATCAGACACATTGAATGTTGATGTCGAGAAATCGTGAGATGGAAGATTGTTGTACTGACCAAGAAGGAAAATCTTTTAATAAAGCTGTCCTTTCGCCCGTCCCCTGTTTTTCTATACGCTGCTTGAGTTCTTGCCGTATTAGCTGCTTGTATTCCTGTCGCCCTCTTCTTCCTGTCGCGCAGTGTTTTGGTTCTGCATATTGTGCGTCATCGCCGAGAGTACGTATTCGCTGATGACTGCATTTTTCAGCTAGACATCACGCTCGGACTACATGTTACAATAGCACAAGGGCATGCTTCAAATCAGATGTCACCTGGTCAACAAACCATACGTGTTCCAACAAGTAGTGCAGGCTGTGTAGTATGGTGGATCGCCCGCTTTCGATACCTCTAACGGCATCCCGTCGGCTCCGGCGCAGTTGGCGTTTCGCACCTAAGCAAATGTTTTCTGCGTCTCAGCCAGTATCGGTAAGACACATCTTCATCTCTCGCTGTTGTACCACGTGCAATATATTACGATGAATCCCTGAACACTTAGTCAAGACAGTAGAAGTGCTTTCACTAAATCTCCATTATTCTGAAGTCTGTGTGCAGGCGGCGCCTGAAGTAGCATCTAGTATCGTCCTCAGCGGTTGCCACGGGCGTCCATCCGCCGCTTTCAAGGATCCAAAGAATTCCTTATGCTGGCAACGTTCGGCGTAACATTCCATCTACTTCGCCTTCGCTGTCCACCATGCATTCATCATGGGACGGAGCATTCGAGTCAGTAGCCATCGACGTTTGAAGAAACCACTCTCCTTCTCCGAGTCGACAATGTCGTGCACATGCGCAACGAATGCTGCATTCTTCTTCACACCAATGCGCCAATGGCCGCGCTGTTGTCATCGAACTAATCGGGCAGTACGATGGTTGGCTCGGCGACAGCCGTCACATGTTCACGAACGTGGTGCCACAGTTCGTTTACCGATGCAATGGATTCTACACCAACAAGGCAGGTGGCCATCGCACGCTCCAACTTCATCCTCTTCTCAACATGACCTCAGGAAAGAACATTTAATCTGCACCGGTTCATAGCACTTGATCAACAGGTAAATTTACGAAAATATATAAAATTCAGTCCGTACCAAATTGTGATTATGGCCACAATCAGCTAAACGCAGTTCATGTGTCATGTGCAGTTCGCGCATCTCACGCTGGCGTAGGATGACATAGTCGCACAGGTGAGTGTGACCACTCCGTAGGTTCATCCAAGTAGCTATATCCCTGGCACCCAGTGTAAAATGCGTGTTCGTGATCGCCAAGCTAAATGGCGCACTGTGACCGCAGCCGGTCACCGTTCCCATCGGCAGTGCCAATACCCTACGAACCGATTTCGTCTGTTCACACCGCGGCATCACGCACGACGCGCGCGTTGTAACCACGTAGTAGGGATAACCTGTCACACACCGGCACAGACCGTATCACGGATAACAGCTGGGTGTAGGACTGATCTCTCGTGTCATCAGGATAACACATGACGGGCGCATACGTCCTAATGAAAGTTGCAAACCTACAACGAACAAGGCGTAGGCGAAGAGTCACCAGTCGTGGGTTGATGCCAGTCGGCTGTCACTAGCCGGCCAATTAGACGGTCGAATAGTGCAAATCCGACCTCATACTCACGTTTTGCTGTGGTGACGTTCTCTATCCAGTAGAAGGTGCAACCAGCAGCAGCCTCATGCAAGTTGTCTAGGTCACGAGCGTAGCCTCATTGAATGCTTCCGCGAGTTCCATCGCGATAATTGCTTTGCGTCACTCGAGACGCTCACTTATGCTACGGTCGACCAATGTGCGCAGTATAGAGCACCCGATGTTGGGCGCTTTGCGTGGAGACATGCGACTACGTCGGGCATTCGCTCATGTAGTGAACTAGATTGGAGGAAGTAGTGGGTAAGTTGAAATGGAGACCGGGAGAGAATGTGTAAGCGAAGAAGAATAAAGAGAGGCGTCAGTGGTAGCCTGTTTTCGCTAATCCAACCAGCTGTACACAGCATATAAAACGACACTTACCGCTCCCCCGCCATTACGTGAAGGTCAAGGTAGCGCGACATCATCAGTATTGTGCATTACAAGATGTGGTTTTGAACTGGCCTACACATCTGACCAAGAAAGGGACTAAGGCCTTCAGCCAAAGCCTTCGGTAAAAAGTATTCCAGGAAGGCAGGGGGCTGTGCGCCATTACTCAGTGAAATGACTCCCGCGGAATTGTGTATGTTCTGGATCTTAGGTAGAAGGACGTTGTAACTCAACTCCCACCTAGCGATCAGCACGAGGCGTCCAGGAGATAAGTACAAGGGACAGTATTGGCAGTAGCGGGTCGACGATCTGTCAGGACCGCGCCACCACAAACCGTAGTCAGCCATGGGTTTTCTTGCCAGATATATATATATATATATATATATATATATATATATATATGGCTATACAATCCACATTACACAGGCGTGCAGTCGTCGAATTAAAAATGCATGGTGGACGGAGAAGGCGAAGCACTCTATATGCTTCACTGAACCTCACCAACACAAGGAATTCTTTGACTCCTTGAAGGCGGTGTATGGACTGAGATTGGAGCTGCTGAGGACGCTGATCGATGGTAGTTCAGGCCCTACTTGCGCACAGACTGCAGACATAATGCTGATCTGGCTAAAACACTTTGACTGTTTCTTGAACAACCGTTCAGAGATCGACTGGCCTACACTGAACGGTCTCAAGCATCACGATGCGAAGGCGAGTCTGGCGGACACGCCGACACTGGATGAGATGCAGCGAGCACTTGCTCAGCTGAGAAACGGCAAGTGTGCCGGTGCCGACTGGATTCCGCCTGAAGTATTGAAACACAGCGGACAGAAGTTGGTGCCTGCGCTGAACCACTTGGTGCACCGCTTATGAATTGAGGAGGAGGTGCCTCCTGAGCTGAAGGATGCCCTTGTGCTACCACTGTACAAGCGCAAAGGTAGCAAGCAATGTTGCACGAATTATTGTGGCATCAACTTGCTGAGTTGTATGGGCAAGGTGATTACCCGAATTCTGCTCAACCGCGTCGTCAGTCAGGTTGTGGAACCGAACGTGGCGGAAGAGCAGTGTGGATTCCGTTCGAGTCGCATCACTACAGATATGGTGATTGCGGCTCGTCAGTTGCAGGAGTAGTGCAAAGAACGACATCAGCCTTGATAATCGCTCTTTGATGATTTCACCAAGACATTTGATACGGTGAACCGCGAGGCATTGCTGCTAGTGTTGGGTAAGTATGGTTGCCCGCGTAAGTTTGTAAGTTTAATTGAATGTCTGCACAGTGGTATGCGAGCGAGGGTACAGCTGAGTGGAGACCTCGGATGACTTTGCAGTTGTCTCTGGTGTGGAGCAAGGCTGTGTCTTAGCTCCTGCCCTGTTTAATATATATCTTCATGCAATGATGTCTTGTGCTTTTGATGCCGCTTGTGCTTATGGTGTTCGTGTGGAGCACCGTATTGATGGTGGGTTGCTGAACATCCGTCGTTTCGGTGCGAGAACTCTAGTCTGTGAGACAACTATCCGTATGTTGCTGTTTCCTGACGACTGTGCGTTGTTTCCACACAGCGCGGATGAGTTGCAGCATATGACTAGTGCTCTGGCTTCGACAGCGGCCAAATTCGGACTCACCATCAACACAAGCAAAACTGTCTGTCGCTTTCAGCCTTCACCGGAGGTGCAATCTTCAATATTGCCGCGAATCAGCATTGGTGCTGAAGTATTGGAAACCACCTCCCGCTTCTGCTACCTTGGGAGTGTGATGTCGACTGATCAGCAGATACACAATGAGCTGCGTATCCGCGTGTCGAAGGCAGCGGCGGCATTCGGGAAGCTTGAGTACCGAGTGTGAAACAACCATCAGCTTACCATTGGCACGAAGCTGATGGTGCACAAATCCATGGTGCTGTCCGTTCTTCTATACGGCAGTGAAACGTAGACGATGTACCGGCAGGATGTGCGATATCTCGAGCGATTCCGTCAGCAGTGTTTGAGACGGATTTTGCGCATCGGTTGGGGCGACAGAGTTGCTGACACGGAAGTGTTACGTCGAAGTGGAATGTATGCAGTGGACTGCATACTTTTGCTGAGACAACTGAGGTGGCTCGGTTATGTGAGCCGTATGGATTCGACGCGGATACCGAAACAACTCTTTTATGGTTAGCTGAGTACTGGGAAGCGGCATGTAGGGAAACCAAAATTACGTTACCAGGACATGATCAAAGTGAGCCTCTTACGTTCTAATCTTGATTGCAGGTCATGGGAATCGAAGGCGGTTGATCGGCGTGCATGGCGCGATCTGATCACGAAGGCAGCTGCCAAAGTGCGGGAGAAAGACGCCATACATGCAGAGAAGAAGCGGCAAGCACCGATGGGTTGTACTCCATGGACATCGAGCGCATGGTGCTGTAGCACATGCGGTCGCGCGTGCCCGAGTCAAGCAGGCCTAGTGAGCCATGAGCGAGGCCACACGAGACCACTACCGAAGCGACGATGGGTCCTGCAGAGAGCGTAGGCAGAACCGGCGCAGCGTTTGTAGGCACGTTGCATTCGATTTACTAACCGCGTACGTGCACGCTAAGTCTCTTTATTTCAGGTGGTGGGTTTTCAATTTTGTCCTAATGCGTTTGTTTCTTATATTAATGTCTACCAGCACTCTCTTCTGTAAACTTACACACTTCGCTTAGGCCAATTGTAGCTAATTTCGATAACATTTTCGTGTTTGTGGCATTTCTGTAAAATATAATTTCTGACCCCCTGAACTTATCTCGGATTCGTTTGTAAACAACACATTTCATATGCTCATTAATTTAAGACTTATGTCACCGTTTCCTCATGCATTACTCGATTTATTTTATTTTATTTATCTTTCTCTCAAGTGACTGGCTGTTGCTTGATATCCCCAGTGTGACTGTACTTGATATGCATGTTGAAAAGGTGCCTACCTGTCTATTACCCACCACCTCGTCTATACTGGCACCAGGAGACAGTTGGTCGTTGCTGGAGGGGACGGGATGCACGGTCCTTGTGGCCGTGTTAGGATCAAAGAGTAGTTCCATGCACACAGTGTGGAGCGGACTATGGTCGAGCCACCGCCTTGTGTGCGCATGATTCCCTAATACAGCGTGCTTGTGTTTGCCTGTGAAGGAGTGTGGGCCGGCTCCGTTGATGAAACAGCTCCCATCCACATGCCTCCTGGCCTTATTCCTTCGGGTTTACACTGGATATGGGGTGTGTGCTTGGAGCTGTGAGTGGTGCAGCGCAAGCCACCCATGGTCCCTCTGTAGACACAGGCGTCATGTGGCTGGCCACAGTGACAAGTAAATCGGAAACCGGATGCCGCCAACCATATACATATACATATATATATATATATATATATATATATATATATATATATATATATATATATATATATATATATATATATATATATATAGCTGTGCGGAATCAGCAGTCGGGACGAGCGGTTGCAAGTTTGTGGCAGCGAACCATCGATGGAACGAATGATCATACCATTGAACAAATCGTTCGAGGACAATGTAGAATATCACGGTTTCTGAGAATCCGTGTAGACAAGAGCGGTACGCAAGTGGAGGCCTGCTCGCGCGAAATGCCGACTTTAGAAAACAACGAAGCTGTTACCTCTCCGAACGCTATTCAAGTAGATAGCCAATATCAATAAGTGGGAATTTGGTGTATGGTGGGATCGATGCTTGTGCATAGGTGTAGAGCTCGAGAACGGAACCGAGATGGGACACGAATAGAAAATCGGTGAATATATGACCATGATTAACCAACAGTTAGAAATCTCATTGGAACAACAATCGACACACCAGCTGGTGGTTTTCTGTGCTCGTCAACAAACGCAACTCCTATGCAAGCGTCTCTCCGTTCCGATTAGATAATGGTGCGTAAATATGACAAGAAGACGGCGACATATTCATAAACAAATTCACCGTGATTGCAAGAAAACTACGAAGCGACGCTGCTGGAACAATGCTAAGTGCACTCGGGTGCGCACGAATCAGTCGGACGGATTTGAAAAGGGGGAGTGGATGTGGATTTTGTTAAATTGCCAGTAGCATCCTATCTTGGTATTCCTTTGATATGCAACGGAAGCTAAGAAAGAGAGATAAGGTTCAGAATAGAAGAAAAAAGGAACGTTGGGAACGGCGGACCATCGAGGGGAAGGTGCTGTATTTATCATGCAGTTAATCTGGCAATGCTCACAGTCGGTATCCTTAGAAGTCATCTAAGAGTCCTTCGGTGTTCCCGCTGTACATGAATGTCATCCTTATGTTCATAAAACATGGTCCCCTATTTTAAATCGCCGGTGATTCCAAGATCGTCCATAAGCTGCGACGTAAGGAAATTCATGGAACACTGTCGCCCACTCAAGATGACACACATACATTTGAGTCATGGTGCTACACAATGGGTAATGAAGCTCTCGGATAGGAAATCAAGCATCATGTTATCCGGTTGTTGCATCTCCGTAGGATCTATTGCACAAAACGATGAACACGTTCCTACATACCTTTCCAAAGACATCTCGGGATTTAGTACTCATCAACCTGTAATGTTTCCGAATAGGCCCAATACTAAGTAGCACTTGACAGATGATCAGTGGTTAACATAGCCAACAAAATCCATGGCAGATTTGAGCTTTCTAAGCTACTAACCAGCCCCGACCTCAAACACGGTAGCATAAGATACGACAACCTCAAGAAAGCGACAGAATCGCTGGGGAACACCCGCAGAGGTCGTTTATTAGACATTTGATCGAGAGAGTTGTTCAATAGTACAATAGTGTATGGTGAGATAAAAAGCAATAACTTTACAAATGGCAAATGGAAGAAAACAAAAGTTTCAGGTGTGACACAAAAATATCAGTAAGTTAGACACTGCAGTTTGTCATACCGTTATATAATGTGTATCAGGTAAGTGCAAGTCCAATAGTCTTTCGAATGTCGCGATGTTTGGTGCGTTCACCACATGCGATGGCAGTGCGTTCCAGTGCGGACAGACACTAAGAGAGTAAAAAACTTTCTACAATCTAAACGGGAATATTGAGTTTTAGTGCATGGCCTCGGCATCGTTTATCGGCAGATAATGTTAACAGCGACTTACATGGATGGTCCTCTTCTCTTAGTATCTGGTAAGTGAGGATCAGATCACCGCGAAGTCGTCGGTATTCTAAGGAGTACAGACCGATCGAACGAAGGCACAGTTCATAACTAAAGCCCGATAGACCACGTGTTGCCTTAGTGGCTCTTCTTTGTGGTTGCTCCAGGAGACGAATGTCCCGTTTTAACCACGGACGCCATGCCTGTACCGCATACTCGAGGTGGGGACGAATGTAGGCGTTAATCAATAATGGCACGAGTTGCCGCTCGAAGGTACCGAGCGCTCGCCTCAAAAGCCTCAAGTTTAAGTTCGCTATGTTAGCTGCCTTTGAACATTGGAGCGAATTATCCAGACCTTCTTGCACGATGACCCCTAAGTCTCTTTCGTTGCTCACCTGTTTTATAACGCGCTGCCCCAGGTGATATGTGTTGCTGCAGTTACTACGCAGCGACAACAGGTGACACTTTTCGGGGTTCAGGGGTAGTTGGTTGTTTACTGCCCATTCGTGAATCCGGTTCAGGTCATCCTGCCGATAGACAGGGTCAGATGTTGACTGAATAGCTCGCCACATCTTAGCATCGTCGGCGAATATTTGCATAGGTGATTGAATGTTGGCAGGGAGGTCGTTGATATAGACTAAAAAGAGTGACGGGCCGAGAACTGATCCTTGCGGTACGCCGCTAGTGACGCATAGGCTATCGGAGTGGGTGTTGGCGATCCTTACCTCGATTCTTCTGTCGTATAAGTAACTTTCCAACCATGTGAGCAAAGATCCGTGGATACCATAGGCCGCAAGCTTTCGGAGAAGTGCTGGGTGATTGACTCTGTCGAATGCCTTAGAAAAGTCTAAGTAAATCACATCTACGGGAACTCCCTCGTCAGCAGCCCTGGTCCATGAGTCCCGAGCAAGTAGTAGATTGGTGAGGCAAGATCGTCCGCGTCTGAATCCATGTTGGAGGTTGGAGATGATTTGTAGACTTTCAAAATATCTCACCATTTCATCAGCGATTATAGACTCCATCACTTTTGATAGAACAGGAAGGAGAGTAATGGGTCGGTAGTTGGCAGGGTCTGACCGCTTACCTCCCTTGTAAATCGGAGTGATAAGTCCACGTTTCCACTCAGACGGAAGTGTATGAGAATCAAATAGAAACTGGAAAAAGGTTGCAAGGTGGAGTGCCATGGTGGGTGCAAGGGTTTTAAGTACTTTCGGACAGATCTTGTCAATTCCCGGCGCACTAGTTTCCCTGAGCGACTGTAATTTCTTTGCCACAGATGTAGGGCTAAAGTTGACCGTGGATAAGCCGACGACATTTGCTGGGATGTAGCAAGGCGATGGTTGCATGGAGTGTCTAGTCACTGAGACAAACTGCATGAGCAATGCGTCCGCGGTCTCCTCTTCAGTAACCGTTAGGCCATTGACCGTCTCTAGTGGTGGTATTCCCGTCTTAACCTTCCTTTTGTCATTCATATACCGGTAGAGCAGTTTGTGATTGCTAGTAAATTTGCGTACCATAGTTTCCTGCCATTCGTACTTGTCAGCTTTAAGGAGTGAAGTGCAGTAGTTTCTGACTGTTTTGTAATGATTCCACGTGATATCACTTGGACCTAGCAAATGACCCCTCCAAGCCTCGTCTCGCCTATTCAACCACTTACGTGTTCTACTCCGGATCCAGTTGTCGCTCCGTCGCGAAACTCGTAATGGTACGTCTTTTGAAGCTGATTGTAGGACCCAGTTTATCTTTCCTTTCAACACTTGCCAGGCATCATTCGCCGAAGTGTGCATCTGGAGGTCCCAGTCAACGGTTGTCGCTATAGTGTGAAGCTTGGAATAGTTGGTGATGAATCGTCGGGTTTCTGGTTCTTTGTCAACCACACTGGCATAACACACATAATCAAACGTTAGAACTGAATGATCGCTACAACCTAGCAGGGGGTTGTATGAAACCGACTCAACCATTAACTCCTCATTAGTCAGGATTAAATCAAATATTGAAGGCTTGTTTGAACCGCGGTGTCTGGTTGGTTGATCCACATGATTATACAAAACTGTCATAGTCAAGAACTCAAGGAGTTTTGATTTGAAGCATGGCCCACTTGGGAACACAGATGCTATTGACGGTACATTGAAGTCACCCATTATTAGGTAGTGTGAGTACTTTTTCGACATAGCATATTGGAGAGCATTTAACAGAGTATCATCGCTGTCAGCGGAGGAGTTCGGCGGCCTGTAGACAACTGCTATGAGGCAAGCATCATGTGTCTTCTTCTGAGGACAACCATCGGGACCGGATAGCTGCAGCCGGCAAAATAAGGCGTCGGGGATAATAAGGGAATGCTCAATGAGAGCTTCACATTTCAGGTGATCTCGGTAGTAGATAGCAACGCCACCACCGCGAGATGGACGATCATTTCGAATGACTGACATTTCACTAAGTTCAATTTCTGGATCCAAAATCTCGTTTGAGAGCCAGGTTTCAGTTAATGCTATGATGTCCCAAGTTGCTGCTTCATGCCGATGGCGCAATTCCGGCAACTTGGAGTAAAGCCCTTGGGCGTTTGTGTAGCAGCATTGCATTTGTTGCCGCATTAGGAGGTGGGTTCGCTGTGTTTGACCGGCACAAACAGTGCCGGTCTGCTCACGTTTTTTGACACGAGTGTTTGCACGCTTGGCTGGTCTATGGTCGGAAAAGCCAGGTCTGACTCAACTGTACCAGTGGTCTGTACTGCTTGCAGGAATGGTCTCAGTCGTACTTCTGGTGGTCCTAGCCTTCTGCTGTGGTACCACATGTTAATTGCCATTGATGCCAGCTCCGGCGTAGCCAAGGTAACTTTCAAAATTTTCGGCCCGCTCCCTTGATAGTTTGGGGAGGAAGCTAAGCGGCTGACGTCGAATGCCACAACATTCTGCATGCCATAGAGTTCTGTGATGTAGCGCCACTCATCAATATTGTGTTTTTGTCTTTCACTGGTGTCACCATGTTTCAGTTCGGGCACACCATGAACCAACACCACTTTCTTCATTACATTTTGACGAGACGCGGCTGGGTCGGATTTTCGCTTTTGTCTTTCCTTCTATGGTATGTCTGGAAAAATGCGGGCACTGAGAGAAGAGTTCGGTA
Organism: Dicrocoelium dendriticum; assembly: GCA_944474145.2. NCBI lineage: Eukaryota > Metazoa > Platyhelminthes > Trematoda > Plagiorchiida > Dicrocoeliidae > Dicrocoelium > Dicrocoelium dendriticum. The sequence goes on from OX104069.1 coordinate 108,962,113, forward strand.
GACTGTGGCTTGCTAAGAGAACATCCTCCAAGTCCTTTGTGTTGCCAAATGTTACTCGCAGTAACCGAGGTTCCCCTACGTGAGGAGACGATGGGTTTCGTGACAGACGTGTAAGACTAGTTGGGAGAACGTTTAGTCCTAGTGCGCAGCTTATCTCAGTCCAGCGATTTTGCTCTTCGGCTTGTCGACCTTTTAACGACTCGCTGGTGGGTTCTGGTACGTTTGAACATATGACTGCCATCGCTTGTTGGTTGCGTAGTAATTTAGTTTGTTGCAGTTCTTCTTGGGTGGAGGTTTGTCGTGTGGGAGTGTTGGTCTTGTCTTGTGGGGAAGACAAGTCAAGGCTGCAGCAAGAATTCTCCTGTGCAACGACGTTATTCACACAGTTTGTAATGTGCTTCCCAGCTAATAGCGATGATCGTGCAATTTGTGCATAACTCTTTACGCCTTGTGGTACAACAGAAGATTTTATAGAATTTTCAACTAGCTTGGCATCACAGTTGTTTATCGCTAATGGTGCTTGTTTTTCGCCGGAACGTGTAACATTTTTAATGGATAACTTTGGTCTTTTGGTAGGTCTGGGGTTAGGGCTACTTAATACACTAAGCTGCAACTCGAGTTCAGCGATTTTCCCTCCCAAAGCCTTGACCAATTCTTTCTGTTCGGATGACGCAACAGCCAACATTTCACACCTCGCGTTGAGAGTTCGGATAATCTTGGCTATTGGGCTATCTGAACACGCATCACAGAACCACAAACTATTTGTTATTACGCTGCGGTTTCCGCCAAGTTCTGAGTTCACGTCCACTTCGTCGTAAGAATTTGCACACAAAGAGCACGTGATTTTTGTGACGACAGTTCTCCGCTTATTTGAGCCATGATTGACCTTCGTTGTTTTGTTCACCTTGGACCCGCTGATAAACTTCGCCATCCCATGGCTTGGTGACTCGTATGCACTTTAAATCACGCCGGTCGCACCGTTGTGAGCTGCGTGAATTGACTAGTCCGGCTAGCGGTAACCATCGCTGTCCGGGTTTGGTGGTGATGGGTAATGGCGCAAGCGTGTATGGAATCACAAACACTTCGTGTGGCAGGGTGTACGAAGGAATATAGATGAAAGGACAAAATAGCCAGTATCTAGGGTGTATGGTGGTGCACAGTACTAAGCTATATGTCACCTGATAGCTTTAGAAAAGCTCTTGTAACAAACTTCAACCCGAACCACTTTGGATGCGATGACTGAGGCATAAATTGTTGATGCTTTACATCCTGTTTGTCTGTCTACACTCGAACTGCAACGTAGCGCAATTCGAGAGATTCACAACAAAGACTATAAATTGGTTATACCAAAGACTAGTATTCACAGAAATGCCCGGCTAGGCGAACAAGAAAATCCTCTCATCTACATCGTGAGGTACAGGTATTCTCAATAATTTCCACACAAATTTCTTCTTGATCAGCGGTACGAGGGTAGAGCAATAAGTTGCCGGATATACAAAATGTTTTACTTGTTACAACAAAATAAGCATTGCATTTTCGCGAAGTATTAGCCACCAACGTTCCTCCAGTTCTATGCGCTTAGACCATCTGGAGAAGCAGTTACATCATGCCGAAACGGGTAACCATTCAAGCGCCTCAATAAAAGCTCTTACGGCAGCTTCGGAAGACTCTTAGCGGATTCCACGCATCATGCACTTGAGATTTGGGAGCACAAAATGTCACACAGAGCCACGTCTGGACTGTAGGGAGGGTGGGTGATCGATCGCCTAGACGCGTTATCTAGCCAAAACATCTACGACGACATGAGACCGGTGGGCAGGTGCGTTGTCATGGTGCAGCAAAGTCCCTCGTGCTCCTGTGTTTGGACGACGCCTGGTTACAAGTTCCAGCATTTGTGGCAGTGGGTAGCGTACCAGTATCCGGTGACTGTGCATTGCCGTACGAATTGTACAGTAGCTACATGACCGTTATTAGCCATGAACACAGCCAACATCTGCTTGGCCAGACTGCGCTCACGCAGCAATTTCTGAGGCAGCGCCCCCCCCCCCCAACGGCTGTCGACTGAGCCGATTGTTGCTTGGTCTTCGGGTCGAAACTGCATACACAGGTCTCATCACCACTGTGTCTCCTAAACATTAGAACATCCACTATCAAATTTGGCAAGAATGGTGCGGTACAAGTTCACCCAATCTGCTTTCTGCTTCTCACTGAGCAGACGGAGTAGCCAACATGCTTAAACCTTCGTGAGGCCGAGGTTCTCATGTAGGATGGTGCGGATTGATTCCGATGAGATCCAGGTGGCTTTAGCCAGCTGTACCCCAGTCACCCGCGTGTTCTTCTCCAGTATAGCCTACATAGCAACAACGTCATCTGCGGTGGTGGCTTCCACAAGTCACCCACATCGTGCCACATCATCCAAGGACCGTTTGCTACGCTTGAATTGCTCAAACCACTCAAACACGATGGTTTCGAAGGCGCATCATCACCAAACGCAGCGCGCAATCACTCAACACTGATGGCGTTTTAAACCAAATTTGTAGACATAGAAAACCATCGCCCTCCAGTGACATCGACCGAGTTCCGTATTTACAGTAAGAGGATAGCGACTCCCATGACTTGTGAGCTGTGCTGGCCTGCTGATTTAGGATCCTGAGCAATGT
>OX104069.1:108965205-108988746 GCA_944474145.2 Dicrocoelium dendriticum
GAATTCTTGTGCTGAACACCACTACTGCGTCGAGACCCACAACATCTGGTACCTACCGACGAGATCAGGACCTTGCCGTAAGATCCCGAGGCAGAACCACCGAAAAGCCACGCTTACTCGTTCTGCGCAAACCCGTGAAACCCGTGAAACTCGTGTTCCTTAATTCTCTTACCTAAATGCCTGGTCGTTTGTCCAATGTACGTGGCCCCACACGGGATTGATTGTGGATGATCAGACACTCGGTTTTTTATCTCGGGACAATTATTGGTCTGCTCGTGAAAACCACATTCCGGTGCGCCGCAATAAAGGTTTTTTGCAGCTTTGCTGTAGTCGACGCGTGCATGTCTCAGCCGCACTATTTTCTTCGAATAGAAGTGTCAGGTAAAGCTGTTTCTTTTCAACGGTTTATTTTGATACTTTTGGTATGTATCGTCTCATATGGGTCTCGATAAGTCGCTCCGGATATCCATTTTCTAGAAACGATTCTTTGATTCGTACAAGTTCGGCTTTTATGGTGTCTTCGCTGCAGATTTTGCATGCCCGATGGTTTAGTGTTCGTACCAGCGCTTTCTGGCTGACTGGGGCGAAACTATGAAAGTTCATGTATTGTCTCGTCCAATATGGTTTCCTGTATACTTTAATTTGGATTGATCCGCATGTTCTCCTGAGAAGACTTGTGTTCAAAAAATTGATTTGGCTTTTATTTTCTTCCTCAGCTGTAAATGCGTCATTAGAGTGCGCATTGTTGAAACGGTCGAATATATTTTGGGTTTGGTGGTCCGATCACTTATACAAAATATATCATCCACATAATGACGATAGAGTTTCAAACCTGATATAACCTGTTTCAATGGACCGTTTTCTAGCATTTCCATATAGATATCCACTAACAATGGAAGAAGCGAAGATTGCAATGCGACGCCATCAACCTGTCTATAAAACTCGCTAATGAATTGAAATTGAACGTTGTAGGTACGTCAGATTGCGGCTGAGATATGCACTCGTCGACTATGGTAAAGCTGCAAAAAGACCTTTAATGCGGGCTCAACTGAATGGGGTTTTCACGATCACTCTTTCAATAGTTCCGAGATTCAATGATCGAGTGCTTGAGCATCTCCAATCAATGTTAATCTACAGGGTTCACCTGCTCGTGCGGGGCCAGGTACATTGGACAAACCACCAGGCATTTAGGTAAGAGAAGCAAAGAACACATCCCAATTTGGATCTACAATCGCGAGAATAGGGCAAACTACAATGCGTTTACGAACCATCTAATTAATACAGGCCACCAGATAAACAAACAAACATCGTTTCAGATTCTCTATGGAATACCACCAAGGCATAACCAACGCGTAAGATCAAGCCTACTTGCCACCGCTAAGGCAGTATACATAAGCAAGACAAACCCGGAATTGTGTGTCCAGAAGAAGATGATACAAACACTACAACTTCCGTGACCGACCACAAGACGGGAAGTGATGCCACTCCGCAAATCTACCTGACTTCAATCATGTGATTGGATGACTGCCATCATGATCACAAGTTAAATTGTCTGATCAATTTTTTCTTTGTTATTCTGTTGTGCCAAATGATTAGGTCACATAATTGAGGCATATTTCGCAAAATCGACAAATATATCAGTTATGGCCCGGTTTTTTTATATCGGAGCTGCTGTGACGTGATAGGATAATTCTATAGACAAAAGTTATAGTTCAGATTTGTTTGTGGCGGGATTCTCTAGTTTTGCATAAGTAGCCGAAAAGTTAAAATATGTGTTTTCTGTTTGTTTGGTCTGATACTGTTGGAGCGAAATACATTCAAATGGTTTTTATGTCCAAAGAACGAGACCTTTGCAACCCATTTGTGCTAAGAGCGGAACACGCATATCTTTCCTGCACGGATTCGTACTTATCGGGGTCGTAGAATTACACTGGACGTTTTGTGCCTTGGTCTCGTTGTCTCGGTCTTTACAATGATCCAAACGACGAGTACTGTACACTCACACAAGCAGTCCACCATGCGTCATTGTAGCCGAATGGCTGTTCAGATGTTTGCGACTTTCTCAAGGACCAGTGCACCGCAAACAAACGTTCATAGGTTCGACAAAGGAGGCAAAAGCTTCAATGTGTGGTCACCTGAATACGGAAGCTAATAATCGACCACAAACCGTTCAGTCTACTGGATTGACTGATTCTAACTAGGTAATCAATCGCAGGAGATGCGGGTCCGATCGGTGGTATAGTGTGATTCTAAGGCATACAAGGAGCACACACTACGAAGGGTAGATTCATTTGGAGGTTCGACATCTGTGCATTAATTACACACGGTTGGCAATACAATTACTTTAAGTGGGACCGGAAAAGTAGAAAAATCCCGTGAATGTTCCACCTTCGAAAACGTCGTTGATCCAACAGGGAATCCAGTGCATTGACATGCCAAAGGAGAGCCAAATCTACACACACGATTCACATTGTCAACCAAGCAGTGCCCACGTACCCTGCACTAGCAGTCCCCGCTGTGCGGGCCACGCGAACAATGAACAATAAACAATGATATATTACAGGTAAAAAAGTTATTGCTTTACAAGTCCCGTAGGATGGTTGAAGTGAAAGTAAACGTAAGTGTAAATCGTCAGTTTAAGCGTCTAGTGGATTCAAGTGACCCTTATTCATAGAAACGTTGCAGAATGTGTACTGAATTGTTACTGTAGAGTATTATGGGAAGTAATATGGGGAAGACATGTTTTAAGAACAAGAGAAACGACCAACGCTTCCTCGTGCGCCGCTTTCTTGGACTGGGGTAAATGGATGAATGCAGTTGTAATATATCCGAAACTGTATTCCACAACAGCAGTGTGTAAATAGTGAAGCACAAAAGCTGAGAATGAGCACTGTTTTTTCGCGTTTGTTTGACGTAGACGTCTCTGATTATATAGCGTAATGTGGGTGGATAAGCGAATCATCCAGACGTCTTTCGAATACCGATAGCGTGGGGGAAGAAACAAGGTATGTGGAAAGAGTGTTCCAGCGTTCGCATACACGAAGGGAAAAGAAATTCCGGCGGCATTCCAACCGGCTGTATTGTGTGGCCAGGTTTAGCTGGTGTTCTCTGAGTGTTGTATTGCTATTCAGCTTTAGTAGGTGACGATAACAATGGTTTGGATTCCTCAGGATCATATAAGTCATTATCAAGTCGCCACGCAGGCGTCGATATTGTCCACTGTAGACCCCGAGGGGTTTGTGCCTCAATCGGTAAGGGAGATGAAACAGGCCCTTTAGGTTTTTGGTCGCTCTTCGTTGTGGCAGTTTAAGAGCGATAAGGTTTTGCTTTTGCCATGGCTGCCAAGCGTGGATGGCGTACTCAGAATGAGGCCGAATGTACGCGTTAAGCATCTGAGAAAAGATGGAAGGATCGAAGCACCCGAATGCCCTCCGCAAAAGGCCAAGGTTTTGGTTAGCGTTTTTAGAGGCATTCTCGGCCTGACGGGAACAGCCCAGATCTTCCTGCACTACCACTCCTAGATCGGCCGGTGGCCGAGTGGTCTGCACGTTTGCTTTGCAACCATAAGGTCACCGGTTCGAATCCGCGTAGGGGTGGGCGTCCTCGCGGTATATTCAGCCCGCGCGACTGGTGGTGGTCGTACGGCAGCGAAGCGTTGTTACGGCGTATAAGCTGACACCTTTCTTCTTTTCTTACTCCTAGATCGCATTCCTTTGTAGTGCGCTGCAATATTTGATCCTCCAGTCTGTATTTGCAAGTGGCTTTATGGCGTATGCTCAACACCTTGCACTTTGTAGCGTTGAACTGAAGCAGGTTCTGAGTCAACCATTCGTAGACCCTGTGAAGATTATCCTGAATTGCTGCATTGTCGCTGGTTGTTCTGATGGCTCGCCATACCTTGAGATCATCAACGAAGAGTAAGGAGTTGGAGTTGATTACTTTCGCGAGATCATTTATGTAAATCAGGAATAGTCGCGGAACAAGTACTGAGCCCTGGGGCACTCCGCACTTAACGTCGATTAGGTCAGAGATGACGCTGCGAACTCTTACATTCTGATGTCGTTGAAGCAAGAAGTTACCTATCCAACCGAGGATTGGGTCACCAATTCCACAACACTGCAGCTTGTGAAGGAGGATACGGTGGTTCAGACGGTCGAAAGCCTTTGAGAAGTCCAGATATACTGCGTCAACACCTACGTTGTTAAAAAGTGGTAATATGACCCTAAATGGAGACGACATCGGGAGATACAGTGAACCAGAGACAGAAAACTGCCGCTATTTGGGCGCAATTTTTCAAACGATCCAATAGTCAGGATTACGGATAAATAGTCCTAAATTGTAAGTCGGAAAAACGTTCGTGACACTGCTTGGTCACAAGCTGGGTCCCGGGTGAGCTGAAGCACTGCCGGAGAAAATATTAACAATTCGAGACACTCTCCAGTTCAGATCTCGAAGCGCATACTTGCGGCATTTTCTGGCCGCACCGTATACTACAGTAAATTCGTCAGTAATTTTAATAGTTTGGCGTCATTTGAAATAATTTGGAACACTGGTAGCCCGGCTTGGTTGCTCACCTGTTGATCGTTTTTCCGAGCTTTGTAAAGGGATCGCATACGTTTCACCACCTTGCGAGGTGGCACATTCAGTGCGGCGATAGGCAGTGTATAATGCTGCTTATTGAATTGTCAGTCCGTCATCCACGGGCAGGTGACTTTTAAAGGTGGCACTTTCGATTTGCGCCACGTGATCTCTGCCCATTTGCTTCCACGGCTGAACCCCGTCTTGCGATTCACCGGAGATTATTCTTTCTGAGTTGATGGTACACGGGGTCGATGTCGATCCGCATGTTGATCGAATTAGTAGAGGAGTACCATGCTTCTAGGAACTCTCATCCTTTCTGTGTTGTTGTTTGAGCTAAAATCACCGTTTTGTTCCAATTGAAGATATGTCTCTCCCCATCCACATGCGCCGAGACAAGAGATGATGCATAATGTTTTCTGCATGCCCTCTGATGTTGTTGTGGACAATTTCCCTCCTGTCTGCCCCAAATAGTTCATTTCACAATTATTGCAATTTATTTTATGCACAACGTCTATTCTTTATTATGCATTCCTAATGTCCTTTGGGTTTGATAGTACTCTTCTCAAAGTAGCGGTTGGCTTATGAGCGACTACGATGCTATGTTGTTTGAGCAATCTGGCAGTCATTTCAGAAATGTTCTCCATATACGGCAGGAGGATCGTTTTGCCGTATATGAAGAACATTTCTGAAATGACTGCCAGATTGCTCAAACAACACAGCATCGTAGTCGCTCATAAGCCAACCGCTACTTTGAGAAGAATATTATCAAACCCAAAGGCCATTAGGAATGCACAAGAAAGAACAAAAGTCGTGTTTAGAATAAATTGCAATAATTGTGAAATGAACTATTTGGGGCAAACAGGAAGGAAATTGTCCACAACAACATCAGAGGGCTTACAGAAAACATTATGCATAGTCTCTTGTCTCAGCGCAAACCGAAATTGCCACCTTCAAAAGTCACCTGCCCGTGGATGACGGACTGACGATTGAATAAGCAGCATTATGCACTGCCTATTACGCACTGAAGTTTGGCGTCATCTTTGTACGACCTTTGAAGAGAGGGGAAGCAATTCACGTGAACGCCAGAAGCTGAGCGAGCTTTTGACGGCATCCAGAAAGAAATGGGGAGGCAGGATCTAACGTTGAAATTGCCGATCGCCTGAGAAACGTTCACGGGGACCACAGACGCAAGTGAAATCGGAATCGGTGCGGTATTGAAGCAAAAACAGAGGAATCTTGAATACACTAGCAGAATTCTAACGCCATCGGAACGCAATTATTCAACAATAGAGAAAGAGTGTCTAGCAATTATGTGGGGTGCTGGACAAGTAGCGAGCGTATTTACTGGGTCAACGCCTTTACATCGAAAAGTTCATAAACCGTTGGAGTGAATTAGGTCGTCCAAAGACCCCAGAGGCAAGTTGGCTAGGTGGGTGCTGCGCTTACAACAATACAACTTCACGATAAGCCACATACAAGGGACGGACAATGGAACGGCGTACTTTTATCGCGCCTGACGAGTGACGACGCTTTGCCGAACGTCGCCTTCGGTGTCAGTGGTTTGGTGCTGGAACAGGATGTGGGGAGATTGGCAGCTGAGCAACGAAAGGATAGGAGCTCCTGAGGAAGCTGATAACCTCACGAATAATGAATCAAACTATGACAACCGAAAGCTAAGGTAAACCATTCGAGCCGTTCGCGCAGAACCTAGGAAAACTGCAAGTCAACGAAGCTGGCAATGTGATATGGGCACAAGCGCGAGGCGCTATCCCTGTGCCCGTGATCCCACCAAACTAACGTAAAATGTTGGTGCTCTCTTGTCACGAGATGGCGCATACCAGATGCACCGGAACATATGCTTTGCTTAGGCAACATGCTTACTGGCTGGGCATGAAGACAGACGTCGACACCTACGTGCTGTCTTGTGACCAGTGACAGTTCTTGAAGGGAGACAATCAAAGAATACCACAAGCTATGCTCGCGATTCCAGTGTCCGAGAATGACGAGTTGTGGTCAGTCGACGTGATGCGGCCATTCCCGTTAAAGAGACGGGGCAATCAATCCATAACCGTGATGACCGAGCACTTCACCCGCTGGATTAAAGCCGCGGCAATTCCGCATCAGCGGGCTAGCACTACAACACATGCGGTGATAATGCACGTGATAGCAGGCCACGGAATTCCGAAGGCTATACGGACGGATCAGGGCCCATGCTTTGAAAGTGACGAGTTCCGGACATGGCCGGAAAAACTGGGCATCAAGAAGATACGAATCAGTCCTTACCATCCCCAGACAAATGGATTGACGGAGAGGAATAATAGGACAATTAAGGAATGCCTGACGGCGAAAGGGGGAGATTGGGAAGTAGCTCTACCACTAATCTTGTTAGCTCACCGGGAGTCCAAACAAGCAAGAACGAGGCAATCCCCATTTCACTTAGTGTACGGCCGCGCTTGGTGTAAATTAACGATTTGGCGAAATCAATTGCTTCCGATTTCCTATTGTTCGCTGATGATATCAAGATATGGCGAATGATCAGAGCACCGGACGACCACGAACGACTTCAGTGCGATTTTAACACGCTGTCGAATTGGTCAGTTCAAAACGCCCTACCATTCAACCTAGACAAATGTCGCATTGTGCAATTACGCCATAGACATGACTACACGTATTTGCTTGAGGTACACGGATTGCAGATCAGCTCCCAGGAATGTGATCTTGGTGTGCTCGTACACAGCGACCTCAACCGTTCAAACAGGCTGAGGTAGTTTCGAAAAGAGGCAGCCAGCACATCGGCATGCTGCAAACGGCATTCGGCAGATTTTACCCACCATTCTTCCCAATGATGCTCAATTCCTATATATGTCCGCATGTTGTATGCGCTATCCAAGCTTGGTAACCTTGGTTGAAGCGCGACCTAGAGGCGTTAGAGACACCTCAACGAAGAGCCACAAAGAATGTAAAGGGTCTGCGCTATCACTCTTACCACCGAAGGCTGAAGTTGCTGGGAATTTTCAACGGACGCTGTCGAAGGCTGCGCGGTGATTTCATATTAGCGTACCAAATATTGAGTGACCCCAATCATGCATGTCGCCATTTACTGCAGCTTAGCCACAACACGCAGCTCAGGGGTAATTGTTTAAAATTGAAGGAACAATCTAGCCGTCTAGAGTGTCAACGGAATTATTTTTCTCTTCGGGTTTGCCAAGCCTGGAACGCACTCCCAGACTCAGTTGTATTCTCTCCTACCTTAAACGTTTTCAAAAAACGATCAGATGTTGCTCTTAGCTCCCAGCAGTTTGTCACTTAAAATCCTCTATTGTGGATTACGCCAAGCATATTTTTCAACAGGATTTATGTATCAAATGGACCCAAGTGAGCAACCATAGTTTACTTTTCTCACGCCTTATATCAACGATCACTGTACCCCAGTGTATTTCTGAAGTTTTACGCTCGAGTTTTTAATTTTGCGTTGAGGTTATTTATCAAAGTATTCATCTTGGCAAACGTTTGGTAGATGACCCACATGTATTTTGATTTCGCCGTATTCACCCCGACCATCCTACGGGCGGTGTCAAGCACTTGCTTTTATCCCGTGAGAAATCATTGTTCATTGTTCATTCCGGGCTTAACCTTTCTTTCGCCATTCACAAATCAGTATAGTAGTTTGGTGTTACTCGTAAATTTCAGCAACATGTTCTCCTGCTATTCGTACTTATCGACTCTAATGAGCGACGTGCAGTAGTTTCTGATGACTTTGTAATCCTGCCATGTGATATCACATGGGCTTAGCAAATGTTGCCTCCAGATTTCATCTCTTCTGTTGATCCATTTACGCGTTCTGCTCCGGATCCACGTATTGGTCCGGCGCCATGCTCGTAATGGTACAACCTTCGATGCTGATTGTATGACCCAGTTAATTGTGTCTTTCAATTCATTCCACGCGTCATTCACTGAGCTGTGCGTCTGTAGATCCCAGTCGACGGTCGCTGCTAAGTTTTGCAGTGTTAAATAGTCCGTAATAGTTCGTTGAATCGCTCTTTCTTTAGCAACAATGCTGGCATAACATACATAACCAAATGTTAGGGCTGAATGGTCGCTACGACCCAGTGCAGGATCGTATGCTACTGACTCAACCGTCAACTCTTCATTAGTCAGGATTAAATCCAGGTGCGATGGCTTGTTTGTACCGCGGTATCTGCTTGATCGATGCACATGTTTATACAAAAGTGTCATATCCATGAATTCGAGGAGTTTCGATTTAAATGGTGGCCCATTAGGGGATATTGATGCTATTGAAGGAAAATTAAAGTCACCCATTATAAGATAGTGAGAGTAATTTTGTAAAACATCAAAGCGGACGGTGTTTAATGGAATGTTATCGCTGTCTGCTGATGAGTTCGGAGGCCTATAGATCACTGCTTAAAGGCAAGCATCACTCGTCTTCTGTGAAACAACATCTCGAACTGCTAGGTGCAGTCGGCAAAATAGGGGGCGGGAATAACAAGAGAATTTTTGTTAAGAGCCTCACATTTCAAATAATCTCGATAGTAGAGAGCAACACCGCCACCGCGATGGACGATCATTTCGAATGACTGACATCTCATTGAATTCAGTCTCTGGATTAAGTATGTCGTTTGAAAGCCAAGTTTCAGTAACTGCTATGCGGTCCCAAGTTGTTGTTTCATGTCGATGGCGCAGTTCCTAGAGCTTGGAATACAACTGAGTATTGGTTTAGCAGCATTGTATTTGTTGGCGCATCAGGAGCTCGGTTCGATGTGGGTGACCGACACAAATAGTGCCGATCTGCTGAAGATTTTTGAACGGTTGTTTGTGTGCTTGGCTGGTTTGAGATAAGTACAATTGAGGCTGGCTCATCTGTAGTTGAGTTCTGTACTAATTGAAGGAATGGTCTTAACCGTACTTCTGGTGACCCAAGTTTCCTGTTGTCATGCCATGCTTCCGGCGCAGCCAAGGTGACTTTCAAAATTCGTGGTTCGCTACCTAGGTATTTGGTGGAGGCAATTAGACTGGTGACGTCAAAAGCTACGACATTCTGCATGTCGTAGAGCTCTGCGATGTACCTCCATTCTTCGATGTCGTGCTTCTGTCGTTTACTGCTATCGTCATGCTTCAATTCTGGCACACCATTAACCGGTACAGCTTTCTTTATCCCATGTTGACATGAGGAACTAGGGTTGGATTTCCGCTTCTCTCTTTCTGCCCATGGCCTCTCAGGAAAAATGCGGGCACTGACAGAAGAGTTCACTAGAATGTGGCTTAAAGAGAACATCTTCTAAGTCGCGCGTGTTGCCAAACGTTACTCGCAGTAACCGAGGTTCCCTACGTGTGGAAATGATGGATATCGTGAAAGATGTGTAAGACTAGTTGGAAGAAATTTCAGTCCGAGTGCGCAGGTTATTACAGTTTAGCGGTTTTGTTCCTCGGCTTGTCTACCTTTTAGCGATTCGCCAGTGGGTTCTGGGACGTTTGAACATATTACTGCCATGTGAATATAGAGCTCAGGCTAGTTAGATCGAGGTAATTGGCGTGTCTCCTACTACATATTGCCACATTGTCAGATGACTACAGATAGCTGTATCTGATCAGGAAGAAATTAGAGCGGACGTTCGTTTTAATCTTCGGTATTTTCAATGTATAATCTTCGTTGCGAAACGCTCGAATTGAACAATGTTGTAAATTGAGTGTAGGCAGGTTGGAATAGGTCTTTTTGTGTATCATGTTGAAAAGCAGCAACAAATTGTGCTTCAATCGTCGAATTCAATGTGGTTCGAGATGAAGTTCATTGCAACTTTCTCGATAGCTCATAGCAGAGTGTTTACCAATCAGATGTTTAGTAAATGACCTCTGCAGGTTCTCCACAACAATTCTGTCACTCTTTCTCATATTTCCGTACATTAGGCTGCAGTATTCGAGGATGGGATGAGTGAGTAGCTTGTAAAGCTCAACCCTAGTACGATTTGTGTGCTTTTTGTTTGTTATATTAAACATAGACTGTCTGGCACGTGCCACCTGGTATTGGGCCTGTTCGCATAAGTTGAAAGTAGAGGAGTACCAGATGCTAAGATCTCGCGTGGACAACTGTGTAAGGACGCGTTCATTGTTTCGGGTGATAGATCCTTCGGGGATGCAGCAGCCGTAGGACGTGATGCTTGATTTTTTAGCCTAGAGGTTCATCACCCATGTGCAGCACCATGACTCAAGGGAATGTAAATCATCTTGAGTGAGCAGTAATGTCCCGTGAAGCTCGTCACGCCGAAAAGTATAGACTAGTTTGATATCGACAGCACATAAAAATGATGTACCATGTTTCACAGATGTGATGATGTCATTGATGTAGAGCAAAAATAGTAAGGGGCCGAGTACGCTCCCTTGAATGACTCTACTGGTGATTGAGCGTGGAGAAGAGCGATAATCACCTAACGTGACTACTTGATGACGATCACTCAGATATGACGATAGCCAACCTAGTAATGGGTCCCGGATCCCAAAGTTCCCCAACTTTTGTATCGGTCGCTTGTGCGGTACTCGGTCGAACGCTTGGTGTAGGTCAAGAAACAAGATTACTACTGCATAGCCGGAATCGATTGATTCTGAAATGTGATTAAAGTAATACAGTTGACAGGTGGTGCACGATCGCTTATTGAGAAAACCATGCTGCGAATTGTCACTCAGGCTAATAAAAATCAACAGCGTTCATAATCTCCATTCTGACCAGCTTTTCAAATAGCCGAGCGACTATCGGAGTGTGGTCGATTGGTCGGTAGTAATCAATCGTTCGTTTGGGACCGTTTTTATGCCGAGGCATAATAAATGACAGTTCCGTTGGTCTGGAAAGTGGCCAGATTCCAACGATAGAGTAAACATGCTCATCAGTTTCAATAGTATATCAGCTCCTCCTAATTTAATGGTGGTTGGTGAAATGTCATCAGATTCCAGCCTGGAAGATGGCCTGATTAATTTGATAACTTGATGGATAGCGTTGTGGGAGATATCGATTCTGTTGGTTGATACGGTATTCAAGTAGACGGAATTTAGATCGTTGTCTGGGTCTTCCGGAACATTTTTCTCCGTAAGCGGCAGCTTGGTATGACGCCTCGATTGAGTAAGACTAATCAGTGCGGCGGGTTCCGATCTGCACACGCGGGGTAGGTGGCCTATTTTACCACCTTTCGGCAGATACTTTCTTTGTGGTGACATTCAGAAACACGATCATGTTGCATCCCGCAACAATATCACACGAACTGTTTTCGAGCTTAACCTGGAGTCCGTGGTTTAGCAACTGCGTGAACAGTATTGACGACTGGATGGGAAGTGAATTCACGTAGCTGGTGTGAGATATTCTCCCTTCGTCGAGCGATTTGACAAGCATGCTCCTACGTGGTATCTGACTCGTTCAGAGATAACAATTTTTCCTGTGCGCTTTCGTCCAGAATCCCGCAACTGAGCACTGTATTTTCATTTCTTCTTTAACTTTCTCAGACGGAATGTCATTGTATTTACACTCGGGAATAAACTGATAGATGTGTGTTATGAAATCGTTGATGCTGTCATTCGATTTCTGTACAAACTTTGAAAAGCAGTATCTCTCAGTATAAACATTCTGTTTCAATCCCCACAATGTGGTATATTTATCCAAATCCGATGTAGTAGTGTCACAATTTCTACATGTAGTGCACCATAATATCGCTGGCTTTCATATCCCAGCACTTGTCTGAATAGTCGTATTTTTGGGACTCCGAAAGTGAAATCATAGTATTCAAAACAGGCAGTAATTTCAGGTATTTAATAAATGATTTCCTCCACCTCTTCCAGTTTAGCAGGATAGGTTTGTCCTCAGTGGAAGACCAAAATTTAGCAGGTGGATTAATGATAGGGTTCATCTGGATTCCGTCGCCAATAATACGTAGCAAGGAATTAAAGCAAAGCACGCCCCAGACCGCAGTTAAGCGAGAAAAGGCACAGTAGGACACAAAGTGTATCGGGCGAAGCGGCACGATGTGGCTCATATGACACACAAGTTAAAGCATGAGTGAGGAGCTATTGATTGGTCAATGCGAGGAAAACCAATAAGAACGTGGTGTGGCTGAACTAACTAATCAATATCATTGACGGATGTAACACTCACCTGTGATAGTTCCCGGACTCTTAAACGGGCAATTCAAAGCCAGCAACTGGTCGCTGAAGCATCTTGATCGATGCAGTGGAATTTCTATGTTAGTGCTTATTGACATCATTGTGTCCACTCATGTTCGCTCCTGCGAAAAAATGGCTTCCAAGAAATTCACTGACGCCAGTCACGCTCCATTGTGCATTGTCGGAATTTATCTCAACTTCTTCGTCTAGACAAACGTAGAACCCATTCCCGCCCACACAAGGTTACAGTACTTCAGTTGTTCCCTATTTGTCACGTTTTCTGTAGGATCAAGATGTATTCAAGCAAGACCTTATTGCGTGACTGAATCGATGATATAATCACTGCTACATTTTGGAATTTGGCGGACCACCACATACATTTGTCATGCTTTTATCTGATTTTATTTGTGCCCTTAACGTGTGTGTTATAGCTAAATATTCACTCTTCATGGGTGCAAAAAGCGCATTGTTGACTTGACTGACTTGACTTGAAAGACAGGAGCCGCACGGCCACTAGTTGTCATCACTTCGTTAGAACATGCCACCTCAATAGGGTATTTGCTTCCACAATCCTGCAGAGTGGTGGACACAATAACACTCGCGACAACTGATAGGACAGGAAAGACACGAGAGAACATCTTGATCTGGGATGCTCCGTGCTACCATGCAACCTGCCTGCAATTCATGAACAAATTACCCACACAAAAAACGATTAGCGGCCGACCGACGAACGGTTGGCTTAAAACTAAACACAATTTGTTGTCCACCCACTCACTTCTAACCTCAAAAACACTATAATGTTTGTATACTATCGCTCAATGTCTTCCTAGTAAGTTGGCTGAACTTAGAGAACGTCAGGCGTCAACCGCGGGATCTCATAATGATTACGGAGACCTGGTTAAGTTTTGAGATAGCAATCTCTGAGCTCAATTTACCTGGTATGCCGCTGCTTCGGAATGACAGAGCTGGAAGTGGTGTCGGCATAATTCTGTATTACAAGGTTAACCTGCGATATGACCGCCCAGAGATCCGTGCCCCAGATTCATTGTGGTGCCGGCTATAGTGGCGGAACATAGAAACATGTCTTATAGCTATACTTTACCGTCCACCAAACTCTACGTGTGAAATGAACTCCAAACTAAACCCCTTCCTCAGGTTGCTTTGAGCAAGACATATGGTCACATTCCCATCACAGCCAACTTCAGTGTGCACGAGCTGGAAATAGTGGTGACCGATAGCATGCAGTTCAAAGCCTATTTACAAGAGGTCATTTACAGCTCACCCCTGTACAACTAGGTGACCTATTCCGCCAGATTTCGAACAGCTAACAGGCCATCGATATTTGATCTTGTGCTCATCAACGAAGAACTCATGGTCGGCGAAATAGTTGCAAGCACACCACGGGGTCACAGTGGCCATGTGTCTCTGCTGATTAACTGCGTATGTTATACGGAATCGCTTGAGGAAGAGGATGATAAACTGCATACGGTCACACACTGCAACACGTTATTCGCGCTTGTTAAAGAGGTATCTTGGATTTTCTTAACTGAATGCCCCCCAGAAATTGTCTGGACACTTTCACATGGGCGTTCAGGACACTGAGAGTGCACGCGTCTGGGCAGAAATTCTTCTATCGGCAAAGGAGAAGGAAGTCATTTCTGAGGAGCGGAACATGTACATGCATGTCCTTGAGGAACTTAGCCTGGAGAGTGTGATGGTCATTGAAACAGGGGATGAGGGCAATCGTCTGCCTCAGTGCGGTCGATCAGGCGATCAACCGAGTGAACGAGTAAGTTTTTAAACACCCAGCTAATTGTACAGAACCTCAGAATTGTGAATAGAACGCTAGTGTGCTGAGCCGGTGTGTCTTGTTTCTCTTGACGCGGCTGGGAGACTCAGGCACGCAATATGTTGACAGAGGAAAGGTAACTGACGCGCCCGACTCCATAGCTTTTGGTGGACAGCCGTCGATTCCACTGCCGAATGCTCTAGGGATGGCGGAAAATACGCAACCTGATAACTGGAAAGCGTGGAAAACGAATTGGATGGAATTCGCAGCGTTGATCTAGTTGGATGAATATCCGAAGTCATACCAGATGGCAATGTTCCGATACGCTGTCGGCCAGGAAGCGTGTCGTATAATGGAGGCGTGGAATTTCTGTGACCATGATGGAGTGATGGATCTATCACAAATAATCGAAAGATTTGAGGACTAATATGATGGTTGACTAGCCCATCTCTCTATTTGTAGCCGATTGGTTGATGTCAGTTCAGTGGATACTGAATGTCAGCAAGCGATGAAGGATTCCACAATAAAGTCCTTAGACGGTCTTGGCGAATATGAGTGCGCCTTTCCAACGCCGTTTAGACAAAAGCCATCAGCATCATCCCAGGCCGATCTGTGAACCACTGACAGTATGCTACGCTCCGAAAGCTGCATCGGAATAGAGGGCAGTACAACACAAAGTCGTTTCAAAGGGTCGAACGGACCGAGGCTGCGGTCGTAGGGAAACATAGTCATAAAAACGGAAAATAAAATAAAGAAAGGACTTATCAGTGTCAAAGATACGATTGAGGATTCTCGCCTGATGATATTGGAAGGAAGAAACTTGTTGCCTACCGAGATGGGGAGAAGTTCGATTCAGCGTTTCTTCAGTCGGAGGCGAAGGAATTGCCGTACTACAGTCTCATCTACGTGGCCGACGGGAAAAAAAAGAGAGTCAATTTGCCGATTGGAGAATCAACCGAAGTTACCCTTGTTATCCCTGTTTCTTGATGGTATCTTGGGTTTATCTTATGTTAACTGTGGGTGCCGTAATTCGGGGATTGGCGAACTATAGCGTAGCAAACGATAAGTCCTTCTTTTCCTCTTTAATCTACTGTTTATTATTATTATCATTAATTTTTGATATCCCAACCAACTATCCAACGGGACTTGTAAAGCAGCGCCTCTTGACCCGTCTACATTCATTGTTCATTGTATTGTCCCACCGTCAGCTATATCCAATATCTATACTTCAGAAACCGTGTTAAAGAAACTGTTATCCCTGCGTATCCATAGCTCTCATGGTGTCGATAACATTCGATCGAAGGCTTCACAGGCAGCAGCCAGTGATCTGACGGAACTTCTGGCCATGTTCTATTAGCGCAGTCTAGAGAAGAACCATATTCTAACAATATGGAAACAAGTGGTCATCACACCCATTCATAAGGGAGGTAGTCGCACTGATCCAACCAATTACCGTTCTATAACGATACTCCTTACACTTTCCAAGTTTATGGAGCCTATCATTGCTGCTACATTCATGTAGTAGTTGGAAAATTACAACATGATAGCCCCAGAACAACCTGGTCTCCGAAAAAAGTGCTCACGCACTACGAACCTGTTAACTGCACGCAATAGCTGGACTGAAGCAGTTAATGGTGGAGCAGGAGTCGATGTCATGTACCTGGAGTTCTCAAAAGCATTTGATCGTTTAGATCACCGAATTCTCTTCCAGAAACTTCACCTCTATGGCATTGGTGACCAATTGCTGCATTGGACAGGCAATTTCCTGCACGAATGTCGGTTGAAGATGAGAGTACAGGAATCTTTGTCCGACGCATTTGAAGTGGAGTGCGGTGTACCAGATGTCTCAGTGCTTGGGCCCCGTCTATTCTGGAAAGAAATTACTCCCGATTTCCCATTCTTCGCGGATGTTATCAAGTTATGGCGAGCGATCAGGGAACTGAACGTCCACCAAAAGCTCCAGCATGACGTCTACACGACTTCGACCTGGTCAGTTCTGATTACACTACCTTTCAATGCGGAAATATGTCACGGTGTTCAATTGCGCAATAGCCATTACTACGTGTATAGGCTTGGGTCGCGTGTATTGCGAACAACTTTCCAGGAACGCGACCTTGGTGCGCTCATTCAAAGTAATCTTAACTCTTCAAAGCAGTCTGAGGCAGTTATGAAAGGGACCAACCAGCACGTCGGCTTGTTTCGGAGAGCATTCGAAAGTTTTGATTCATCGATCTTCCACATGATGCATAACTTACGTGCGCCCTCATGTTGCAAACGTCGTTCAAGCTTGGCAACCTTAGTGGATGCGCGACTTAGAAGCCCTGGAGAAATCACAACGTAGGACCAGAAACAATGTTAACGGTCTTCGAAACCTGTCCTAACGGCAAAGGCTGAAATCAGTGGGCATCTTCGGTGACCGCTACCGAAGGCTGCACAGCTGCTCTCATATTAGTCTACCAAATTACTTACGAGTAGAAGGATTTTGGCAAGTATTTTGTGTTCGTCGCATTCAGTCGACAATTCTAATAAGTCAACTATCTCTCCAGAACAGCACCAGATGACCGTTTCGCCCTAGCGGGCTCGTCAGTGGTGCACATACTTCGGTCGTCTACGGAGGTTCAAACCCGTGACTGCTAGCAACTTATGCCAATTAGCCCGCAGCTTATCCCACTGAGCCCCCATGGCTCGATCCTCCGTAGAGGACCGGAGGATTCACACCACTGACGAGCCCCCTAGGGCGAAACGGCCATCTGGGACTTTTCCGGAGAGAGAGTTAACCTGTCTGAATTGTCGGCTGATTGCGACGAACACAAAATAGTCTACCAAATATTGCGTGACACATCACTTATGTCGTCACTTGCTGAAACTCAGCCACAACACCAATCTCAGAGGTAAGCATCTGCAAGTAAGTAACCTGTATAGCCACCTGGTATGACGGCGGAATTATTTTCTTCTTAGCGTTTGCTGACCCAGAACTGTCCCGAACTTAGTTGCTGCTTCACCACCTTGGATAAATTCAAAAAGGGAATGGATCTTGCCCTTGGCCCCCATCACTTCGTTGTCTAAACCGTGTTACTTTGAAATATATTAAGTATAGCTTCAAGACGGATTAATGTCACTTAAACCTGAGGAGGCAGTATAGAAGGGAGTATATTTTACTTTTACTTTTCTCACATAGTACATCAACAATAACTTTCCTCATGTTGCTTCGTCGTTTGCATTAAATTCCCACTTACACTACTAGCATTCAGCGGACTTGTCAAGCAACTGTTTTTTCCGGCATAAATAATTGTTTATTGTTCATATCGTGCGCTGGTTCCATCGTAATATCCTCTGGTAAGGCCTGCTTTGGATGCCCGAAGCGCACATATGGTCGACGGTCTCCGTTTCCAGGTTCGCCTGGTACTTATACTGCGAAAAGCCATGGGACACCTGCGCGGACTGAGGGACCATGGGTGGAGTGTATCACACCAAAGCATTACAACCCCATCTATTTGTCGGTAATAACCTCCATCAATAAAGAATTGTTTATAAAAGGTGCAGTGCAGAAATACTGTCTTATTACTTAGGTAGCTTTACCAATTTCAACGTAGTTATCGGCTGAGCACTCGCAAATGAAGTTAACAGTTTCTACCAAGGAAACGTGAGTAAAATTGCTTCCACGTCCTAGGGAAGCAACACTTGGTTCTTCGTATATAGGCATTCTAGTTAGGTTACGAAACCAAATGTAGCAATTACAATGTGGTCTAATAATTCTGTATAGTGGTTCGAGTTATTTAACATCCCACTTGGCAACAGAGTATGTGGCAGAACTAGACATTTCGAAGATCAACGCGCATTGGTACGTTGGACTTATCCGCTTTTGGTAGCCCTTAGAGGCAGGGTGGCTGCGAGCCACAGGGAGTTATTTGTTTGAGTAAACGGTCATCAATATATTTTCCGTGCCGCAATTACTTCATTAATTCGGTAGGTTTAATTTCAATATTCGCGGTGCTATTCTTCTGCGTCAGATCAAGAATGAAGTTTCTCCTGTCCTGATGAATAGCTTGTATCTTCAGCTTGTAGTCTGCTTTGTGTGTGTCAGTACCATACCCGATCTTATGTCTGACCGGGAGAAAATAACGTTAGTATTAGATGTCATTTCTTTTGTAGGTTTTCTATGTTTATAAGTGATCGCTCTTGGGGGTTGCAGCTTGTATGTCAAATACCGCTGAGAAAAGTACACCACCAGCGTATTTTTAACACTGTTCTCGGGAATGGGAGAATTATAGTTTATATAAGCAACGCTACCAACTTTCTGGAAGCTGCTCATTCAGGAGTTCCCGATTTACAACGACTTTGTTCGCATTCTCGAGTAGCGTTAAATGAGACAACCCAGCTGTCCGTAGAAGAGTTTAGAACGTTTACAAGGCTAATGTTGTGCTAGCAGAGATCTTCACGGTTTCCCAGGCCGAAGAAGATGGTTGACTTAGAGAACCCCACCCCGATCCTATGGTCATAAAGACCTGACCCGTGAGGCGGATGGACGATTAACGAAGACCGTTGAAATCCGGGTAGCTCATTCGTCTTCTTTGTGTTCAGTAGCAGTCCACAGAGAAGCCGGTGGCTAACAAGGTTTTTCATCCGCCCTGCCTTAGTTAATGACATCGGGTTACAGAAGTGAGTGGTCAGTGATCCTGTAGCCGGTTACATTGGCTTTGACACAGCGCCGTACAAGCTCTTGTGGTATTTGATATAGAATCAAGTGACCATTTCAGAACTCCCCACGTTCTGAGACGCTGCTGCTGATTGTTCGCAACTGCTTACTCATGTCGCCTGCAAGGCAAACGAGATTTATTCGCAGTTACCTCCACAAGGAAGGCATTCGCCAATCCGCAACCTGGGGAAGCGCCCGATAGCGAATAGCTCCGTCACTGGATGGGGAGTATGCGGCGCTGCTAAAATGTATGAAACGTGTCTGCATCGCAATTTCCCCAACCTCTATAGCGACATGTACACAAACCTTTTAACGTACAATTGGACATGTGGCAAGTAGAATCCTACTCGCTTGGATCCAAGCTCTGTTCTTTATGTCCAAGGAGTGGGCAAGTTAATGTAGAGACACAATTAGAGAGCTTTATGCAACAACTGACCGATCTAATCCTTACATCTTCCCTCGCCAAGGACACTTTCTACAGTACTCTGATGCATCTTTCTCAGCAGTATTTGACAAACAAGCTACTAATAGCGAGAATGATCACTAATGAACATCGAAAATCAATAAAAGAAATGACATCTAATGCTAACGCTATTATTTCCCGGCTAAGTAAAGGATCTCGTTGGGTGCTGATGCACAAATCAGACTATAGGCTGAATATACACACTATTTATCAGGACAGGACAAAAGTCATGCTTGATCCGACACAGAAGAATGACACCGCGAATATTGCGATTAAAGCCACCGAATTCCTGAAGGAATTGCGACGCGGAAAATATATTGATGACCGCTTACTCAAACAAATAACTCCCTGTGGCTCGCATCCATCTTGCTTCTACGGACTACAAGAAGTGCATAGGCCCAACGTACCAATGCGTGTTGATGTTCGAAATGTCTATTTCTGCCACATAGTTGCCAAGTATGGTGTTAAATAACTCGAACCGCTATGCAGAATTATCAGACCATATTGTGACTGATACATTTGGTTTCGTAACGTAACTAGAATACCTATATACGACGAACGAGGTGGAAGCAATTATACGCACATTCCCTTGATACAAACTGTTAACTAGATTTATGAGTGCTCAGCCGAGAACAAAAGGCAAAAGGCATCAGCATTACGCCGGTACACAATGCCGACGCTTTGATGCCACACAACCACAGCTGTTCGCATGTGACCTGAGGATGCAGCGAGCGTCTCCCTGTCCCTACACAGGCTCAATCCCACACCGCAAGATTACAAGCTCTTTATCACTAGGCTACAGGCTGACAGGCGACAACAACATTGCTATTGCTAATCCAATCCAAGGAGTGAAGGAGCTATTTCTGCACTGCATATCTTACAGACAATTCCTTGTCAATGGAATTTATTATCGCCAACTACACGGAACTGCAATGTGGTCGCTTTAGGACCCCTTCTTGTCGATTTCTTCCTTGTAAACATTGAGCGCGACGCTCTCCGAAACCATATCGCGTCACATATTTCTTATCGAAGGTGTATGGACGATACGTTCATTGTGTGCGACTTTCACATAGATTACCTGCAAATACTGGATGAGCTTAACATTACACATCCATCGTCAAAATTTACTTATGAACTATAAAACGAGGGGAAGATCCCGTCTATACATGCGGCGCAGAGCTGATGGGTCGCATGAGAGAAATGTCTTCCGGAAGAATGCATGAGTTGGCCAGTATACGCATTTTATTAGTTATATACCCATGAAACGCAAGCGAAATCTTGTACACTATCTGTGCTACCGCGCGGCAAGTATCTGTAGACCAGAATCGTTGGCAGCTGAGAAGTATTCCATTCTCGCGACGCTACAAGCCAATAGGTGTGTCGCTGCGTTTAGTAAGAGACATTCTACTATTTGTGATTACCCCAAAACAAAACCAACTGTAAAGTAAATAGACATCATCACTTCATCCGTCTAAAGGGGTGTATCCCATACGAGTTAGGGAACAGACAAGTGTCGGTCGCATTGAGCCATATATTTCCATTAGTTAACTTGTTGGATGAAAATTGTCGAATAGACATCTCTTCGCAGTTATTATTCTGATATGTAAATGGGTGTAATACACGATATCCCAGTTAATCACTGAAATATTGTGCAATAGACACTTGAAGTGCTTAGCCCATATCCATCTGATATCTACAATCTGTGTACAGGCAGCAGTTGAAGTAGCTGCCACCAGCGTCTTCAGCGACTTCTAGGTAGGTTTCTACACGTCCTTTAATGAGTCACGGAACTTCTTACGTAGGCGGTGCTCGGTGTAGCATTCCATTTGTATTGGCTTTGCCAACCATTACTTGTTACTACGGCAGACCTCACGATTAAAACATCTAAGCAATTTTTGGAAATCCACCCCTCTCTGAGTCGCGATGGCTCTCCTTGTGCGTAGCAAAAGTCTCATTGTTCTCCGACACCAAAGCACTAATAATCGCACAGTTGTCTTGGGATCAGTCGCGCCGCTTACACTTTGCGCAGGTCAGCAACGTTCACTTGATTTTTGAAGTAGTGCCACGGGTCGCCGTCTGAAGTGATAGAGTCGAGGTCGCCAAGGCGCACCCCGTCGCTTCTCCAACTCATTCTTCTTTTTAGTATCACCTAAGGAACGAACCCAACTTTTTCGACGCTTCACAGAAGAGGAACATTTACGAAAATGTGGGTACAGTTTAGTTCACACCAACTTATGTTCAGTCCCACACTCTGCTCCGCGTAGCACACTTGTCATGCACACTTCAGTGCATATCACCTTTGAGTATAATGCAATAGCCGAATAGATAATCTTGTCCACTCCGTGGTTGTGTCCAATATTAATTGTGTTACGGAGAGTCAGCGTTCAGGCCGAGAGCAGTGGATCGATCCACCATTAGAGATCGAACGTGAATACAGATCAAAATGCGAATCTATGAAGAATCAACGGCAAGTCGGACCATGAACTTGAACCGTTTGAGTTGTGTTTATTAATTAGCATCTCCAATTTTTTTGTGTTAGTGGTTTCCTACAATCTATTTATTGCACCATGCTCTCATACAATGGAACCAGAATCAGGATCCCTCGGACCGGCTGGTCTTGGTGTTCTCATTTCCTGGCGGGTTGAACTGGTTGGGGCGGCACAGCAGATTCAGGCAGGTTGTCCGTAAAGTCAGCGGAAACCCCAGACATTTCTGACAACGTTCAGCTTCACAGTAGCAGCAGGTTAGCCGTACAATCAGTGGCAACACAACAGATTTCTGGTGACGAAGGTTGGATACCGATTCAAGACGGCTATTTCAGCAGAAGACCTGAAAGCTATTTTGCTTTAACGGCAGCTACAATCCGAGGCATCACAGCTGCGCATGATGTAGACTTCCACTCGGAAACTGTCACTACAGTGTAAGGCATCGCTTCGGAGCAAATGCAGACGTTGCTTCAGATCCAGCAGTCAATGTTTGAAGAATCACAGCGGCAGTATACAGAGCTGATGACACAGAAGTTGACGATTCAGGTATAATGTGAAGTGGAATCAAAACTCACATCAGAGCACATTGCAGTTGAAAGTTACAAGCAGCTCAACTCTGGATTAGACACCAAAAGGTCAAAAATTCAAATGCCTGATGTGATCTGCAGATCCGCCACACAGCTAATAGTGGCCACATTGTGAATCAAAACCTGCCGAAACAAAAGCCCTCCAATGCGAGTATTGCCGCACTCTGCAGGGATCAAAGCGCACCAGGAGATCCTTTGTCTCTAGCCCGAGAAATTGCCTGCGAACCGAAATGCAAGGGTCTGCAACTGTGCAACTGTCCAGATACACAAACCAACAGTCCCTAAAACAGTGGCCATTGAGCATCTGCGAGAGAGGTGTACAGCAGTTTTTCGGAATGACTTTGCGACACCAATGGTTGAGCAGGAGCTGCATCGCTTAGAAAATACTGTTCTCCACCTGGTGAACGACTCACTTTGAGACCCAGAAGGGACCTAAAGTGTTTTGACCATTGGCCACAAAAGGAAACAGACTTGGAGCCACGATGATGCACTGATCAGGAGTGGAGACAGGTCATCAGAATGTGCCTGGACTCATGACAGAGGTCGCGCGTCATTTTGCTCGAGTCAGGTGTTTTGGAAAGTCAGCGTTCAGGCCGAGAGCAGTGGATCGATCCACTATTAGAGATCGAACGTGTATATAGACCAAAATGCAAATCTATGAACAGTTAACGGCAAGTCGGACCTGAACTTGAACCGTTTGAGTTTTATTTATTAATTAGCATCTCCACTGCTGTTGTGTTAGTGGTTTCCTACAAGCTATTTATTGCATCATGCTCTCATAC